>CM061748.1:272269205-272721801 GCA_030979885.1 Lolium multiflorum | reverse complement strand
AAGCTTCCAGAAGATCGAAGAGATAACGGGGAGTGGGGCCACGAGGCAGCCGGGAGCTAGGGCGGCGCGGCCCGAGCCCGGACCCCCTAGGCCCTCGTGTGGCCCCCAGTGTTGCCTTTCCGCCTACTTAAAGGAAGCCTCGCGTCTTGGAAACCCCCGATTACCGAGAGCCACGATGCGGAAAGCCTTCCAGAGGCCGCCGCCGCGAATCCATCTCGGGGGATTCGGAGATCGCCTGCACCCTGCGGAGAGGGGATTCATCTCCCCGGAGGACTCTACACAGCCATGGTCGCCTCGGAGTGATGAGTGAGTAGTTCACCACAGGACTATGGGTCCATAGCTAGCAGTAGCTAGATGGGAGTCTTCTCCTTGTTGTGCTTCATTGTTGGATCTTGTGAGCTACCTAGCATGATCAAGATCATCTATACGTACTATATGTTGTGTTTGTCGGGATCCGATGGATAGAAAGTACTATGATTATGGTGATTATCAATCTATTGTTTATGTGTTGTTTATGATCTTGCATGCTCTCCGTTATTAGTAGAGGCTCTGGCCAAGTTTTTGCTCTGCTCAAGAGGGGTATTTATGCTCGATAGTGGGTTCATGCCTCCATTAAATGCGGGACAGTGACAGAGAAGTTCTAAGGTTGTGGATGTCTTGTTGCCACTAGGGATAAAGCAGTGATGCTATGGTTCTAGGATGTAGTTATTGATTATTACGCACCATACTTAATACAATTATCTATTGCTTGCAACTTAATACTGAATAGGGTTAGGATGATAACCTGAAGGTGGACTTTTTAGGCATAGATGCGATTGGATGGCGGTCTATGTACTTTGTCGTAATGTTGGATTAAATCTCACTATATTTATCATATCATGTATATGCATTGTTATGCCTTTCTCTGTGTGTCAACCCGCACGTAATTTGTTCACCCAGCATGCTTTTATCTTATGGGAGAGACACCTCCTAGTGAGCTGTGGACCCCGGTCCTATTCTTTACATATGTATACAATCTACTGCCGTTGTGTTTTACTATTTTCTTGCAAACAAACATCTTCCACTCGATACGCTTAATCCTTTGATACGATAGCGATTGAGATTGACAACCTCCTTTGTTTCGTTGGGACAAAGTACTTGGGTTGTGTTGTGCAGGTTCCGCGTTAGCGCCGGAATCCCTGGTGTTGCGCCGCATCACATTTCGCGACCATCAAACTAGCGTGCTTCTTGGCTCCTACTGGTTCGATTAAACCTTGGTTTCTTTACGAGGGAAAACTTGTGCGCATCATCCTTCCTCTTGGGGTTCCCAGCAGACGTGTGCTTCACGCCATCAGAACTCAATGAGAAACACATGTGAAGGTGATTGAGGCACAAGCCATTGCTTAGTTCAGTCAAGGATGGCGGAGAGGATCACCTTTGTGGCAAGGGCCTGCAGAGAAGCATGCCAACGACCTTGGCGGAAATAATGCGTGTGGCGAGATAGCTATGCATTTAGGAGACGAAATGCAACCGGCGATTCTGGGCCAGGCCGAACAGTCAAATCCACGCCTCAACGTGACAATACGGGATAACCGGAACAACAAAAAAAGAAGAAGAATTCTCGGATCGAAGATATGCCGCTGACAAGTTCTTTGCTTGTGCAAAAGAAAAATTGGCCTTGACGGCGCGATGGAGAGCAGAAAACGGATCGCAGCCATGGGCGGGTCTAAGAAGCTGATGGAGTGAAAGAAACCACGGGGCGGAAGAATTGGCAGAGCCTGTAAATACATATGGAAACGCCATGGACCAACCTTTACCGGTGGCTGCGGCGAACGGATCACCGATGTTTCTCGACAAGGATTGTTCATGGACCAAATACTTGATACAAAAGGGTCGCGATGAAAATCATGAGACAAGGTCTTGCAATGTTGCCGCTGCCCGCCAAGATATCTTCGCGCTTGACAACAACTACCACCACCACCACCTCCTTTGGAGCAAATGCTCCTACGGTACAAGCAGCCAAACCGGCAGCAGTAACAGCAAGTTAACCGGGTGGAGGAAAATGCGTGACCAACCACCTCCACCAGCACCTTGGCCGGAATGTTTACGAAGACCCACACTTGTGCATGGTTGTCTTTGTCACGAACCAATAAACCCAGTGACGTGCATCGCGTTCCATGGAAGTGAGCAGCGGTGATCATGAAGAGTGCCCAAACCATGCTATGGTCAGATAGAAATAACACAATGGTTCAAGGATCACCCCAAATCATGCGAATCGAGTAGGATGCGGCTCTTGTTGTGGACTTGATCATGGGGCGAGCTTCGGGTGAAATTCAGCAAGGTGCTGATAGACAATGTGCTTGACATAAACATCATGTACAGCACACCATGCATACATAACGGAGAATATCGCAGCCAACTCGCACAACTTTCCATGGGATTGTTCTCGGTTTGTCTTGTGCCCCGATAGGAAAAGTTCGAGTGGATGTGTCGTTTGGAGGACGTGACAATTGTCGTGTTGAGAACATTGAGTTTGAGGTGGTGGACTTAGATAGTCCCTACCATGCCTTGTTGGGGAGACCGGCATTGGCTCTTTCATGGCCTCAACCCATACGGCTTACCTCAAGATGAAGATGCCGGCACCTCGTGGACCCTTGACCGTGGTGGGAAACTATAAAGTCTCAATGGAAACCGCTTCCGCCGGATCAAACCTGGCAGAATCATTGGTGATAGCGGAGGAAAAGAAAAGAATGCAAACTGCTGTTGCGCTGGCTCGGTCCTCAAAGTTGAGCTTGGCGGCAATGAGTGGAAACTTGGCGTCACCGGCATTCAAGCCGACAAACGAGACAAAAGGAAATTGTGATGGATCAGGCTTACCGGAGAGCGCACCGTTCGGCTGCTCCAGTCTTGCGGCCTCGAGTCAAGCATAAAAATGACGCTCGTCGGCTTCCCTCCGTGAGCTCGAACATCTTTGCACAGTGCGATGACTTGGTGGGAGTTCGAGGGAGGCTGACGAACACTCTCTAGTAGGAAGATGCCTAAGCCGGTCGTCAGCAACTGCGCAGTTCGCGAGAAGATAGGAGAAAATCATTGGAGAAGAGGAGTTGTTGGTTGCGGTTTCATCGTGGAAGTGCTGCACACTGAGAGTGGCTGGCTAATACGGTGATGGTCGAGAAGAAAAAAGATGAAAACCTAGAGGCGGCTCCAAGGTGTGGCGCATGTGCATTGACACACCAACCTCAACAAAACAAAAGATCCTTTCCCTTTGCCGCGAATCGATCAAGTGATTGATTCCTCTGCTGTGAGTGTGAGTTGTTGTCGTTCTGGATGCGTATTCCGGCTTCCACAAATCCCTACGAAAAAGAAGATCAAATAAGCTACGTTCATTACCCTTGCAGGCTTATTGCCTATGTTACAATGCCTTTGGTTTGCATAGCTGGTGCAACGTACATTATTTGTATTACTAAAATCGCATTTGATCAAATCGGAAATACAAGTTATCATGGATGATATTGTGATAAAACTAAAGTAAAAGATACCTTAATCGATGACATCAGGCAAACATTTGATAACCTAAGACGGTTCGGATGAAACTCAATCCGGCAAAATGCACCTTGGGTGTCCCTGCCGGAAAGCTGCTTGGTTTCCTTGTATGTCAAGCCAGGGCATTGAGGTCAATCCGGTAAAAATCCGGGCAATGAAAAGAAATGACTATCCCTTGTGATAGAAAAGATGTGCAAAAGTTCCTGGGAAGCTTGGCATCGCTAGCGGTTCATAAACGGAGCTAGGAGAAAAGGCCTTGCCACTCTATGCTTGATGAAAAAATCGGATACTTTAAATGCTGGACCACACGAAGCCAGGGCCAGCGGCATTTAAGAATTGAAGAACATGCTAAATATGGCCCCAATCCTTGGCCTCGCCCTTGGAAAGAGAACCTATGTTTCTTTATATAGCGGCAGCGAACCGGGTGGTTAGTGTTGTGGTAGTAGTGGAAAGAGAAGAGGAAGGAAAAACCGTCGAGAGGCCGGTATACTACCTGAGCAGTGCTCTCCTCCTCAAAGCAGAACTACCCACACTTCAAAAAATGACATAGGGCGTGTTCATGGCCGCCACGAAATAAAGCATTACTTTGAGGAGCACCCAATGAAGGTGGTGAGTGAGGCACCCTTCTCCGATATCATGGGCAACAAGAGTCCCACAATTCATTTGGGATCCAAACCAATTCAGCTATCACCATATGTACGGTGTATGAAAGAAGAGATGCCATAAAGATACATGAAAGCTTTAGCTGATTTTTTGGTCGATTGGGCGGAGATACAATACAAACAACGAGAACACAAAAGTAAAGAAATGCATTTTGGTGGATCCAAACTCAAAGAGGTCTAGGTGCCGGTGTGGTACTCACCTCACCTAAGGGGGATCTCTCCGGTATGTTTACAAGTGCACTTCGGGCGTCAAACAATGTCACTGAGTATGAAGCAATACACACGGGCTTAAAGTCGCAAAAGAAATCGGAGCGCTCGGGATCATTTGCTACGGCGATTGAATCTGGTGGGTACTATGAGTGTTCGGAGATTGGGATGCAAAGATGCCAACATGGCTTCATACCGGTTTCATGTGCAAAATATTGCCGGCTTCTTCGAGGGATGTGAGTTTCACCATGTACCGCGGGCTGAAAATGAAGCCGCGTGCTCTATCCAAGTTGGGCTCATCTAGGCAAGAAATTCCACCCGGAATAGCCTTGGCACATCTAAGAATTCCGTCAATCAAGCCAAGCCCGGAGTCGGAATCAATTTTAGTACCGGAGTCGCATGTGGTGCCAATGGAGATTGACGAGGAAACCGAGGGGGCTGATGGCAAACTACGAGGATTGTCACCGTGGCTCGAGAGGCTGCGCCCATGCGGAGGAGCAATGCTCGTGGGCCAGTATGGACATAGACATGCCGGTGTTAGTGGTTAGAGAAGCACCATCTTAGGTTAAACCTATTAAGGAATTCCTGGTCAACGGCACCTTGCCCGGTTGTGAAAATAGTCCAAAGGTCTGAAGAGGAGGTCCAAAGCTTACACTAACATCAACGGTGAGGCATACAAAAGAAGTGTTACCGGTGCTACAAAGATATGTGGAGCCGGAAGAAGGAAAAGAAATGTTGCTAGTTCACTGAGGAGAATGCGGGCACCACGCCTCGTCGAGGGCACTGGTGGCAAAAGTGTTCCAGCATGGATTCTATTGGCCAACGGCTTTAGATGCGGAGGATATGGTGAGAGAATGCAATGGGTGCAGTCGCCAAGCAAACCATACCCGACATCAGTTTAAAACCATACAACTAACTTGCATTAGCTATCAGGTGCTGGACATGGTTGGACCATTTAAAGCCGCAAGGAACATGACCCCCATCTTGGTAATGGTGGATAAGTTCACCAAGTGTTTGAAGTGAAGCCTATGCAAAATGTGATAGCCTGCAATGAGTAAAGTTCTAAAAGATACATTCCTACTGAAATGGATACCCTTGCAGTATCCTGCTTCGACAATGGCTCAGGCTTTGCTCAAGAAGGAGAGTTCAACCGGTACATGAAGACAAGAACATCCGGTTGGATTGTGCTCGGTGGCGCACCCACAAAGCAATGGCCAAGTTGAAAGAACAGATGCTTTGGTACTTTCCGGTATCAAACCAAGACTCATTGATGCAATGGAAAAATCGCGGGATGTGGATCGATGAGCTCGGGTCGGTCTTGTGGAGTCCCTAAGAACAACTCCGAACAGTCTCGGATACACCCATTCTTCATGGTTTATGGAACAGAAGCGTCATACCACCCGACATTCTCCATGATTCCCCAAGGGTGCAGCTCTATACCGAAGAAGAGTTAAGAGGGCCGGGAAAATGATGTGGACTTGCTAGAAGAAGCAAGAGAACTAGCTATGGCAAGAACAGCCATTTATCAGCAAAACCTCAAACGCTATCATAGTCGGAAGGTTAATCCAAGAGTGTTAGAGAAGGGGACTGGTGCTACGCACAGTGCGGCGCACTGAAGGCGGCACAAACTTTCCTCCATGGGAAGGACTAACTCGTATGAGCAAGGCTCTCCACAATGATGCCTATTACCTAATTGATGCACGGGAATGGAAGAAAGGAAAGGCGGACAAGTCAGGAGAGGAGACCAACGCCCATGGAATGTAGCTTTGTTGCGTCCTTTCTACTCTTGAAGTGGTGCTGTAAGAGTTCCTTTTTGTACCTTAATTGCTATGAATAAAAAGATGTCGGAACCTCGAATGAATCTACAGGGACTACCCTTACTAAGTTGCATGAAGCATGTTTATTTTTCAGTTTACAGGTTGCTTATTGAATGTTTTTTTCTTTCAGTTTAGTAGTGTGCTAGACCATACCGGAGTCTTCGACTCTGTTGTTATCCATAACAGCTTCATAGCAAACAAGATAAGCTAGAGTGGGGGATAAGCACATGAGCTACTTGAAGAAGACGAGGAAGAACAATCACAGGCAGTTCTTTCTTCACTAGGTTATCTTAGGTTTTTGCAAAAATTGAAAGGAGTTATTTCTAAGTTCAAGAAAATGTAACAGTAAAAAGAACTTTGTGCTGTCGCCAAGAATACCCGGAGGAAAGGTACCGTGACCAAGGCAAAAGAGCCAAGTAGGCATCATTGGATACGGAAACAATTTCGGAATCATTGCAAGTGCAAAGAAAAACAGATCAACGGGCAAATGTCTTGGACAAGAAAATGACAGCAGAAGTTGCAGGTACATCTTACGGCATAGAATATTACAGCACAAAACCAAAGGTTAGAGTTTTATCTTACACCATAAACCACCGACATCTGGGGTAGAATTTAACAAGTTTTGCGACAAAGTAACCAGGAACAGGTGATGTCTATGACAAGACAAAGTCAGGCAGCAGGAGCTTCCGGGGGAGCGGCGCCGTCCTCCTTCTCTTCCACCTTTGGCTCATCTTCCTCCTCCCATCGCTCAGGTAACTTTCTTCTCCGCTACTTGACATCTTCAGGAGGAATGGCTGAGCGTGGAGGAGTCCGCGGAGGTAAGAAGGGTCAGCGGAGACGGGCACGGTGGCACCGTGGAAGGCGGAGGCAGCCGCGAAGGCCAGAGCCCAATGCGAGCCGGCGAGCGCCGGCATCGGACAGCAGGCACACTGTTCCTCCGATCCGCCGGCAGGCACCCCTTCGGAAGAGATGATGAAAGGTGCTCTGCACCACTGGCGGGGTCTTGAAGAGCGGGAGGACCTTGGGAATCAAAGATTCCGGTCCACCGAGCGCATGTGCGACCCGGGCGTTTAAAGCAACCAAGTGATCATAGGGATCCCAAGGTGCACCCAAGTTGTTGCCGGCCTGCTGCGCCCGGTGTTCCGCAACCTTCTTCATGGCATGAGCCTGGGAGTCCGGAAACAGCCCTACGAAACAAACGAAAGCTAAGTATACGATACCGGAATGAATAAGCTTGTGAAGCGGAAAGAGAAAAGGAGAAACATACGAAGGGCAGCGCGTCGGTCCGCGTGACCGAAGGTCGTATTCCTTCTGTTCCGCTTTCAACCGCGCAACCTCTCGGCTGCTTCCGGGCCTTCTTGGCCTCCTTCGCGGCAGCCTTGTGCGCCTTTGCGGCCTTGCCCTCGGCTGCTTTTAGCGCCTTGCGCTCCTCCAGCCTGCAACACCACATTGGCGTTGCCGCATCCTCCAGCGCCTCGTTTTGGCCTCCGCGACGCCTCACGGCCTTCGCTCCTCAGCGTGCCGGACTCCCGGCTGAATAGCCTGATCCTTGAGCTCTCGGGAGATCTCCTTCGGGCCTCCAGGGCCTTCTGGTGATCCCGGATGAGTGCTTCTTCTTCAGCTGAAGCGGAAAAGAAGATGTTAGCAAAAAACAGATGAGAGAAGCAAGTTAACCCGAGAAAAATGAGAAGTTGTACCTTGGAGTGTGGTCCCCGGGCTTTGAGGGCCTCAATGGCTTCCGAATTGGCTGTTGCATGGAAAAACTTGTAAGTAACAAAGGAAAGAAAACCTTCCGGTAAAAAGATGCGGAGGCACAAAGATTACCTTGGCACTGGCTGTGGGCCTCAGCAAGGCTCGGTGCTCCCATAGAAGCTCCTCAAAGAGAGCTTTCCGGGCGTCGGCCGTGCTCTGTTTAAGGAAATGATGTTAGTGAAGAACAAAGGATTGTAACGCGAAACTCGGGGACTGGGAGTTTGCGGTAAGAAAGATGCCGGTTTCGGAAATTCTTTAAAAGAAAGTTTTGCGCTAAGAGTTGCACTCTAAACCCAAAACTCGGGGACTGGGAGGATAGACAAGATCCGGAAAGAAGAAAACCGGCATCAAGAAAGATTTACAAGAGAAGTTGATATAACTTACCACCACGTTGGCGGTGGCGTCGTACCACGCGCTGTCGAACTCCTTCACGGCACGCTTCAGGCGCGAGAAGTGTTCTTCAGTAGAGCGAGACGGCAGGGTGCAGTGCTAGGCGATCCTTCCCCAAGCCGCGGGTAGGCTGCGGAGATGTCCGCATCGTTCCAGCGCGGGCATGGGAGGAGAGGCCCCAAGTCTTGGCCTCCGCGCTTAAGCTCAACGATCCGGCCCAGGCCGGAAGGTTTGTCTTGGACCACCATGGCGCAGGCCGGTGTGAAGCACTAAGGGCCGAGCCGCTGACGGCGCCATCGTGGCCTTCCAGCGGGACGCCGCCCCGGCCAGATACGTGATCTTGAGGGACGCCGGCGCGCTTGGCCATCGCGGAAGCTCCTTGGGTCGGTGGAGGCGTTGGCGTGGGCCGGTTGCCTCAGGGCGGAGAGGTTTCCGGTGGCGGCGGAGGTGCTGAAGTTCCGCGCGGAAGCTTCGTGCGGTCTTGGAGGGCGTTTTCTTCCTTTTCTTCTTTTCAGGGACGGGGAGGAGTAAGGTTCCGCCCGCCAGTTTCTTTCCGGCCCCATGTTGCTGGCGCCGTGTCTTGGGTCTCTGGAGGAGAGGCAAAGTCCTCTTGCGAGATCTGGCGGTGGGAGCCGCGCGCCCCCAACTGTTGTGCGGAGAGGAGGCGAGAATGCTTGCGCACCGAGACGGTGCCGGTCAGTGAGAGGAGGAGTCGAGTCTGGCCGAGGCGGCGAGCCCTCGGGCTGGGGCCAAGCTTGGCGCGAGGGTTGAGAGAGAAAAAGAAGAAGGTTGGGAAAAAAGCAGCCTGAAAGAACTTGGTGAAAACAAGAAAGCGGAAAAGAAGCCTTACCGGTGGCGTAGGCATCGCTTGCCTTGTGGCGCCTCATGGCAACGACCTTACCGCGACGGGTTCGGTCCGGAAGCGCTTAGCGGGGAGGAGCTTGGCTTGAGCGGCATCGGGAGGCGCGTCTTGTTCTTCGGCCCTGGGCCATGAGTTTGTCCACAAACTCTTGGCCTGCCCTCGGCAGCAGCGACGCCACGTGCTGTGGACCGTGGGTTGACGTTGGTGAGGGCACATCTACGAGAAGAACAATAGCAAAGGAATATGAGAAGTATAGAAGAAAAGCTACCTCAAGGATGGTCAATTCATCGAACGAACCGGAAGGTTCGGCGAGCTTGCCAAGCGCGGCGAGTCAGCCCATCTTCAAGTCCTTCCGGAAGATGACGGGGTCGGGGTCGAACTTGTCGAGACCGCGCTTCCGGCAACGGCCTCGCTTGTCGGATTCGATGCGGGGAAACGGTCCTTGGCCTGAAAAAAAAAGAAAGAAGAGGTTAGCCGCTATAAAAGCTTCCGGAGAACCGACCCGAGTTGTGTAATTTCTTTACTTGGGTCGGAGGGTTAGTAGAGCTAAGAGGGCGGAGGCCCCATTCAGTCTTCCGGCATGGAGGTCGCGATGCCGGCCTTGAGGACGACGTCCTCTTTGCTGAGAGGAGGCCGGTGATCTTGGTAGGATCGCCGGGACCATACATCTCGCACATCTTGTGGCGCAGCGCTTAAGAGGAAGCACGGCGAGATGAAGGTGCGGATGATGTCGCGAGCAGAGGTTGGTGTCCTTCATGCGTTGTTTCATGAAGCGTATGATCCGGTTTGTCTCGTTGTGAGACTCCTTCGGATTGTAGCTCCAGTTAGTTTTGGTGGGCGGCGCATCAAAGGAGCGATCAATGAGATCTGCGCGCCGTTGTTCTTAACGTAGAAGAAGGTCCCCTGCCATGACCGGCACTCAAGACCGGAGAATTTGAAGAAGGGGCTCGCTTGACGAGAGCCAATGATGCAGACCCGCATCGAACTGGGTTTGGGTTTGAATGTCTAAGCCTCGAACGGAATTAATCCGAAGGGCAAAGAATCGAGCAAACGTCTCGCGAGTGGGACGGATGCGATATATGCCTCCATGAAGGTGACATAGCATGAAAGGTGAAGATGGCGTTGGGAAGATGGTGAGGTTGGGTTTCTGAAATCGAGAAAATCTCGGAAAAGGAAGAGACGGGAAGGTCGGCCGCGCTCAAAGTGAGCGAGAAAGACAACGCGTTCACCGGGTTCGAGCAGGTTCGATCTCGTCGGCGGGAATCCGGCAGAAACTCCTTGGAATCCTCGGGACCGGTATAACCAGTCAATCTCATACTTACTCACGCCAGAGCCCATCCAGCTCGGGTGACCTCGGAAAGATCAGCGCCGGAAGCTTGGCTAGAGCCGGCATCTTGTTCTTGGGCGCTATCGGTTTCCATCTTGTGAGATCCGCGCCCCGTCAGATGCGGGATCTTCCGGTTCTGGAGGAAGAAGTGGAAACGATTGTTCGGAAGACATTCGGATTTGAGAGCTTTCGGTATCTACTCGGAAAAACAGATTCCCAAGAACTACCCCCGCGAGAAGATCTACGAAGAGAGAAAAAGCAAAGAAAAGGAAAGAATAAATATGCTTTCAACTCAAGATCTAAACTGCAAGCAAAGAGGAGTAAACGTAAGTAAGGCCTAACCTGGGGCGCGAGTCGCAGAAGGATAGGTTCGCCGGCGTTTGGACGAGCTTGCCGTAGGCGTGAGGTCCGTCGACGGTGGGGCGGAGAGGAACTTGAAGGAGCTTCAATGTCGTGGCCGAGAGAAAGGCGCCGGAAGTTTTCCCGCGGTGAAGTCGGCCGCTAGTGAGGTTTCTTGGGCGGGGAACCGAGCGAGCAAAAGAGCGGCGGAGGCGGTCGAGCGAGGAGCGGAGTGCGCAAGGAAGTGGAAAATCGAAGAAGAAGGAGAAGGGCGGTTTAGCCTTATAAGGGAAAAGAAGTGGATCGGAAAACCGCCGAACCGTAGCGGTTCAGCCCATGGGCCGCGACGTTCGCCTCGCCTGTAGCCACGTGGCGCGATGATACACGCGCGGAAGAAAAGGGCCACAGGGAGGCACACACGGATCCGGAGAAGTGGTTGGGATCCGCTGTGGGTCAGTGTGCGCGGAAGCCGAACGGAAGTGACTGCGACAGCGCGTCGATCCACGGTGCGCATGTCCACGACGGTGCGGGACCTGATATATTTCGACCGCCGAGGAAGTGTTAAATGAACAAGATGCCGGAAGATAAGCAGCCGGAGAATGCCTTGCAAAGAAAGAGGGCATGAGTTCGCGCAAGGATGCCGGAGGGGCAGTTCCGGATAAATAAAACCGGTATAGAAGAACATGGGAACTGGCATGGTGCATTGGATAGAATCGAGACTATACCAGCTTCGGACTAATGTTGGGGATGACCCGGTATGCCAAAGGCATGCCAAACCGGATGGTCTTATCCATCAAGATACCGGTTTAATATTTATACCGGAGCTCAAAGATAGAGTTTAGCTAAGTAAGCTAAGCCGGTATCCCCAAGAGGGGTATACCGGAACCGGGAAGAAAAGATACCGGAGCTCGGAAGGAAGAGCATGCGTGGCTGGTCAAAGATTCCGTCGGGAGCTAAAAGACAAGGATGAGCTAAGCAAAGTAGCTTTAAACGAAGGCCTGAAGACAAAGAAGAGGATGACGGCCAAAGAAGCGAGGACGTACGCCTCCTGTTTAAAGAAGACCCCGGCGTCATCTATGATTAAAGTAGCTTTATAAAGTATCTTTGTAAAGTAGTTTGTCTAGTCAAAGATCCCTTAGTTTCTTGTCTGTAAGCCACCCTCTCCCTATATAAGGAGAGGGGCAGCCCTCTTACGCGCGGAGCAAGAGAGAAGATAAAAGAACCTTGTAAGCTTGAACACTAATGTGGAGATCAAGGAAAATGGTGATCTAGAGCGAGTTCTTCCTTGTGTCTTTCTTCTTCAACCTCTGGCCTTTGCCAAGTTCTTGAGGAAACCATCCGGAAGTTCGTCCCATCTAGTCACAAACCCTCCCCCGAATCCTCTAGCGTCCATTCGGCCCCAAGATAAGCCATCCTATGGCATCTGTTTGTTCCCCACGACGACACCAGCTGTCGATGGAACCTGGGGGAAGTTTCTTTATCCAAGATCTCGCAGCACCACTCAAGTGAACTTGGACACTTTGCATGGCTGTTGCTCCTCCTACCTTCACCATCTCGAGATAATCAACGAGCCAATCCTCGGGATCCTGCAGGCCGTCGAATTTCTTGAAATTCTCGGGTAATTTAAACCCTTTTGGGACTCGAGTCTTTCGAACTCTTCTCGTAAAGCACGGGAGCCCACACATATCTTCGTCGGCAACTTCGGTGAATGCTGACGTTCTTTTCTTTCTTGTCGCGCTCTTTCCACCCTTACTTGAGCTGCTGTGTCCCTTGCTCCACTTGTTCTTGGTGGGTCTTGAACTGCGGTGGATCGTGGACTATTTTGCCTAGGATTTTCTTCGGAGGCGTGGCTGCGAACGCTGTTCCCATAACTCCAACTCCAGCCATTGCCATATTGAACAATGCTTCTCTCGGATCCCCGGTGGGTCCGGACGCGAGGATGTAAGCTTGCGTTGCCATGTATCTGCTTCGGCGTTTTCGGGATGATATTTCCTCTTGTATCAATCGACATGAAGGACATGTCGAGGTTTTGAATTATGTTTCCTCTCTCTTCTTCGGGTATGTTTTGCGCCGAGATCTTGCTCTCCTCCGGCGTCTCTGTTGTCACCGTTCCGATTGTCGGCCGAGCTCGCTCGACGCCCTTGATGCGGAGGCTGCCTCTTTCTTCTATTCAGGATGTTGTCTCCTTTTCCAGCTCCCTACTCACACGAGCAAGTCTATATTGATAGGCATGCAATTCTTGGACCGTAGCGGTTGTGTTCATTGGTTCTGTCCCGTCCATGGCTCTTGTGCCCTATCCCACGCTGCTGCGGGAGTTGAACTCTTTCGCGAGGTGAGGTCCCGACATATTTAGTGCCTAGGCCTCTTCTGAGATCAGGGATCGACGTATGGATTTCCCAAATCATCGAAAGCCTCGACGTCTCTGGTTCTGCTCGGCCAGCCTCTTCAATTGCATATATTTGATGGTATTTTGAATATTGATTTTTATCGGGATTGGTGACACCATCATATAGATTGGTGAAGACCTTTCCGATGGCAATTTGTCGATGAAGTTGTTTGTCGCTGGAATCGCTGCTTATAAAGGAGTCCGCAGACGACTCGAAAGATATGTCGCTGAAGATTTTGGCGAGCTTTCCGCTTGCCTTGGTGTCGATGAAGCGTGGCGACGAACACTCCCCGTCACTCGACGAAAAGCCAGAATCGATCACCAAAAATTCCGACGAGATCGGAACTTCGAGACGATAGGATCCTTCCTTGTTGACGCCAAATCGGAATTCTCCGAACGTCATGACGATGGGCTCCTCCAGATAGGCACATGCATCCATACGGGAGGGCGGGTGAGGAATAAAATCGACTAGATCAGTTTTTTTCCGTTTACCTCTATCCATCGCATTGCTAGCCACCGACGAAGTCGACGATTCTGGACGTGCCATCGAGATCAGTTCCTTGCAGCCTCTAATTCCCACGACGGCGCCAATTGACAAAGGATTAATTTGTCAATGCCTACAGATTGTAGACTAGGGTTTTGCTGGAAGTAGAGGGCAAGTAGATCTCGAAGGTTTCAGCCGAAAAGTACACGCTGACTATGAAAACTAGGGTTCTGTTGACAATAATTTCGATCCTTTCTCCGTCCCTCGACTCCCCCTTATATAGAGGGTGGAGCCGAGGATTTCGTAATACACAAGTTACAGAGTTCGGGAGGGTTTCGTACCCAACTCGTAAGATTACAAATCTTTATCTTTCCTAATACAACCTATCTTTCCTTAACGCTAAATGGGCTTCCAAGTCTTCTTATTCTTCGAGTCCGGGCCTTTAGTAAACCCCGGGTACCATCTTTGGCAGGCCCATTGGGGATGCCTATGTCGTCGGCGCGACAGCGGCGTCCCAGAGCGGGAAGTTGCCGGCCTCGTGTGCGCAAGCAGCAAGCGCGCGTGCGGCCCGGCGCACCGCACGGGCGGCGGCCGGCCCGGCGTTGTTGCGCTGGAGGAGGGGGAGGACCATCGTACGCTGCGAGTTCCCGTTCGTGCCGGATACGGAAGAAATCGTTCCAGGCGTCGTAGTTGTCGGAGGTACCGCTCCGCGCGTGCTCCTCGTGAGGTGACCCGCACAACGTCGATAGCG
This sequence comes from Lolium multiflorum, assembly GCA_030979885.1. Lineage (NCBI taxonomy): Eukaryota > Viridiplantae > Streptophyta > Magnoliopsida > Poales > Poaceae > Lolium > Lolium multiflorum. The sequence goes on along the minus strand of CM061748.1, from coordinate 272,707,302 downwards.
GCGCGAGCTCATCGCCCCACACTCAGGCGCCATCCTCGGGCACGCGGAAGTCCGGCGGCGCCGGGTAGCCCGCCATGTGCGGGAGTCCCGCCTCCCAGGTGTAGAACGACGGCCGAAGCCGTTGTTCGGCGCGCCTTCGCCGTGGCCCGCCATTGCTCGGCGGAGGCGGATTGGGGAGAAGACAGGGCTGGGGAGGAGGGAGACGGCGGTGCTTAATGCGGCCAGACGCGGTAGGTTCCGCGATAAATAGAGAGAGCCGCGCGTGAATCCGAGGCAACGGCATTAACTCGCCGCGTGGAAGCTACGCGTCCGGCGAAGACTGACCGGCGGCAGGCTTTTGAAGCGCGCGGAAGACAATTGGCCTCTGTCACCGACAAGGCGGGGTCACCAACCGCGCGGGAAGTTTTCTCGTCGATAGCCCGCAGAAGACAATTGGCCTCTGTCGCCGAGCGCTCCTTGGGGGGGGGGGGATGACCTGGGCTCGCCGGATGGATGAAAGCCCAAATCCGAGCGAAAACGAGGTTCCGGAGGCGGGTCTGGGCTGTTTTCGTCCATCCAGATGAAAAAAAGAGGTTCTGGGGCCTTCCCGGGGAGACGTCTGGAGATGCTCTCAGGCTTCAGGAGCTAGACACATTTCATGTACCAAAAATAATTGCGCGTATCTGTTTGTGTTTCCCATTGAAAATGTGCAATATATAAAATAAATTTTCCATACAAAATAGCAGAAATAGATGTCCTAAATAGAATATTATTACATCCAAATAAATGTCAAAGTCTACATGCATTACATGCATGAAAATACATAGAGTCGTAGTTCACAATTAACAAATGAAAGTCGATGAGTCCATCTCTTGATGCCCAGCCAATACCTTGATGGTCAATCAAATTCTTTTGGAGGCGTTTGAGAATATTACTGTAAGAGATGTTCATATTCACGAACACCTCCCAGGTTCCTGCCTAGGGTTTGGATCAACCAACTTACTCTGAAAGTTCCATCCGTGTTCATGATGGTCATGAGGACGCTCTGTCTCGACGATCATGTTGTGCATGATCACATAATAGGTCATTATGTCATGCACGGTCTGAAAAGACTATGTTCTAGCCGGTGACGAACAATAACTTACCTAGCTTGGAGCACACCAAATGTCCGCTCCACATCTTTCCTGCAAGCATCTTGCATCTTTGCAAACCTCTTATCTTTCTCCATTTGAGGATTACGGGTTGTCCTCACTAATGTGGTGTAGTCAATATAAATGCCAAAAACAAGATAATATGGCTTGTTATATACATTTCCATTGATCTCATAGCTTACCATAGGAGCAGTGCCTTCCATACGCCGGTTGAACGTCGGAGAGCAGTTGAGCAAATTCTTGTCATTGTGGGAACATGCCATGCCAAAGAAAGAGTGTCAAATCCAAAAATTCTGCGATGCCACTGTCTCAATAATAACGGTGCATCCCTCGGCATGGCCGATGTACTGACCCTGTCATCCAAATGGACAGTTCTTCCACCACCAATGCATGCAATCGATGGTACCAATCATGCCCGGAATCCCTCTAGCATCATTGATCGACAACATGGTCTAGTGTCCTCAATAGTTTGGGCTCTCAATTACAGTTCACCGAACACCTCATTCACGGCTCCACAAAACCGGTACATGGATTCAAGGCATGTGCTCTCACTCATTCGTAGGTACTCATCGAAGATATCACCAGGAATTTCTTTTGAAAGCATGCGAATAGCTGCGGAGCATTTCTGGTAAGAGGTGAAACCTAACTTACCAGCAGTATCGGGCCTGCATTGGAAATAGAGATCGTAGTCTCCAGCTCCGGTAGAATGACGATGAACAGGTCTCTTGACATCTGATAGCAGCGCCGGAACATGTTCTCCTAATACACCGGATCGGTGAGGAGGAAGTAGTCTCTGTAGAGCCGAGCATGCCCACCGACTCGTTTGCGCGACACTTTGCCCCGGAGGCCCTTCGTCGAACCAACGCCACGAAGGCCTCACCCTATTATCCGGTGAGAAATGCTACAAAGGCCTAGCTCACTTGTCCACCAAGGGATTTTCTCGAGGTGAAAACTAGGCCTTTACAAGGTTCTTGGGGCACACATCCACAACCGAATTGAAGGCTCCCAATAGCTGTAAAAACACAAAAAAACAACAAGATCAAATCAATCACAAACAACTAGGGTTTCCAAAAAGAGAACACTAGCAAAGGGTCATTCAAAAAAATAAGGGGTAAATGTAAATCGCTTCGGTGCTCCTTTGCTTCTCCAAATATCAAGAGCTTTGGATGGTTGAAAGAGGAAATCAAGTGGCTCAACAATGGTGGATGAACTTGTGAGACAGTGAGCAATCTAAGCTTGAGGATATACCCTCACCAAATTGAGCCGTTGCAGAAATCTGATGACGGATATTTCCCCCCCCCCCGAATATCTGGGGCCAGGCAAAATATGCGACCAAATATTCGAGGGGTATACTAAGAGCTCGGCCGCAAAGTCCTTAGCTGATTTTCAGGGGCCAGGTATTTGCAAGTATCCGGCCCGGATTATCCCGCCTGGGGCATTTTTCCTGCTTCCTTTTTCTTGCTTTTCAACACAAATTCGATCACTGAAAGTTCTGCACCATATCGATGCACAATAATGTATCACACATGTTGTCATCAAACACGCAAAACTATAAAATTAGCGAGATGTTTCTTTCAGGATGCGCGTTGGGCCGTCCACCGGGTGCACGCGCCTACTAGGAGTTCCAGTGGGAGGCTGCCGTCCGCCGTCCGCCGCATGAAAACGGAGCGTGTCGAGCTCGAGTATGAGGAGCTCGCCCTCGGTCGTCGTTCGCCACCGTGCCAGGTGAGGTATCCAGGGGGGATTTTTGGTACAATTTGTGTTGTGATAGTTTAAATAGCTAAATATAGGTTTTTATTTTGCGTGTGCGTCCATTTTGCTTCTGGAATCGCGAAGAATTGAGCGATGAATTCAAATGTGATCATTGTAACTTCCCGTGAATTATGTTTTTTTTTAATAAAATTTCTCAGCTCTGAGTATGGTTTCTGATCTGCGCTGCGTCTGGTTGAGCGTGTACCCACGTATTCAGTAGATTATACTCGCGTATTCGGTAGACTATACTCGCCATTTTACAGTTCCTAATTTAGCATATGTGCTATAGTTACTATAGACCTAGCGTTGAACTGAACTTTAGTGGAAATGCTAATTGGGGCCTGGATGCTTGATTGGACGGCACACATTTATATATAACTGCTAAAATGATGTTCAAAATACCCTAGAAAAAAAGGTAAACTCTAAACCGAGCACACGGCCGTGATCCTCAACTGTAAGGACTAGGCTTAATTAATCTCACGTGCCCGCTTTCGTTGTTTGTGTCCAACAAGATGCGACGTATTCACGGGCGCCGCGATCGACGATGGGGAGCATGTGCGGAGTACAGCTTCGGCTTTTCGTTGCCTTCCAGGCAAATTCGACAAAAATAACCCTTGGGCGAAAGGATTGGCAAAAATGGACCGTCGGCGAAACTATTTCGCAAAACTAACCCTCGAGTGCCGCGCCTGCCAACACGGCTTTGCAATCCTCTGTGCCACGCCATAGAGCTCGGCGCGGCAGGAGTGCCAGCGTGGCCTGGCGGGCCCCGGTGAGCGGTAGTGCAACGCCCCGGGCCAGGGCGCGGCACGTAGACGTGCAACGCCGGCACCGGGGGCGCGGCACTGGCGCACGCTTAAGGCCGCCCAGGCCCGCCCGAGCCGGTCAGTTCTTCCCTTTTCGCTGGTTGAGAGGAGTGGCGGCGCCTGCTAGGGTTTTCTCTCCCCCTCTTCTAATCTCCACCCAAACTTCACATATCTGAGGCATTTGTCTGTGGATTTCAAACCCTCCAAGTTCGTAGAGGTGCTCTCCCTCATTTCTCTTGTTTTTGACCTATTGGATTCTTGTTTTTGTTGTTGCACATGTCCCAATCTTGGAATCTCTAAATATATGAATTGACCCAAATGTTTGAAATGTCTAGTTGTTTTGGCCAATTTTGGACTCCTATGGTGTATATGATGCATTTTGCTTAAGATTGGTAGGTTAGGGTTAGTGCTATTGATATGCTTTTGTTATGATCTGTTATGATTAGGGTTAGGATTAATGTTTGGTTGGTGTATATAAAGCGGTTCGTTGTATGTTTGTATATTTTAGGGATGGCGAGAATTGTCCATGTTCATCATGTGGACAAGGACTCTTTTTTGAAAGGAAACATTGACCCGGACCCGGATGAGGTTGACTTGGTGTTCGAGCGTAGCCCTAATTATGCGGAGGTCTTGGAACAAGTTAGGATTGATTTGAATTGGATGGACCCGAGTTATGTAGTTGAGTTGGAGGGAAGACATAATGCGGGGTTTGGAATGCATGTTCGTTGGAAGACAATGCGTATCAACTCGGAGCAACGTTGGGTTGCATACAAGGAGGTTGTGGCAGAATCACTAGATAAGGCTCTTGAGTTGTTTGCCACGAAAAAGTTTGATACAGCTTTGCACTTGGACTTGAACCGGCTTGCCACCCCGTTGAATGGTACGAGTCATCAACCTTTGAACCAAGAGGAAATAAGCGAGCCTCGTTGTAATCATGAGGCAAATGATGAGGAGGAAGAAGATGGGAATGAGGTTGAGCTTCACGAGAACAATGTTGGAGATTTGGATAAGTATTATATCCAAGAAAATATGGACCGTGAGCTCCCGTATAGTCGATGCTATGCATCAGACTCAGATGATGATGGACCCGATGAAGAAATTGATGAAGAGGGATTCACGACCAAGGAGGCGGAAGCCCACGAGAAGGTATTGGGACGAGATCATCGGGTACCCTTGTTTCATGATCTTAGTCTTGCGGATGAAGCCATAGTTGATGGCGGTATGGGTGTAGTGCTTGGACCAAGGCCTATTTTAATGAATGGGATTGCTTCCGGAATAAAGTTCTCAACATTGTTGGAGTTGAAGCATTGGCTTAAGGAGTACTCGGTGAAGCATCATCATCCGTACAAGGTGGTTCACTCGAACGTCAAGCAACGTTACACAGTTAAATGCGAGGAGGATGGATGCCCTTGGGTTGTGCGTGCAAGACCATTGAAGGGAGGTCCCGATTGGCACATATCTAGTTGTGTATCAACTCACATGTGCCGAGGAATGAGGATGGATGGAAAAGATGCCAAGCACGAGCACCGACAACTTAAATCTGAGTTCATCGCATATAGGCTTTCGAACTCCATCTCGTCACTTCCAACAATGAGCATCAAGAGTGTGCAGGAGCTTGTGCAAGCTATCTTCAACTACGAGGTGAAGTACGGAAAGGCATGGAAGGCGAAGCAAGCCGCGTTCAAGATGTTGTATGGTGATTGGGAGGAAGCATATAACCGACTCCCAAGGTTGTTAGGAGCGATGATCGCTTTCTTCTGTTCCTCCACTCGCATGACGAATTTCTTCACATGCTTCATATGAATGTTGTGCCAATCCGTCTTCTTGGTCCTCCTCCTGTCAAAGCTGCAAATGGAGAAACCCATGTCAATGATGCGAATGGAAAATACATCAATTTACAAAGAGCTACAAAGGAGGTCTCACCCGTGAAGTACTATACTCGTGTCCTTCCATTCAGGAGGGCAAGGCTGAAGTAATCCAAATTGTCTCATAACCCGCTGTGGCATATGATGCTCAACGGCCCACATGCATACCAAGGGACAATGCATATACCAAAGATGAGCTTCCGCCATGCAAGCCGGGTTAAGTGTGAATGTTGAAGCGTTACCAAGCTGCGATCGAGGACCATATGGCTCCCATTCCACCTACATCGTACCACAATGATGTAAAAAAATAAAGTTACAAAAAACACCGTGCATTGGACTTATGGGATGAAAATATTCACCTGCTCCGGTGTTAGGTTATCAAACTCGTTGGTGTACGTCTGATAGGCCGCTATTGGGTCGCCACTGAACTCGGAGACAATGTCCCACTGATAAGCCCAAGTGGGTCGCCGCAACTGGTTGCCGTGATCATTGTAATTCTTGTAATCGAGAACACGAGGCCTTCCGACAGGGAAGCGCTCCCAGCTCCAAATCGATAGAAGAAGCAACGGACCACCAATGCAAGCGTCCTTACCGATCCTGCAACAAGCTTCGTCCAACTACACAAAAAGGGAACAAATATTAGTCTTGTCCCAAAATGAAGATGTAATGTACAAATGGGTTAGGGTCGATACAAGTGATTACCTGGCGGTACAAGAAGGCCAATGCCGCCGAACCCCAACTCCATTTAGTCTCCATTTTGGTTAACGCCTTCAACCAGTGCCACTGAGCGGTATTCCCACTGCAGTCAGGAAATAGAGTTCTCGTGATAACATACCACACATACACACGTGCGTATAGCTTAATCAGATCACGGCTAGCTCCCTCCGGGCATGTCTTGAAGTTCTGTGAGATCCAAGTGAAAGTAGCCCCGGCGGAGACCCTTAATTTCTCACCCCTCTTGTTTACAATCTCATCAGGAGCCTTGCCAATAAGGTCAAACATCTTGCCACGCCAGTCTTCACAAGATGTGTCGATACATAGTGGCTTCCCCTCAATGGGGAGTGCAAGTATCATCGACATGTCTTGCAAAGTCACGGTCATCTCACCGGTTCGGAGGTGAAAACTATGCGTCTCCGGTCTCCACCGATCAACAAGAGCAGTGATGGCGGAAGGGTTCATGCTCGGTGTCCGCCGGGTCACCATATGGATGAATGGAAGTAGACCTAGCGGCTCGATGTACTCCGTGTATCGCTCATCGTATGGCATCTTCTTTAAGGACGAGGCCTCGTGACACCTAAGTCGGAGGGGTCCAAAGACCTACACAAATAGAAGCCTTATTATTACATATGCATATAGCATTGGAAAATAATATGTACCACTAGGTTTATTTCTATTACCTGCTTCTTCTCGGACATTAAGTACGCACGGTGTCTAGTATCGTAATGAGGTTCGAGAAGCGACATCCTACACATATGTGAGCAATAGTAACAACATTAGAGCTAATATGTGAGCAAATGTGACAAAATATAAAATAATATGTGACCATGTCAGTACAAATTCTAGCACACAAGACCCAAACAATATGAACACAAATGCTATTCACATCCTACAAGATTAAAAATGGGTATAAATTTCTAGATATCTTGATGAACTAGGGTTTCCCAAGAGCTAATATGTGAGCATTTTACTTCAAAATCTAGGCCACAAATAAACTAAACAATAGTCACACATTTACTATGGCCATGCTACAAAATTGGTTTCTAGAACTATTCATGAACTAGGTTGACAAATTTCTTCACATTTTCGGATAAAATAGATGGGGATTGAGAGGGAAAATACCTTGGAGAAAGGTGGGGAGCAAGATCCCGAATTGGAGGAGGGAGAGAGGGTGGATTGGAGGAGGGACAGAGAGGACAGCAACCGCCCTCGATGCCGCCGACGCCGCCGCCACCGCCGCCACCGCCGCCGCCTGGTGCCTCCCGCGCCGCCTGGTGCCTCCCCGGTCTGGAACCCTAGCGAAATAGGGAAGAACTGACCGGCTCGGGCGGGCCTGGGCGGCCTTAAGCGTGCGCTAGTGCCGCGCCCCCGGTGCCGGCGTTGCACGTCTACGTGCCGCGCCCTGGCCCGGGGCGTTGCACTACCGCGCACCGGGGCCCGCCAGGCCACGCTGGCACTCCTGTCGCGCCGAGCTCTAGGGCGTGGCACAGAGGATTGCAAAGCCGTGTTGGCAGGCGCGGCACTCGAGGGTTAGTTTTGCGAAATAGTTTCGCCGACGGTCCATTTTTGCCAATCCTTTCGCAAGGGTTATTTTTGTCGAATTTGCCTGCCTTCCACGGCATAACAGTTAAGTGCGTCCAAAGCCTGCAGCACGGCCAAATAACAGCTAAGCTAAGTTGATCCATCCATGCAAATATCAGTTTTAGACTTTTAGTGTGCTCTGCTGCAAGATGGAAAGCTGATCATGCTGGCCCTGGGATCCACCACGGTAAGACATCCATCCACCACTCACAAAGTCACAAAAGCATAATCACCTGTCAAAATGGATACTTGTGTTCTCGTGTGCACCTTGCTTGCGTCCACAACTCTACACAGTGACCGAATACGACAACAGTCACTGGGGATTGCTGCTTGCTTGCGTCTAAATACAGTGACTGAATATGACAACAGTCCTTCCTTCATATGCATCTAATGCTCGCAATGGAATGAGTGGATACACTGACACTGAGGCTGTGTCCATCGGGGTTTTCTCTGATGAAACATTTTGAGTTGATTCTTTTTTGTTCTTGTGTGCACTTTGATACATTTGTGCTTGTGTGGAGCCTGGACTATGCAACACCCCATGTGAAATTTGAAGAGTGCATGCAATGTAGGAGCTGTACTGTGGTAACTGAATCGTCATGAATACAGCTATGTTTTTTTTTTTTTTGCGAACCGTCAAGCGATGAATACAGCTATGGTACTCATATATTGCTTTGCTCCCACATGAATTCGCCAAGGTGTACAAGACAAATAGTAAACGTGAGGCGAACCGAACAACAATTTACTCCCTCCTTTCATGAATAAGTGTACGATCTACTCCGTAGTTTTGTTCTAAGTCAACCTTATTTGAATTGACTAAGTTATAAAGATGAGTACCAAAGTATTATGCGATATCAAATTGATAGATTGCGAAACTTTATTTCAAGACGATTCTGGTGATATTAATTTCGTGTCACAAATGTTACTACATTTTTCTATAAATCGGTCAGATTTAATAAATTTTAACTTCAGAAAAAACTAAAAATACACTTATTTATGAACTGAGAGAATACAAAACATAGGACTAACATTAACGGGAAAAGGTAGCAAAAGTCAAGCCGAGGTGATGTTTATCCAGCTAACATCATCACTGCTCAGGCGTACTACAATGGTTAAAGCCAACACACAGTTTCTGATGCGATATCACGTGCTCATGTCCAACGCATGCAGCTAGTACTCAAAATCACTCACGAGACGGAGTGTTTGCCTTGCCAAAAAAAGGATGGAGTGTTTGTGAATTCTCAAGATTCTCTTTGGAATCAAATTCTTTGGAGTCTGGGCTGTTAAAATTGTAGTCCATTGGCACCAACTAGAAAACCAAAGAAGGCTTTGCTGTTTATGGGCCCTATTATAAAAAAGAGTGAAAAAAATAATAAGTGGGATTTTTTTTATCGAGAATGGAAGTTTTCCAGACATGGGCCAGCACTGAGAAGGAGTTACAGGGCCGAGCCCATCTGCTCATTTGTAGTTTAAGGCTCCTCTCGGGTCTCAGCCTCTTGGGACACTGGACTCTATAGGTATACCACTGCCAGAGGGATGTCCATCTTCCTTCCGAGTTCGTCCGTCTCGGGTCCCTTTTCCTACATTAATAAAAAGTTATCATTAAAAGATAATCAATAATATGAAAATAAAATCGTTGAAATGTTGTTGCCCTCTTTCTTTTTAAGCTTTAGTTTGTCCAAAAGATAGGCATGATTTTGGCATTGGTAGTTCAAAGTTATGAGATATTCTATCAATACCAATGCTCACTGGATTTGACAGGTTAGTTCTTTTGCTCATTTTCGGACCATATCCAAATATCAAGTCACAACTCACAAGTACTGTAAGCTATTCAATGGAAGGAAGGTCTATCACATATGACGAATCTGAGATATTTGTTGGTATCTTCCTACACATTTTTTTTCTTATGATTCTTGATAGATTGGACATCAAGGCTCTGCAAGCTTGGGTTTTGAGATACTACATTTTTGGTATCTTCCCATATATTTGGTTATCTTGGAGAAATTTGTTTTGCTTCTAAAAAATAGTTGACGTGCATGTGAGGTTCTTCCGTATTCTTGCAAACATTTTTCGAGAATCATTTCATTGAAAAGGTAAAGGTTGAAGAGCAAACTTCTCCTAAGAGGGATCAAAGGTTACAAAACAGCATGCATCAATGCACATCCCAGGTCATCGGTGAGATTGCTCGCAGACCGGTGGTAGCTTCATCCTTTATCGCGTCTAAAAAGCTTGCGACAGAAGGCCGTTCTCCCTCAAACACGCAACCATTGCGGTGCTTCTAGATCATTCATGGGGCGAGGAGCACGGAAGAGGCAAGGCCCTTGAGGAGCGGCTCGGGGGTGGTTGGCTTAGTGACGCTCCACCACTCCATGAAGGAGGCGGTGCAATCCGGCGGCCTGCAAGTCATCCTTAGAACCTCCTGCCAAATCTGTTGCGAGAAGGGCCGAGGTATGGTTTCCAGCTCCTGATCACAAAGGAGGCAGGCATGGTGATTTTGGAGTCCTTGGCGTTGCAGGCGAGGTACGGTCCAGGACCGGTATTGGTCGGCAAGCCAATGAAATACTTTGACGCGAGGGGCTGCTAATGTGCATATATACTTGCAAGCCGGAGCTTGGTGACGAGAAGAAGGTGTTGGACCACAGCCCCTCACGGTCATGCGTATATGCTTGCTACCGAGGGTCAACTAATGTTGCGCTCTAGCTTTTTCTACGCATTTTGGTTGGAGGCTTCCGCCTCAAGGGCTGTGCTCATTAGCCTGCCATTGGCACCCGCGGTGGCATCTTGGTGCTATGGGATGAAACATCGTGCATGCCTCCGACATTTTCTTAGGCGCCTATTGCATCTCCATGACCTTTACTCATATCCGCGGAGCCACGCCCTTTAGGCTCACTTCCGTCTATGGCCCGACTAAGCACAACCGCAAGGAGGCCTTCTTCGCGGAACTCCTTTCCCAAAAGCCTACAGCGGACACTAGATGGATTGCGAATCTGAGGTTCCACTACAAAACCGTCGTTTCACTTGGAGCAACGAAAGAGCAAATCCAACCTTGAGCAAGCTTGACTATGTTTTTGGCAACGCTAAATGGGATCCCTCCTTTGATGGGCACATTCTCAACGCTCTTACCTCTTCGCTCTCAGACCATTGCCCATTACTTTTGGCGCCTTCAAATGGACCTTCAAGACCATGTTCTTTCAAATTGGAAAACTTTGGGACCAAGATGCCAGGTTTCCAACATGTGGTGAATGAAGCTTGGTCCGAGCATGTCCCTGATGTGGAGCCTTGTCATATTCGCTTCCACAAGCTAAAAACGTTGAGGTTAATATTGAAAAAATGGAGCAAATCCTTTTGTCTCAAACACAAATTTGCACCTTCACATGGCCCTCCAAGTCATCCTTCGCCTTGATGTGGCTCAAGAATCTCACACTCTCTCAAGAATCTCACACTCGCTCAAACAATGAATGAGACCCCTCCTTTGATGGTCACATTCTCAACGTCTTTTCCTCTTTGATCTTGGACCATTGGCCATTACTTTTGGCGCCTTCAGATGGACCTTTAAGACCGTGTGCTTTCAAATTTGAAAACTTTTGGACCAAGATGCCGGGTTTCCAAAATGTGGTGAATGGAGCTTGGTCCAAGCATGTCCCTCACGTGCAGCATTGTCGTGTTCTCTTCCACAAGCTAAAAAGGTTGGGGTTAAGATTGAAAAAATGGGGCAAATCCTTCGTCTCAAACACAAAGTTGCACCTTCACATGGCCCTCCAAGTCATCCTTCGCCTTTATGTGGCTCAAGAATCTCGCTCTCTCTCAAATGATGAATTTGACTTGCGGAAGAGATTAAAGAGGTGGGAATTAGTTTGGCGGTGCTCGACCGAGCTAGGAGTATTCAATGTGTTCTCCTAAAGTTTCTAAGGGAGGGTGACGCAAACTCATAAAAATTCACACAAAGGTCAATTCTCTTTGAAGGAAGAATTTTATCCAAAGGATTGCTAACGGGCACGGGTGTGTCAGCAATCATGAGGAGAAATAGAGCTTGATCAAGAACCACTTTGCCGCGGTTACGGGAAAAGGCCCTCCTCGCCTTAGAGATTTCAATTGGGTTGGTATGGTCTTCCCTCCTTGCGATCTTGAGAGCCTTCATGATAGTTTTTCGGAGGTTGAGGTGCTTGCGGCCATCAAGTCGGTGCCTAGTGATAAAGCTCCCGGTCCGCATGGTTTCACGAGTGCCTTCTATAATGCTTGTTGGCCAACTATTAAAGAGGATGTCATGCGAGTCATTCACCTCTTCTCAAACGTTCACGTGGAAAACTTCCATTGGCTCAATACCGCAAATATTGCACTCTTGCCAAAGAAGGATGGTGCGGAGGCTCTTACGGACTTTCGGCCAATAAGTTTGATTCATTGTGTGGAAAAGATCATTGCCGAGATGAACACCCTCATTTCAACTTCCCAAAGTGCATTCATAAAATCTAGAAGCATCCACGACAACTTCCTGGGAGTCCGAAACTATGTTCGAAGGTTGCACCGGGCCAAGACTCCGACCATTCTTCTAAAGTTTGACATTAAGAAGGCTTTCGATTCGGTGAGATAAGACTTTTTTGCTTGATATTATGCAAAGATGTGGCTTCCTGGTGATATACCGGAATTGGGTTGTGTCCCTCCTCTTCACCGCCTCCTCTCGGGTGCTTCTCAATGGGGTGTCGGGGGACCCTATTGCACATGGGAGGGGGCTGCGGTTGAGAACAAGTTTTTCATCGTTTCTGAAAATAATGTTCTGAATCCTCTAAGGAGAGCTTCCTCTCGCCCGAGTATCCCACGGTGAGACGTATGTGGAGTACAATGTTTGAGATTCAAATGCGACAAGCATTGATCCTCTAAGCTATGCTCAAATCCGTAATGCCAGGAGACTTCATAAATTTTGGCGGCATCTACATGCCAGCAGCAGAGGCTGTCTGTCCCAGACGATAAGGTAAACACTTTCCCGCACGGCAACCAAACTGTTTCTCTGGACATTGCACTGAGTAGTGTTAGTGCGTGCATCCTTAAAAAGTCAGTACTGATGCCAACTTATCCTGACGAGGGCATAATCTAATCTGGTCACAAAGTGTATCTGGATTGTAGGGCTACTGAAATCCAAACTTACGAGCTGAATAAAGCAGGATCCTGTGCTCCGACAGGGAGAATCATACAGCGGTTTCACTTGTAAAACAAACTAACTCTGATAAGGATGCCTCGCCAGGTAACCTGAATGGAAGTAAACCAATTGTGACAAGGACGTCATGCGTGTCAGCCAATACGGGTATGCACTCCATCGGCGTGCTGCTGTATGTGTATCACGTGAAATTCAGACGCTTGCAACTCGCAGAGATGCAGACAAACAATTGAGAGAATCCAGTCACAGAGCTATAGACTGTAGCAAAAAGAAAATGTTGGTTTATACTTAATCCTGACGTCTCCCGACAGAGAGATTTGGTAACTATCTGAATACTGAAGACTGAAGTACATCCAAGCAGCTTCAACACAGTTGCGCACGAAATTCCAGTCACGATGACAAGCTCCCGACATGATCGACATATGCCAGAATCTAATAACGAATCCATACTTGTCAATTAACTAACTACTGATACAATTGATCCCTCCAAAAAAAAACTACTGATACAATTGTTAAAACAAGTAACCCTACCAACCTTGATCTCCTGCAACAAGGCCGGACGCGAGTTATGCATCTTGTATTCTTGCTTCTTGGTCTCCAGTCTCCACAGCTTGTACTAGGCTACTAGCTGTTGCGCATTTGTTTCAATCCCGTGATGTGAGTTCTTGAGCTAGGAAGATACAGTTTGTAGCACTATATTCAGCCATGAAGACATCAGAAACTACAGACCTCAAGAGCACCGGAATCCGATCTTTCATAGAAGATTGTGCAACAATAGGTTGTCGTCTTTACCTACAGTACTTATATGGTCTTTGCAAAGGCCTCTAAGAGTGAAAAAAAGTAGGTGTCTAGGCAGTGGTAAATGCTTGTTTTGTGATGCTAAGGGAGCTATTAATCATCTTATATTTCATTGTGCTGTTGCATGATACATTTGGGGAGTGATTTTTTTTTTTCGAGAGTACGCCAAAGGCGTACCTTATCTTTATAGAAGGCAGAGGTTTGAATACAAGAGGCTACCACAAGTAGCACGAACTCCACACCGGCTAGTCCGTAGACAGCCACCAACGACAAAACAAACACAACAAGAAAAAGCCTATCCTAAGGTATGCAACACAACCGCGTCTCAACCGGCGCTAGACGCATCCGAAGAACAACAACTCCAAAAGAACTCTCCTTGTCAACGCACCATCAAAAGAGAAGATGGCGGAACTCGGACGGCCCCCAGAAGGTATCGTCTTTGACTTGCCAGCTGTGGCGTGCATAGCGCCCCTGCAAAAAAAACCCTCGGAAAGCGGTGAGCACCGGAGGAAACGCAACAGGACCTCCAAAGCCATGTCTCCAAACGCGAAACTCCCAACAGAGGGACGACGTCGAGGACGCCGCCATCGCGCCAATCCGAAGGATCTAGGCTTTCACCCGGAGACAGCTACCAAACCAAGCGAGAGCGCAAGAGACGTCGACACTCCTCAGCGACGCCTCCAAGGAGGGGCACGACACCCGCGGGCGCCGTCGCCGCAGGCCCAACAAGTTAGGCTGGACTTTCATCCGTATCATCGCTCATCTCCGCGCCTCCGAGGTTTGGGGCCACACTGCCCATGGAGTTTCGCACCGCCGCCACCGCAGCTTCTCAACATCGTGTTTGCCCGCCATGGCCTCCGACACGACTGCTCGAGCCAGCAGCACCACCCTCGACAGAGCACAACAACAAAACTCCCCACCACCTCCGGCGAGTGTCAGGACGTCTGCGTCGGCACGCCCACTCCAGGCCAGCCAACCGACGACCCGGCCCTCAAAAGCCCAGATCTGGCCCGAGAAGGCCCAGATCGAGCTGCCCAACCTCCATCTCCCACGCCGGCACCACCGGGAGGCTTTGCTGCTCGTCCCCAACCCAGGTGCAGGCGGCTGATGCACCAGGGCACTCCACCCTGGCAAGCATCCTCCGCGCCGCCGCCCCAAAGATTGGATCTTGCAACGCCGCCTCCTGGCCGGACCGCCGCACCCCCCGCTCCCCTCCTTGCTGCCTGCCAGGCCGAGGTCAGCAGCTCCTCCTCGCGCACCGTCGTCGTCGGCGACGACCTCCGAGATCCGCGCGCCGACCGCTCCTCGATCTCCACCACCTCGCAGCCTCGGTTGACGTCCCGCCTCCGCGCGAAAAGGGGGCCCGTCGAGGGTGCGCCTCCACCACCCGCCTTCGACGGCGGGTGGGCCGCCACCGCCGGCCGGGCGGCCGGCCGGGAGAGCGGTCGGCGCCTCTGGCGTTTAGGGTTGGGGCCTCCGGAGCCGCTCGCGCGCGGGAGGGTCTGTTTTTTACGAGCGTCCATTTGGGGAGTGATAAGATGTACTAAAGGTGTTGCTGGTATTCCTACTTCATTAGATGATATGCCTGAATGGCTAGGACGATATTCTGTAAAGCATCAGAGCTTAACTGCTCAAGTGGCCTCCGTGTTTGCTTATTGGGCCTCTAACCTTATCGGCCCATTTATGCTTAGGCAGGTTTTGGCCCCAGAGTGATCGATCAAAGACCGGGCAGTTGAGCAGAGGGAAACTTAGATATAGCTGCGAACTTTTGATCAGAAAATAGAGAAATAATACTGGTACGATTGTTCAACTGCTACAAAAATTCTAAGATAGCAGTATATAATAATAGTACTAGTACTAGAAAGATCGTCAAACCTTGTAAGATGGAGCACTCATATTCCCTTCTGGCCTTCTCCTTGTATGGGTGCCACAAATACATTCTACTCGCTCGTTAATTAGCTAGCTGCATTGCTCAATTACAGTGTAGACGTCATTTGATCTGTACCAACAAACAAACTCTAGGTTCACATAATTCACACAGCCTAGGGGACAGCGCGAGACAAGATCCCTTTCTTGATCGCCTTATCTGATCATCGACCGGCACCAGAAGACGGCGACCTGGAGCGGGTGGGTGGCTCTACCGGGCAACGTACCGGCCGCCGCGCCTGGCATGGCCGGACACGTATGGACCATACGGTCTGCACCGTTGCTGTCCCGGCCCGGCCGCCGTCTCTCTCGCGTCACTAGCGTCTAGCAAGCAAGCTCACCCACCCTCGCCGCGCCGGTCTCGATCGATCATCCCGGCCCAGTCCGTCCGGCTCCGGCCGTGCGATGCGGGCGTACGCGCGTGTTGGAGCGGCCATGGACTCTGGGGCGCGCTGGATCGTCCGGGGATTTCCGCATTTTCATGGTGGTGAGTGACAACCGACAAGTTCGATCGTGCTGTACTTTGGCCACGGTAGGGCGTCTCCCATTTGTTTGCGACCCCGGCTGTCGCGTCCTTTCCAGCCTCCCAGGGTCAGTGGGCAGTGGCCAGTGGGTGCCAGCCGGCCGGAGCTCCAAATAGTTGCGCGCGGGTAGTACGTGGCGTTGGCGGCATCTACGCTATCATGTGGGCGTATCTCGATTCTCGACGCGCGATCGGCCGGCGTCCTTGAATATGTTTCGGATGCCGTCCGCCTCCGTCAGCGCCAACATGGCATGTTCTTCCCAGAGCTCATGTTTCGATCAGAAAATTCATGAGCCTGACTTCTGAGATGCTTGGAGCCACTAGAGAGAACTACTACTTCCAACAAGCTTGATGCTCACGGCTTTGCAGGCGAAGAAGGTGTTGAAATATTGGGCCCATATTTAGTAGCCCAAATTAGATTTTAGTTTTTCCTATAAATTTCAAGGACGCATCTAGGCAGCAAACGGAGGCTGATTAGTCCTAACCAGCCATCGCACCTTATATGAAAGTACCCAAACCCACCGATTTAAAAAAGAAACCCACGGCCAAAGCACTCAGCCCTAAAAAAGGTAAGTTTGGCATGTAGAGACTATACAGGCATTTAATGTCAAGCAATTTTTTTAAAAAAGTCATAACTTTTAAACTATTTGTCGAAATTGCGATCCGTTTTCACCGTTCGGCCTCTCGAGACGAGATCTTCAAAACTAGATCCCATTTGTATATATTTTGACAAACTTTTTTTTCGAAAACCAATTCATTTGTTGCAGAAAAACAACTCTAGTATTATGGCGAAGCAATTTCGTACAAAGAGTTGGTTGCACTATTTTTTTATATATTTTATACCAACTTAATTTCTAAGATACTCAGTTAGCAACAACCATCATCAACACTTGTATTGAGACATCAACTTTGCTCTACTAGCCGCTAGTCATACTGCGGCATATTCTAAGGGATGCAACTTATTGTATAGGATCGGCTCAGCTTGATAGCATTAAGGAAGTGGGATACGACCAACCTCGGCAGCGTCGGGAGGGTTCGCCGTTAGGAATGTAACATATTGTATATAACTCTAATCAAGATCGGCTCAGCTTGATGGCATCAAGGAAGTGGGACACGACCGACCTTAACGGCAGCGTTCTCGCGAGGGCGGTATGGCACCGTGTGCTTGCTCTGCAAAACGGATCCGGACATCCAAACTCCATGTGTGAAGCAACAACTTATTTGGGAAAAAAATACAATTTAGTACATGCAAAACTCAACTTAGCACACATGTGAAGCAACAACTTGTCTACTGACTGTCCGTAGTATGCAATTTATCAAATTTATAGGGGAAATTTACTTCTGCAAAAGCAACTTAGCTCGTGCGCGACAATAATAAATATTGCATGAAAATACAACTTAGCATATGTTTGAACCAACAATTTATTGTCTTTGTCGAAGCGCTATTGCAGCAACTCCAGTGTCACGACAAATCGGTAGGCAACTTCACAACAATGGTACACAACTTGATAACAATGATGCTAGCTAACTTAGTACTACTGGTAGATAACTTAGACAAGATGATAGACAAGTTTCAATGATGATGCACAACTTTACCATCCATCCCCAAATGAGGTTGCATTTGGCGTCATCCCCTACTAGGTTGCAACTAGAGAAGACACAATTGCCACACTCCTTAAAACTAAGTAATTGCTCAGACTTAGGTATACAGAGACTTAGGTATACATGTATGGAACTTTACAGGTAGGACACACAACTTTGCAGTAGGGGTATACAAATTAGTAATAATGAGTATACAATTTAGCAAACGGCGTGAGTCTATAATTTATTGTGCAAAATTACAACTTAGCTCACATACGGAACCAATAATACCGTCGATAAAAATACAACTTAGAAGATGTCCGAAGAAACAATTTGTTGTCCTTGTGGCAGCCAACCCCACGAGGTGTAGCTCCACCTCGTAATTAAAGTGCAAGTTACACTAATCTGCCTATTTAACTTAATTAAAATGTTGAAAAAGCAACTTGTCGATGGTGACAAAAAACAACTTACAAACCGATAAATTAACTTCAAATGGAGAAAAATAAAATTACAAAAGTAAAACAACTCCCCCCCTACAATCGGTGTTCAAAAAATAAACTAGTCTACATAATAAACTTAATGAATACTTCAAGCAACTTAACTATGTTCCCCAAAAACAACTTATCTATGCTGCAAAAGCAACTTCAGTCTACGTAAATGAACAGTTAATAGCATGGAAAAGCAATTTGACTACATTGCCACAAACAACTTATCTATTTTGCAAAAGAAACTTCTTCAATCTAAGCAAATGAACTCAAAGTTAATAGCATGGAAAAGCAACTTAATTATGTTCGTAGAAACAACTTATCTATGGTCTGCATGTAACTTAAATCTACGTAAAATGAACTTAGTTAATTACTGCAAAATTAAAGTTAATAATATGAGAAAGGAACTTAACTATGTTTCTAGAAACAATTTATCTATGTTCTGCAAGCAACTTAAATCTACATACAAATGAACCTAATTACCTAACGTTAATAGTATGGGAAAGCAACTTAACTATGTTTGCCAGAAAGAACTTATCTATTTTGCAAAAGCAACTTCAATATGTTTGCCAGAACAACTTATAGGCATCTCTACTTGCTCCAGATGTAGCCATCTCTACTTGTTCCAGTGGCCTGGTAGAACTACCACCGATTCGCCGTCTCCTCGCCGGCGCACACTGCTACACCATGGGGTGGCGCTGGATCAGAAGCTCGGCGGTGAGCCGGACAGGAAAGATGCCAACTAGAGATGCATACAAATGCAAGGTCAAAAACCAAACCTGAAACTGAGACCGATTGAACTTGTGGTCAGTAGCAGCATTTGACAAGAAAATTAGTCAAGAATAGGACTGTGTTTTTCATCTATGCTCCATTAATCTAGTGTCTCTTCTCACGAACTTGAGACAAGAAAAAAATATGCAGTGAATACAGTAACCACGAGTACCAAAATCGTTGCCCTTTATGCAATTTATCAAGAGATGATGGGGATGAGGCGATGAGCAGCGGAGCAAGCCGGAGGTGAGACGTTGCTGACCGGGCCCAGTGACGGCAGTGGAGGACGCGCATGGTCGGGAGCACCGGCTGCAGAAACCTCGTCCGCCCCAACACCACGCATCACATCCTCTGTCTCCTCCCATCGACGGGAAACCTAGATCGGCAGAAACCAGCGATCTTGAGAGGCAGGGTAGGTGAGAGGTGGCGCTTTAGAGCTCGTGAGGAATGGGAATGAGGATCGGTACAGCCGAATTTGTCGGGCCAGATCTCGGACACGAGCCCTCCGAGGACACGGGCATCTGAGGCGTCGGGAGGTGGGTCAACTTGGGAGGTAGTGCGCCCAGATTAAATCCCGCCGGTGCCCCGAGCCAGGGCGGCGCGCAGTGGAGGTTGCGGTGGCCGGAGCTAGGAGGATGGGGGAATGGCGGGCGGTCCTCGTCGTCGAGCGGGAGGGAGGCGAGGAGCGCGGCGCGGCGCGCGCGCGCGGAGACGCTAGCCGGTAGATCAAAGGAAGTGGAGGGGCAGGGCGGCGCTGGCTGGCGGAGCAAAGGAAGGTGATGGGCATGGCGCTTCTCGCTGGTGGTCAGAGGAAGGGGGGGGGAGGAGATGCGTCAGGTGCCGGAACGTGAAGGATGCACTGTTTTCTCACTTGCCCTCGCTGTCGGAATGACTCGCGCGAATAAGGCTGATCTGGTCGATCCGACGGCCAGGAAGCGAGGGCTCGCTAGAGCAAACCGGCCACCGTGCACTTTTTAGCACTTGGGAAATTTCAAAGCCCACATAGTGGCAGCCTTGTGAGTTTGAGCCCAAGTGGGTGGCAACTCACTAGGGAGTGGCAAGAGGTGGGAAGCTCCTCCTCCTCCTCGCTCGCTCGTCTCGACTCGACACGATACGGCACGTCACGACGCGCGCCGCGCTCGTGGTGAGTGAATTGAGCCTCGGCGAGACTTTTACTTTTTGCGCTCAGGAAAAATGAATAGAGTCCTAGACGGACACGTCACAGTTAGTCGGTTCGGGTCGCTCCCGGACCGTGGGCTATCGGTTACTGCGCGCGACGTGGGCGTGCCCCACGTTGCCTAGGGTTTTCTGAGCCTATATAATCTCTTGTCCGGCTACCGCAGAAAGCTATCTAATACACGAGTTAGGGTTTTGCCACCTCTCTCTGATTTGCGCCGCCATCGTAGCCTACTCCATCCCGCGCGTCGACGTGCATCGGCGAATGGGAGAGCAGGTCTCCGGGCCGCTCGTCCTTGCGATCTGTACGGGAGAGGCGGGTGGTTTTGGGAAGCGGCTACGCGACTGCTCAAGTTCTTCATCACGGGTCGCCTTCCGTCCAAGTCGGGCGGTGCTGCCTACCGTTGTCTTAGAGCATCCCCACTCGTTGGCGCTCCCCACGTCCAAATCCGGCGAAATTTTCGTCCGGATTGGAGGAAGATTTGGCGTGGGGAGGAGTAGTTTCCCAGTCGTGTGCTCCCCAAGCGGCGTTTCTCGGGGAAAAAGAGGATGGCTCGGGGAATCGGACGAAAGAGACACGTGGCGTGGGCGTTGGTTTAGCTTCATCCGGAGTCCCAGACCCCGGAAAAGGATGGCATGGGGAGTCCGGACGAAAATAGGCTCAAATCCGGACCAAAACGAGGAAAGCGGGCCGTTTCGCCGTCCGGATTAAAAAAAGTGGCGTGGGCTGGGGAGACAGTGGAGATGCTCTTAACGCCGTCTACTTGACCGTCGTTCCCGTCATCAACAACGTTGTCATCAACAGCGTTGCTTGGACGTCATCTACACATCATCGCCACCACCCGGATCGTCACGCGACAAATCTCGATCTGTTTAGCGATGAATGTTATCTTGTTGCCTTTTGCTATTCCTGTTGATTAATGCATCTAGTATGTTCGAGTTTCACATATTAGTAGTTACTGTCGTCATACATAATACTCTGAAATTAATCATGGAAATTGTGCCTAATTATTCAACAGAAGGTAGGAAAACCATGAGTCTGCTACTACTTCACGTAACATCTTCATGTCTCGAGTCACAACTCCGTGCACGCGCTGCCCCGCCTATTCGCCGCGCCGGTCACCAACGAGAGGGAAAGCACGCATATTAAACAATCACCGGTCTGCGCGTTCGGTTAGTTGGTAAGTTCAATCGAGATGTCCGGCCATAAACACTGTGCACAACGGAGCTGTCAGCGACGAAAAGAAAGCAAGAGTCACAGAGTTGAAGGTAACAACCTAATTCAGTTCATAGGACCGGCCCAATATTTATGTTACATCGATCGGTTTCTAATGCAAGACGTCATAGGGGTGCGTGTGTAAACAAGTTCGTAACGTCCAAGCACCGTCGTTTTTCTCACTCCCAGAAGATGACAAGTTGGCCTTGCTCGTGGACGAAACAACAGCATGATCCTACATTCCAACTGTTAACTTAACTGAATCTCCAGGCAGGCCTTCGATAAAATAGTGGCAGTTCTTGGGCTTGTCATCAGTTAGCGCTGCATATCTGGATAATTATCTCATGGAAATGGAATCAGATCGCCTCTGCATCCTCGGATCATTTTTGTAATCATTCAAGGTGGTATATGAGTATATACTAATCGCCGTGGTTGATCTGCTGATAATATACGAGAAAGAAGATTGGCACGATCTGATTTCATGTGCCACTCGAACACATAGTTTTGTCTGTTGTCTAGAAGGATATGGGAGAACCCCGTTACAAGAGAAAACTTGCTTCGGATTCATTCAGGGCAGCTACACAACCTGATAATCATTTTTAAATTTAAAATTTACAGTACAAATCTTTGCAAAAGATGTCTAAGTTCCATGCGCTTCTTGGCAAATCCTTGGTGGATTCAATGTACATGTCACTGGTATATTCAAATGTGCCAATTTGAAAATAATGAAAAAAAACTGGATAATGAATGGGCCTCTCATAATAAAATTAAAATCATGTGGTGTCTTCGCAAAGGTGTCATCCTTGTCAAGGATAACTTTGCAGAGCAAAACTGACATGGATTACAATATTAATTTTATCATCACGATGTGACAATCAAGTACGGAGTACATGTTCTTCCGGTGTAAGTTCACCTGTTCCATATATTCAGTCTTCCAACTGACTTCTAACTTGTACCTGCAACGTAGTGTCGAAGATATATCTGGCAACTGGTTGCATGAAGTTGATTACAAGTATAAATCCTCATTAGTGTGAGAATGGTTGCCTTAATATTGTTACCATGGCTATATAGAAATGATTCAGTTTCTTATTGTAGGATTTTTTTCTCTTCTGCAATTTATTTAGAGGCGTACCTCTTTGCTCCATTTGTGATTCATATGTACATTACTTGGAGAACCGAGAGCTGTTTATGGAGGTGTCTTACACGATTGGAGAAAGCGAGATGGATATTTTACCTCTCATGGACATAGTTTCTGATCAGCCCTCCACCGCCTTAAGGGTGTTACGAATCGTCACTTTGGATGGCCTAGATGCCACCTTTTGAGTTAAATAAAACGATTCAAAAAAATCACACCGGTAATCAGGATCATGCATTAGTGATACATAGGAAATCTGTGAAGTGGAGCGGCGATTTGGCTCCCGGGAGCATTTGCTCCCGGTTTTTTTTGAAAAATCAGAATAAATCAAAAATTTAACAAAAAATTCCGAAAAAAATCATGCACGTACCTGACCATGGCACGCACCACCGTGTAAAATGTCGTTATAAAATGTCATCGTATGCGCCCTGAAAAAAAATGACAAATTTCTGACATGAAATGAGATCCAAAAATTTGAATCTCAGATCTGGAAATTTGTCATTTATGCCCAGGACGCATACGATGACATTTCGCAGCGACATTTCACAATGTGGTGCGTGCTATGGTCAGGTACGTGCATGATTTTTTTCGAAATTTTTGGAAAAGTTTTGAAAAACAAAATTTGCTCCCCAAAAATTTGAATCTCAGATCTGGAAATTTGTCATTTATGCCCAGGACGCATACGATGACATTTCGCAGCGACATTTCACAATGTGGTGCGTGCTATGGTCAGGTACGTGCATGATTTTTTTCGAAATTTTTGGAAAAGTTTTGAAAAACAAAATTTGCTCCCCAAAAATCCGGGAGCAAATGCTCCCGGGAGCCAAGATGAATTTCCGGTTTTCACATAGAATAATCACAAACAGATGGAAATAAGATTGGCACATCACATCTCACCAATCCCCTACATCTTCCACGCATATGGGGGTTTACTCGCACATGAGAGGAGAATAGCACAATGATATAATCATAATATAAATAGAGTTCATCTTGATATTACCGTTGCAAACCAGAATAAGAATAAACATCAAATCCAATACAAACCAAATTATGAATGGAGTCTCAAACCATAATCTTACAAGTGTTAATCTCTCCCTCTCTCTAGTACAAGGGGACTTACGGATAGGTGAGTGATCTAAAGGTTGGATATGGAGGGTATTGATGTAATTCTTCTTCTCCTTCAGATCTCTTGTTCCTCCATTCTCGAATCGTTTGTGGCGGCAGCATCTATCTTCTTGATATGCCTCCTTCACGAAAAGTATTTATATTGACCTAGCAAAGGCGGTTGCATGTGGTATAGACGGGCTGTGCGAGCAAGGTGCGCCCTTACTAATGCTCCTTAAGGCTACTAGTGACCTTAAATGAGAAAGCCCTCAATTAGAGATTTGTTTGATTTCATCCAATTAGCTCATAAATGGCCTTGGAAACTACAAAAGTTTCCAGCATGTGAAAGTCACATTATAAAACAACGTTTTGCTGTTTAGCGACATTAGGAAAGACGAAAACCAACGAAACCAAGTGAAAACCAATGAAAAATTCTTAGTAAAAAGTGTCAATATTTGGAGCTATCAGCAGTGCAGTATAGGAGTTTTTGGTTTGATCAGTTATGTTATGTAAAATAATGTGGAAGTTTTTTAGCTCCTTTTTAATATCCGGCAGCTAGAGTGGAGTAGTCCTGCTAGTTGTATGTAGTGAACATGGCAACTTTTTTTTTCAAGAAGAGTTTTTGTGTACTAGCAGGGAATAATCTGGTAGACTTTTACATTTAACATGGCACCTACTCGACATATGCGTTTCTTTGGTCATTGTTACAACAAAGTATGATGGAAACTACATGTGTAGTTTAATTTATGTATTTTGTTACCCTCAGATGTGTTGTTTGAAGCTGCTTGTGCTGATAAAATAGCATTAGGCTCATTGATGCATATAACTTCACCGATATGCATCTTTTGTAACCTGCAAAATCAAAGGTTTCTTCATATGGTTAGTCACTATTTTTTCCATGTTGTTCATACAGGAAGTAAGTGGTTAGTTTGAGAGTTGAGAAATGGAAATGCAGAGGTATGCAAGATCACTATGGAGCATGCTACATCCATTAGTCTGCAGTTGTGTAGAAATCTGTGATACACAATGTGTGTTTGTTTCACCCGAATTTTTCTCGAATTTTCTTTTGTGGTATCCTTGGTTGTACTGTGGGACCAAACTTTGGTGTCCAGGTGTTCCTGTTTTTTTTTATGTGTTTGAGTTGCTACCTACATTGTTACGAGAACCATCATGTCTACCTAATCTACTTGATTGATTTTTCCTAAGTTATAGTGGATCATCTATTTTCTCTCAAGAAGATGATTTTTGCAGCTGGGTTAAAAAATTTACAATGGTTGAAAGGTATGATCATATCTTAAATGGAATCTTCAGTAGGAACATATCTTCAAAAGAAAAGGGTATGTTCAGATCCAAAAGAAACGAGTGGCATAGTGGTTTTTTTTCGCGTGCTCACATTTGCATGTCTTCCAAGTCGTTTGATCAATTTTGTCCAGTGTTCTTTGTTTCCGAGTTCATCAAGAGCTACGCAATTGATATCTGGAGGTTGCATGTCTCTCTGCGTTTCTTCGAGATCTGTTTCTGGTTTGTCTTGAGGAGGAAGATAGAGGCAGGAGAAGCTTAGCTATGCATGTGATTTTGGTTGTTGTCTTGACCAGTTCCACGTGGGATTTCTAGGTTGTGGGTCGGGGTGTTGGCAGCTGTATGTGACGCTGAGAAATCTATCGTTCTTTGATTCAGGAGGATCCTTGAACGTGGTGGGGCCAGGAAAAGAGCACGTCAGAACCTGCTTTGATGACGTACGTATTTTGTTGGCTCCTATGCGCGTGTGGGGCCTGGAATTCGCCGCACGGACAACCGGCTTGTGCGGCGCCACCGGTAGTCCCATCCATCATCGAAATGGGACGAGGAGACATCAGCACCAGAACTTTTAAGAGTGAAAGTTTCAAGGTGGCTGCCCTTAAAAATTAGTATTTTTACTAGAGTTGTGCTTTTGCATAGAGATGCTAAGGAAACTATTAATCATCTTTTTCTTTCGTTGTGATGTTGCATGATACATTGGGGGAGTGATTAGATTTAGATGTTCTTTTGGTATTACTGATATTCCTACTTCGGGGCATGATTTATGAAGGAAATAACTTATTACTGTTTAATAGCTAGTGCCCTATGTTCAAAAAGATAACAGAAGGAGACGAATCATCAACCGAAACAAAAATCTCACAACTGAGACCAGCACTTACCAGGATTCAATCTCTCTCTCCCCATATTCTCTTTCTTCACTGGATGAATAGTATAGTAATCTTGCATGTCCAATCCCCCTTCTCCTTTTCTCCCTTATCTCTCCTCAGCTTTTTCTCTCTCTCTCTACCGGAGGATGCAGCCACCTCTACAACTCCAATAGTATAGCCGGTTGTTGGCTATAAGCAAGATGTCATATCATCTATAGTCAATATGTAGCCAACAAGTATAAGAGCAATTCCAATAGTATAGCCAACTGCTGGCTATAACAAGATGTCATATCATTTGTAGTCATCTTATAGCTAATATGTATAATAGTTGGCTATAAGAATGAAGTATTTTACTAACATATGGCCCACCTTTCACTCTCACAAAGTGCCTAGGAGCACGTGCTGCTTATTGCATAATGCCTCTCTTCTCTCCTCTTCTCTTTCCTCCAACTCATCTAAAATATATTATTTAATGTTTTATAGTCAGCTGACTGGACTCTATTGTACTTGCTCTAATAGTTGGCTATAAGAATGTACTATTTTTTCAATGAATAATCCACCTTTCATTCACACCTTGCCTAGAAGCACGTGCTAGAGCTAGCTCTTGCATAAAAGCCCACTTAGGGCATCTCCAACGCGGGGACGCAAAACGCAAAACGGACAGCCCGCGCGTCCGTTTGGGTAAAAACTGCATCCAACGGGGATACCCATACCTAAAAAGCCAGCAATTATTGTCCGGCTCGACCCAAAGCTGGCGCAAAATTGGGAAGCTTTTGCGTGGCCACGGACGCTCGCGCGTGTCCTCGCGTGTCCCTTTCTGTCCGTCTGTGTCCGGATGAACCCCACTTGCAGCCACACATCCATGTGCCTTCTCTCTCCTCTATCTCCAGCCACGAGAGCTCTCCTGCGGCAATCCTCCGGCCGGGAGCCCCTCGCCCGCCTCTCCTCGTTTCCGTCGCGCCGTGGCGATCGCCGCGCCGCCCACGGCCGCGTGACGGCCTCGCCTCGCCGTTCTCGACGCCTCGCCGCCCTTGCCGCGAAGGCCTCGACCGGCGCGCTCACCTGCGCCGCGAGCCACCTGCCCAGCCGCCGCGTACCCGCCCCTGCCGCCCGCGCCGCCCGGCGCGCGCCCCACCGCCGCCGCCGCGCGCCTGCGCCTGCCTGCGCCTGCCGCGCCCCGCGCCCCTGCCTGCCGCGAAGGCCTCGTCCGCGCCGCGCCGTGCCGTCGCCGGCCTCGCCTCGACCGCGCCCGCGGGGGAGGGAGCGGGGCATGGGCTCGCCGTCGCCGGCCGCGCCCGTGGGGGAGGGCGGAGCACCCGTCGCGCCCTCGCCTCGGCCGCGTCGCAGCCTCGTCCGCGCCGCGCCGTGCCGTCGCCGGCCTCGCCTCGACCGCGCCGTGCCGAGTCCGCGCCTCGCCGGCTCTCGCCTCGACCGAGCCTCGCCTTGGCCGTGCCGCGCCGTGCCGTCGCCGGCCTGGCCTGCGCAGCTCGCCGTCGGCCGCGAGCATAGACACCGCACCGCGAGGGCGTCGGCCGCGCGAACGGGCGCCGCGAGGGAGTGCAGTGGCCGCGAGCGAGGCCGTCGGCGCTGCTCCGTCCCGCGCCCCTCCGCTCGACCATGGGGTCGGCCTCCGTCCAGGCGCAGCGTGGGCGCCATCCCCGGCGTCGGTCGAGGCACACCTTGACAACTAGTAGTAGTACTACTAGGGAAGAAGAGGAGAAATAATAATTTGGGTCGCAACAGCGTTGGGGAATAAAAACGAGGCGCGGACATTCGGGCTATCCGCCTGTCCGGGGGACGACCCAAACAGCAAAAAATGGACGTCCAAACGTGTCCGTTTGGGTCTCCCGGTTGGAGATGCCCTTACATTCTCTCTCCTATTCTCTCTCCTCCAACTAGACATAAATATATTATTTTATTCCTTGTAGCCAGATGATTAGATCTTGTTGTACTTGCTCTAAGAGCGAATATGCTGTTTCTTAATTGATATTTTTTCGCAAAAAATGTTACATGTACACAAAGGATAGACACATCTACACAATGAAAACATACATGATCATTTTCATATGTGCAATTTATTTTTTAAATCAACAAGGATCGTGATAGCACGTGTATTTGTCAAGTAGCAGGGCTCATATCAATAGATATGGACATGCAGACAAAATTCTACCCTGGTCTAGGCCCATGATTCAAAGGGTGAAATCCCAACTCATGTCTCGGAATTCAACTAATGCGGAAAAGCCGTCGTTGAACCGGCGGGCATGTGCACCTGCCGGAAAGCGGGCTCCCATTGGTCCAGGTGGGTGGTGGGCCCCACAGAGCAGTTAGGGATTTTATTTTAGACGAATGGATACGTATAGAATACATAGGACTGGTCCACGCTAATTAGAGAGAGAGAGGATTCTGCGGGGCCGTCCGCCGCCATCATGCTACCACCGCTTGCCGCGGCGCCCTCCGCCGCCAACCTCCACCACGCGGAGGCGAGCGCCATGGCGGGGACAGGGGCGGTGTCGAGGTGGCGTCGGGGACGGGGCGACGTCGGCGTGGCGCGGTCGAGCTCGGGATGGGGCCGGCGTTGGCGCGCACGAGAAGCTGATGGTTGAGGCGCGGCACCCGTCGGGCGGGCGGACGGCAGCGGAGCCCGCGCCGCCTTCATGCTACCGCCGCTCGTCGCGGCGCCCTCCGCCGCCAACCACCACCACGCGCAGGCGAGCACCATGGCGAGGCAAGCTTGGGGCGGGGCCGGCGTCGGGGACAGGGGCGGCGTCGAGGATTCGTCCGGACGGGGCGACATCGAGGTGGCGTCCTGAGCGAGGTCCGGGCGAGCTCGGGGCGGGGCCGGCGTCGGGGACAGGGCGGCGTCGACGTGGCGTCGGGGACGGGCGGCATCGACATCATCGGGGACGAGCGGCGCCGAGGTTGCCTGAGCTCGGTGACGGGGCGACATCGAGTTGGGGACAGGTCGTCGTCGACGTGGCGTCGGGGACAGGACGCCGTCGACGTCGTCGGGGACGGGCGGCGCCGAGGTTGCCTGAGCTCGGTGACAGGGAGGACGCCCGAGCTTGTGTCTGCTGGACCGACGGCTACCGCGAGGATGACGATGAAGCGCCGCCGCCGTCCACAACGTCGCCTCAGCTCCCCCCGCGACCTCGCCCGGCGGCCGCCGTCCGCAACCTCGCCGTCGTCCGCGACTTTTCTCGCTTCGCCTGGGCGCCCGAGAGGAGGGGATGGGGATGGATAGGTTGCGATGGAGGACCACACATGTATTCATTGGCGTATACTCCCTGTGTAGCAGTAGACTCACACATTTTTGCTGGACCAATCAGATGCTGATTTCAGCCAAGCTCACATGCCGCCGGGTTCTATTAGTCCACTCTCAGTGGACACAAGCACAACTTACAAAGAGGGGACTCGTTGAGTCAAGCAATGAACATGGAGAATTATCTACCGACCTATCACCTATATGGCAGGCTAATTTTCGGTTTCCGTCATTGATGGCATGTGTGCCTAAAAAGTGTCCCTTGATCCGTTCTTGATCTCTCCCTTTTGTGGGATTTGTCTTAATCTTCGTGACTTGGTTGATTCCTCCCATTCGTACTCTCCAAGTTGGTGTTCTAAACGTCCAGGAATTTGGATCGTATTTTTCTTGTTTGCCCGTGGAGCTCCTTTGTATCGTCAGGACATCGGCAATATCTATTAATACTTTTATTTCACCAATGAGCACATCTTTTGGTACAAAATTTGAATTAGCACGCAGATATTGCCTGCTTGTTTTCTTTGACAATGCATTTTGTGCGACAGGTGTCATTATGCCATATTCTTTAGATATTTTAGCATGGATCCAGCAGAAATCAGTTTGGCTCATAGGTGTAGATGATCATGCACCTATTGTTGAATTAAATGTCTAAATTTTGAAAAACAATTCAGGGTGTTGTCCCACACATTCTATACCTACACATAAAGTGTCGCAAAAAAGTATTACTTTTTGTGACCTGTGCAAAAAAGTTAATTTCTGGTGCTCCAAAAAAGTTTTTTCACGAGACATTTATTAGTCGTTTTTACATAGATCACACAAACTATATTTTTTCCTGCAAAACTTTTGTGAGCTAACATACGATGTACGGACGCACGCTAGTGAATTTTATCCGATTTTTCCCAACAATTTAAAATGGATTTACCATTTATTTTTCTAATAGATACATCTACACTTATGAGCCAAAACGCCGTGCCCTCATGGATACACTGTTTTTTTTTGGAGGTTGGAACACGGTGCTCTCTGCTTATTGGCCGAGCAAAGCCGTCGGTCCTGTGCAAGCTGGCCAGGGAGGTAATCTGTGGAACAAGTGCACGCTTGAGTACATCTTATCTACCCATCAGCTCCCCCACCCCCAGCTGCTTGCCACAATGCCACCGCTTGACCCTGCTGATTTGCGCTTTCGGTGCACAGCCAACGACGATTCCATCTTATCTTGGGACTGATCCAATTAAGCTGCTGCATCATTAAGCCAGCTGCTCGACCGTACTTTAAAATGGCGCTAATTCCCTTGGGGCTTGAGCTCTAGCTAGCACCGGGATATACATTGACCAATGACGAGGAGGAGCCATGGAAAGCGAGAGAAAATGGCAGATCCAATGGAGATGTACTGGCCTCACAAGCTGTATCCTCGCCAACATCACGGACCATACACGGCTGCGCCATTTTCTTCTCCAACTTGGACAAGTGGTGTCTGTCTCCGGCGTAGATCGGCCACCGGAGAGAGACGAGACGGCGATGTACGCAACCGTTGGCACCGCGCACGCGTGCACCTGATTGCTCTCCGAAAAAGCTGCGACGCATGGAGCTTAGAGCAGTCGCATCCCCAAAATCGTCATCCAAACGGCACCGGATCGAGCGTTTCAGGGACGTGTTTCGTTCGTGCCGCGTTTAGGAGATATCGCTCCCTAGCCGCGTCTCTAAACGGCGCCTCTAAACATTAAAAAATATATTTTTTGCATTTTTATTTTAATAAAGAGTAAAAACATTCCACAAACTAATATATAATTGGGAACATGGTTTACACGAAGATATAATTTGGATCATGGTTTTCCACAAACTAATACATAGTTTGAACCATGGTTGACACAAATATAAAACATTGTAAAATTACTAAACCTAACTAGGCCGGGCATCGAAGATTTTGTGTGTTCGCTGCCAAAAAAAACACTCGCAGGCACACCCAGTCACCCAAACTAAAAAATCCAGATGTTGATGGTGTCCCTGTTGGTTCTTTCGAGGAAGAACAACCAGAAACCTCCGTGCATATTTTCACTGCAAAGAAACAATACACAGTCGTCGTCCTCCTCAGCGTTGTCGCCGTGGTAGTGCCGGCGGCAACGCGTCTCGTTGAACACCTTGACGCTCATGTCCCTCTCGCTAAGGAAGGAGAACATGAGCACGGTTCCGAGGCGGTGGTAGCGCGCGAACCTCCCACTGATGTGGAGGTACATCTTGTCGCGTGCGTCGTAGATCACGTCGATCCACGGCAGCAGCCGCAGGCAGCCTCCCGTAGATGCAGCGAGCATGGGCGTCCATCACCGGCGACGAAGTCGGCGAAGGTGTCCGGCAGCCTCTGGATGGCGTGTGGGTCGCCCTTGAGGACGACGACGAACTTGAACATCACTTGCCGCTCCTCCTCCTACATGTCCGACTTGAAGACGACGGCGTTGCAAGCGACGGCGAGCGTGCAGCTCTGCCGCGGCCACGACCATGACCACGGCCGCGAGCTCGGCCCCCGCTCTACCAGACATGGCGTCGACTCTTGAGATGGTGGCGGCTAGGGTTGGGAAGAGAGGCGCTAGGGTTTGTGTGTGAGGGACGATGAAGCGACCTTTTTATAGGCCGAGGGAGGCGGGGAGCGGTGTCGCTCATTGGCGCTGGCCCTGGGTGCTTGTCTTGTAGACAGTGTTGGCCTCCCGAGAAGAGGTTTGTAGAAACAATGACAGTTTCCCAAGTGGATCACGAGGTTTATCGAACTCGGGGAGGAAGAGGACAAAGATATCCCTCTCAAGCAACCTGCAATCACGATACAAGAAGTCTCTTGTGTCCCCAACACACCTAATACACTTGTGGATGTATAGGTGCACTAGTTCGGCGAAGAGATAGTGAAATACAAGTGGTATGAATGAATATGAGCAGTAGTAACGGCACCGAGAAAAGTGCATCTTGGCGTGCGATTGATGGTAGTAATATTGCAGGAAGTAAAGATGCAGTAAAACAGTAAACAAGCGATGATTGCAGTATTTGGAAACAAGGCCTAGGGATCATACATTCACTAGTGGACACTCTCAACATTGATCACATAAATAAATAAGTTCTCTTCCTTTGTGCTACATATACTCTTGTTGGATGATGAACACCATTCGTTGTGTAGGGCTACAAGAGCACCTCAATGCCGGAGTTAACAAGCTCCACAACATTCGACATTCATATTTAAGTAACCTTTAGAGCATAATAGATCTTTGCAATTTAAACCGAGTACTAACATAGCATGCACCTGTCACCATCACACTACGAAGGGGAATAAATCACATCAATACTATCATAGTAATAATTAACTCCATAACCTACAAGAGATTATGATCATAACCTACGCCAAGTACTACACGATGCACACACTGTCACCATTACACCGTGAAGGAGGAATAGACTACTTTAATAACATTACAAGAGTAGCACATAGACTAATTGTGATACAAAACTCATATGAATCTCAATCATGTAAGGCAGCTCATGAGATCATTGTATTGAAGTACATAGGAGAGAGATTAACCACATAGCTACCGGTACAGCCCCGAGCTCGATGGGACCACTCACTCATGGGAGACAGCAGCGGCGTTGATGAAGATGGCGGTGGTGTCGATGGAGGAGCCTTCGGGGCACTTCCGTCCGGCGGCGTGCGAACGAGACTCTGTCCCCGGATCTTGGCTTCGCGATGGCGGCGGCTCGGAAGGTTTCTGTCGTGGCTTTTCCGTCTCGAGGTTTTAGGTCGGGGACATTTAAATAGGCGAAGAGGCGGAGTCGGAAGGGTGACGACGATGACACAACAGGCGCGGCGGAGCCACGGCGCGCCCTATCATCTGGGCCCACAGGGCTCCCTCGACGGCTCTCGGGTGTTCCGGAAGCTTCGTGGAAAAATAGGATGTTGGCGTTGATTTCGTCCGATTAAGAATATTTCCTTACTAGATTTTAAACAAAAAACAGAAAACAACAAACCGGCCCTTCGGCATCTCGTCAATAGGTTAGTTGAAACGCATAAATATGACATATAATGTGTATAAAACATGTGAGTATCATCATAAAAGTAGCATGGAACATAAGAAATTATAGATACGTTTGAGACGTATCAAGCATCCCCAAGCTTAGTTCCTACTCGCCCTCGAGTAGGTAAACGATAACAAAGATAATTTCTTAAGTGACATGCTATCATAATCTTGATCAATACAATTGTAAAGCACATGAGATAAATGCAGCGATTCGAAGCAATGATGAAGATAATGAGTAAACAAATGAATCATATAGCAAAGACTTTTCATTAATAGTACTTTCAAGACAAGCATCAATAAGACTTGCATAAGAGTTACTCATAAAGCAATAAATTCAAAGTAAATGCATTGAAGCAACACAAAGGAAGATGTAAGTTTCAGCGGTTGCTTTCAACTTCAACATATATATCTCATGGATAATTGTCAACATAAAGCAATATAACAAGTGCAATAGGTAAACATGTAAGAATCAATGCACACAGTTGACACAAGTGTTTGCTTCTAAGATAGAAAGAATGGGTAAACTGACTCAACAATAAAGTAGAAGAATGACCCTTCGCAGAGGGAAGCAGGGATTAAATCATGTGCTAGAGCTTTTTAAGTTTTGAAATCATATAGAGAGCATAAAAGTAAAGTTTTGAGAGGTGTTTGTTGTTGTCAACGAATGGTAGCGGGTACTCTAACTACCTCATCAACCAGACTTTCAAGAGCGGCTCCCATGAAGGACGTTATCTCTACCAGCAAGGTAGATCATCCCTCTTCTCTTTTGTTTACACATGTATTTTAGTTTCATTATTTATAGATGACACTCCTCCCAACCTTTTGCTTACACAAGGCATGGCTAACCGAATCCTCGGGTGCCTTCCAACATTCACATACCATGGAGGAGTGTCTATTTGCAAAATTAAGTTGCTTACTGATAGATCAGGGCAAAACATGTGAAGAGAATTATTAATGCAAGTTAATTAATTGAGGCTGGGAACCCCATTGCCACTCTTTTTGCAAAATTATTGGATAAGCGGATGTGCCACTAGTCCATTGGTGAAAGTCAAGAGTAAATGACAAGGTTGAAAGATAAAACACCACATACTTCCTCATGAGCTATAAAACATTGACACAAATAAGGAGTAATAAAGTTTTGAATTGTTTAAAGGTAGCACATGAAGTATTTACTTGGAATGGCAGAGAAATACCATGTGGTAGGTAGGTATGGTGGACACAAATGGCATGGTTATTGGCTCAAGGTTTTGGATGCACGAGAAAAATTCCTCTCAATACAAGGCTAGGCTAGCAAGGTTGTTTGAAGCAAACTCAAGTATAAAAGGTGCAGCAAAGCTCACATATGAACATATTGTAACTATTATAAGACTTTACATTGTCTCCTTGTTGTTCAAACACCTCAACGGAAAATATCTAGACTCTAGAGATCAATCATGCAAACCAAATTTTAACAAGCTCTATATAGTTCTTCATTAATGGGTGCAAAGTACATGATGCAAGAGCTTAAACATGAGCACAACAATTGCCAAGTATCAAATTATTCAAGACATTATACCAATTACCGCATGCAGCATTTTCTGTTTTCAACCATATAACAATGAACGAAGCAGTTTCAACCTTCGCCATGAACATTAAAGATAAAGCTAAGAACACATGTGTTCATACGAACCAGCGGAGCGTGTCTCTCTCCCACATGAATTTATTCAGAGAATGAAAATAACAAAACGAAAATAAAAGCACACAGACGCTCCAAGTAAAGTACATAAGATGTGACCGAATAAAAATATAGTTTCAAGAGAAGAAACCTGATAATTTGTCGATGAAGAAGGGGTTGCCTTGGGCATCCCCAAGCTTAGACGCTTGGGTCTTCTTAAAATATGCAGGGATGAACCACGGGGGCATCCCCAAGCTTAGACTCTTCACTCTTCTTGATCATAGTATATCATCCTCCTCTCTTGACCCTTGAAAACTTCCTCCACACCAAACTCGAAACAAACTCATTAGAGGGTTAGTGCATAATTGAAAATTCATATATTCAGAGGTGACACAATCATTCTTAACACTTCTGGACATTTCACAAAGCTACTGGAAGTTAATGGAACAAAGAAATCCATCCAACACAGCAAAAGAGGCAATGCGGAGTAAAGGCAGAATCTGTCAAAACGAAACAGGTCCGTAAAGACGAATTTTATTGAGGCACCAGACTTGCTCAAATGATAATGCCCAAATTGAATGAAAGTTGCGTACATATCTGAGGATCATGCACGTAAATTGGAAGATTTTTCTGAGCTACCTACGAGAGCAGATCGAAATTCGTGACAGCAAGAAATCTGTTTTACGCAGTAATCCAAATCTAGTATTGACTTTACTATCAAAGACTTTACTTGGCACAACAATGCAATAAAATAAAGATAAGGAGAGGTTTATACAGTAGTAACAACTTCCAAGACTCAAATATAAAACAAAAATCTGTAGTAAAATAAACACATGGGTTATCTCCCAGAAGTTCTTTCTTTATAGCCATTAAGATGGGCTCGGCATTTTAATGATGCACTCATAAGAAATAAGAGTTGAAGCAAAAGAGAGCATCAAGAAGCAAATTCAAAACAAATTTAAGCCTAACATGCTTCCTATGCATAGGAATCTTGTAAATAAACAAATTCATGAAGCATGATGCAACAAGCATAAAAGGATAAAACAAGTGTAACTTCAAAAATTTCAGCATATAGAGAGGTGTTTTAGTAACATGAAAACTTCTACAACCATATTTTCCTCTCTCATAATAACTTTTAGTGGCATCATGAACAAACTCAATAATATAACTATCACATAAAGCATTCTTATCATGAGTCTCATGCATAAAATTATTACTACTCCCAACATAAGCATAATCAATTTTATTAGTTGTAGTGGGAGCAAATTCAACAAAGTAGCTATCATTATTATTCTCATCATCAAATATAGGAGGCATATTGTAATCATAATTAAATTTATCCTCCATAGTAGGCGGCACCAGAAGACCACTATCATTATAATCATCATAAATAGGAGGCAAAGTATCATCAAAGAAAATTTTCTCCTCAATGCTTGGGGGACTAAAATATCATGCTCATCAAAATCAGCTTCCCCAAGCTTAGAACTTTCTATATCATTAGCAACAATGGTGTTCAAAGCGTTCATACTAATATCATTGCTACTAGCATGCAAATAAGGTTCCATAGGTTTTTTAATTTTCGCATTAAACCATTCATGTCTTGACTCAGGAAATAGTACAAAAAGCTCACAGATGTTTTCCATTATGCCTTACTAGTGTAAAACAAGAAACAAAAAGATGCAATTGCAGGATCTAAAGAAAATAGCTTCGAGCACTCACACAATGGCGCCAGAAAAGTACTTTACCTGGGACCGGAGTATGCGTGCCTTTTACCTTTCCTCCCCGGCAACGGCGCCAG
Source organism: Lolium multiflorum (assembly GCA_030979885.1). Classification (NCBI taxonomy): domain Eukaryota; kingdom Viridiplantae; phylum Streptophyta; class Magnoliopsida; order Poales; family Poaceae; genus Lolium; species Lolium multiflorum. The sequence goes on along the minus strand of CM061748.1, from coordinate 272,670,671 downwards.
AAAAGTGGCTAGTTGTCGGGGTCCGGTGTGTGTTTCTTTCTTTCCCAGCAACGGCGCTAGAAAAGTGCTTGATGCCTACGGGTGCTTCTATTCTTGTAGACAGTGTTGGGCCTCCAAGAGCAGAGGTTTGTAGAACAGCAAGTTTCCCTTAGTGGATCACCCAAGGTTTATCGAACTCGAGGAGAGGACAAAGATATCCCTCTCAAGCAACCACAAATCACGATACAAGAAGTCTCTTGTGTCCCCAACACACTTAATACACTTGTCAGATATATAGGTGCACTAGTTCGAGGCGAAGAGATAGTGAAATACAAGTGGTATGAATGAATATGGGCAGTAGTAACGGCACCAGAAAAGTGCTTGCTGGCGTGCGTTGATGGTAGTAATGTTGCGAAGTAAAGATGCAGTAAAACGTAAAAAGCGATGATTTTGTTGGAAACAAGGCCTAGGGATCATACTTTCACTAGTGGACACTCTCAACATTGATCACATAAATAAATAAGTTCTCTTCCTTTGTGCCACATATACTCTTGTTGGATGATGAACACCATTCGTTGTGTAGGGCTACAAGAGCACCTCAATGCCGGAGTTAACAAGCTCCACAACATTCGACATTCATATTTAAGTAACCTTTAGAGCATAATACATCTTTGCAATTTAAACCGAGTACTAACATAGCATGCACACTGTCACCATCACACTACGAAGGGGAATAAATCACATCAATACTATCATAGTAATAATTAACTCCATAACCTACAAGAGATTATGATCATAGCCAACGCCAAGTACTACACGATGCACACACTGTCACCATTACACCGTGAAGGAGGAATAGACTACTTTAATAACATTACAAGAGTAGCACATAGACTAATTGTGATACAAAACTCATATGAATCTCAATCATGTAAGAGCGGCTCATGAGATCATTGTATTGAAGTACATAGAGAGAGATTAACCACATAGCTAGTACAGCCCCAGGGCTCGATGGAGAACTACTCCTCCTCATGGGAGACAACGGCGTTGATGAAGATGGCGGTGGTGTCGATGGAGGAGCCTTCGGGCACCTTAGTCCGTGGCGTGCGAAACAGAGACTGTCCCCGGATATTGGCTTCGTGATGGCGGCGGCTCGGGAAGGTTTCTCGTACCGTGGCTTTTTCGTCTCGAGGTTTTAGGTCGGGGACCTTTAAATGGGCGAAGAGGCGGAGTAAGGCGACGAGGCGATGACACAACGGGGCGGCCCAGGCCCGGCCGCGCCGCCTATCATCTGACCCGCCGGGCTCCCCTCGACGGCTCTCGGGTGTTGGAAGCTTCGTGGAAAAATAGGTGGGCGTTGATTTCGTCCGATTCCGAGAATATTTCCTTACTAGGATTTCTGAAACCAAAAATAACAGCAACGCGGCCTTCGGCATCTCGTCAATAGGTTAGTTCGGAAAACGCATAAATATGACATATAATGTGTATAAAACATGTGAGTATCATCATAAAAGTAGCATGGAACATAAGAAATTATAGATACGTTTGAGACGTATCACACGCAGAGCTAGGCGCGATGAGACGCTTCGCTCGCTCTGGGGCTGCCCGTCTGCGTGCCAATAACCCGTCGCGAGGTAGGTTAGGTTAAACTTCAATGTTCGCGCGTCAGTCTCTCACGCTCTATCGCTTTTCGGTGTGTCCGGCATTCCCGGAGCCCTCCCTGTGTAGCGGGGACGGGCTCGGGACGCCGAACACCGTATCGGACCGTGCCGGATAAAAAGAGACTTTGAGGGATGCGCGACTGAAACGTTTTTTTGACCAACGCGCACCAAATCCCTTTAGGAAACGGTTTAGGGGACGCGACCGGAGATGCTCTTACGTAGGTAGATCGCGGGCCAGCATTGTGCAAATGCAAACAATAATTCGATTGCGCTAAATGAGAGCTGCTACTAGTCTCCTAGCACGTACTAACTGTGTGTTCATCAGTGTCCTTGGTTACACCGTTACAGTTGGATTCATGATTACCAGGTGTACAATGTGTGCGAGGGAGACGACAACAGGTTTGAATTTTGCTCACGTCACATGTGGTACATTGAACCTTTGCGGGCCTGGCGGTCGTGTGACGAGGCTCTGGTTTCAAGATTCCAATTATGTGGGTGTCTCTATGACCGGTCACTGAACCTGCAGTTGCGCTCACTTGTAGCACTAGCTAAACATGTAGAAGCATCAGTGTGGTCTATCCTGTGAATGATTGATCCGATCGACTCTGCTATGCTTTCTGGTTAAACTTCATATCAAGAGGCTTCCAACCTTAATAACTTGTCACCCTTTTGTTGCCCCAAGATTTGCACCACGGGATGGCATTTTTGGATGCTCTGTCGTATTCGACGTTTCTTTGTGTGCGAAGAACACCTTGTCCGACTTTCACGTCTGGACTTGCGACCATTGTCCTGTGCTTTTTTTATGTCGCTCATATGAAAGTTGGTTGCATTACTAAAGCAACTTTTTTTTTTTGAAACCTGTACAGTGAGTTTCCTCACTGCGTATATTTTTATTGCATTTTTGGTTATAAAGTACAAAGCTAAAGCTAAAAGAAAACAGAGTGCTTGAGAACATCACTTAAAGAAAGCTAAACTAGGCTAAGCTAATCTAGGCTAGAAAACTAGAGATTACAGAAAATTCGTTACCTAGGCCCGAAGGCCAATGTATGCACCAGCAAGGCCAACTCTTCATAAAATCATTTTGGATAGTCCAGATTGACCACGAAGTAAGCATGAAGAGCTTCATGAAGAAAGGCTGCTGGATTTTGGCTTTGAAACTTTGAACTACATCCTGTAGCACTATGCTCTAAAGCAACTTGGGTTCATTTGTTTGGTTGCCTTATTACTCAAGTTGAGTCGCATCACTTTACGTGGTGAGCTTACCTCACACCACCACATTTAAACGTACTCGTGAGCTGTGTTGGCATGCTCGATGCCTTTCGCTGCGCCTGCCACACCTCATTGTCGACGCCGAACCTAACCTTGAAAGGTGCATGGAGTAGGATCTGTTATGCAGTACTTTGCTGACAACAAAGAATACTACCTAAGGCGGAGAGAACTTGTGTTCATTTTGCTGCTTGAGACGGAGCCGTAGATCGCCTTCCTTAAACGAGCAGTGTAGAACACGTTGGCTATGATAACAACACAGTTTTCGCTAGTAGGTCCCTTTCTTCTTCAAGCAGTTCACAGAGAGGTTTCTTGACTCTTCAGGATTCTTCTCGTTGTAAGAGGAAACTTGTGGAGAATCATGGAGGATGTCGGTAGGCAAAACAACTTATGCTCCATATACCATAAAGAAATGTGTAAACCTCGTGGATCTGTGAAGAGTTGTACATAACACTACAAGGAAAAGGCCTACCGCCGGCGAACCTAAAAGGCCCATTGCCGGCGCACCGGCCCGCAGTCCGAGCGGGACGCGCCGTGCGTTCGTAAGCACTTGGCGATGCGCGCGATAGGACGGATACTGCCGATGCGCCATCGGCCGCAGCAAAAAGGACAAGTTCACCGACGCGGCCAGTGCGCTGCGTGTGCTTCAACCTTTGGCGCATACCTCGTGCGCCGGCATGAGTCATTTAGGTGCGCCGGCAATAAATTCAAAAATTCTTTTTCAGCTTTTTTCCAGCATATTAGAACACATATTTGACAGCAGTATATATTTACAACACGGTTCATATTTATACAGCAGACATGCAATATGAGAAGCACATAGAGAGTCAAGTATCATTTCGGTATCAATACATAAATACACAAGTCTCGTTCCGGAATGTTGATTCATACAACACATGTGCATATGCAACACCGAACGACGAAGTTTCACAAAGTTAGAAATCTCGGTACATAGTCGTCACAAGTATCGTCATACACCTCACAATGTAGGTCCTAACCTAAACTACAATCACATAGAACATGACCAACATGGTCATGATGAGCATCATCACGAAGGCCATGGTCTTCATCCGGTTCCTCCTCATGTCCCTCATCTCTCCCGCTACATAATGGGCGTATCTTCCTTCCGCCTCCACCCTAGTGGGGTATCCCTTGTAGTTGTTGCGTGAAGCAGTGCTCTGTCTCCGATCCTCGATCGTCGTAGACTCCGGGAACCCTACCCTTGTACACGACATATGTCGTCGGCATCTCCATTCACAAGACAAGTAAAACGTTAGTACCAATGCAATGAACAAGTGCCAACTCAAATAAGAGACAAGTAGTACGAACTAAATAGCATGTGCCTCATACTTTGTTGGTCGAAATAAATAATAACATACAGGGATGGGGTCAGCGAGGCTAGGTAGGATGCACAATAGATTGATATTTGTGGCCATCACACCAAGCCTCACTGGCCCCACCCCGGAGTGTACAAGTGACCGAACATTTTAATCATCGGCCAATGCAATTAAGAAGTGCGAACTCAAATAAAAGACAAGTAGTACGAATTAAATAGCGTGCCTCATACTTTGTCGGTCGAAACAAATATTAACATCCGGGGATGGAGTCGGTGAGGCTAGGTAGGATGCACAAGAGATTGATACTTGTGGCCGTCGCACCAAGGCTCACTGGCTCCACCCCCCGAGTGTATGAGTGACCGAACATTCTAATCATCGGCGAACTCCAAATACGAGGCAAGTAGTGGTCGAGTAAATGCAAATAATTATTAAGCTATCTACGCCATAATCTTGAAATATATAGCAAAGTAAATGAAACTATAGACACATGTTCACATGCACATTCATACAACTAAATAAAAGCAACAAGTCGATTCTATTGGAATATATAGCAATTATTACAATACGGAAGTTCAAGGACATATCGTTCAAGCTTTAGCAAGTGTTCCCGTCGTAGGATCGGGTTGTACGCCTAGGGGGAATGGACGGCAGCCCTCAAGCGAGTTAACGGCCTCTCATCACGCGACATCTCCAGCGGAGTTCTATCTCGTCATGAGGTGGTGACCGTGGCCGTAGAAGAACTCGCAGACCTACCGTTGACATCCTGTAGGATTACCGTGCAAATGAGCTGGATGCGACCCGGTTCTTTCTAATCTCTATCGGGGACATCCGCCATGTTTGCAAACCTGTTTCTGAGATTCTCTGGTAGCAACATGTCATCTGCGTACTTTATGTACTCCTGCATCCGAAGGATGGCGTGCCACGCGTCCATCCCATTGTCTTGCGTCGACTGCCGGGGAAGTTGGTTGTGTGGGTTAAGACCAAGCCTCCTCGGGATTTCTCTCTACTTTGAGGGGCCTGTGTTGGCGGCCGGTGAGAGCATCATTGAGAAGGCACGATGTGGGTGTAGTCTTTCTTGCGGTCCCTACCGAGTCGAGATAGCATGCGAGTGTTGCGGGTGCACGACGATGAGGGTGCAGAACTTGTCTCTGCGGAAAACACACGGATTAACCTTAGGAAATGCAAATGGAGATATAGGATAGAATGGTGATGGGGACTAGCGAGTGATTACTTACTCGGGAAGTAAGGGATGAGAATGGCACCCTTTTTAATGTTCGCCAGATGAAATCCTCGACTCGGGTGGCAATCGCCCGATCCCCAGCGTTGCAGATGATGCTCTCCCGCATATAGAAGGGGTCCATTATCGCGATGGTCGGCGTCCCCTCCTTAACAATCCGGGAAGACAAGCTAAGAGCAACTAGGCGAACCACACTAAAGTGGAGTGCTTGCATGCGATAGATGCTGAAGATGTCGTTGAACCGGATGAAGCACAAGTCCGCGGGGTACTTCTCGACGAAGTTCATGCCAGTTGGCACCTTCGCCACGAGAGAGGGTAACCGGGATCTTTTGATTTGAGAAGAAGGTTCTCCACATGCTGAGTCTCATGCAAGCTCCTCATATCCGGGGTGAGTTTCTTCGGACATGCTCCGGCAGCATCGGTTCACCCATGTGATGCAGAGGTCACCAATTGTTTGGCAACTTGTCAAGGAGTGGGACCTTGTCCTTGGATTTGGCCGCCGCCTTGTCTTGGGCGTCCTTCTTATTTGCCCTCTTCCTCTTCTTGGGTTGTAGTGTTGGACCATCCATCGCCGTAGTGGCCGTAGCACGGAGTGTGTTTGGGCTCGGCATTTTTGACGGCGGCGGTGGCGACCTCCTCAGGATTTTCCTCCTCAGCCGTTTCTTGAGAATCGAACAGCTTCTTGGAGCACACATATTTCGAGGCCGGCGCATCCTCATGGACAACTTGTGAAGAAGTAGGAATATCCCATTGGAAGTTCTCACGTTCGTATTCCTCGGCCTCTGGCGCGCTGGCTGTTGTGGTGGGCGCTGACCTGCGCGCTGGCCGTTCGGTGGGCGATGACCACCCGCGCCGCAGGCTGTCGTGGAGGGACGACATGTGGCGCCGCAAGGTGCTTGTCTTTGCTTGCCGTCGACCCCGAGTAGGTGTTGATCCGAATTAGGATCTTCGGCCATAGCAGTACCCAACCCTTTAGTGAGGCCAGATTCAACGGGCTATCGTCATCGGCACCATGCGGTTGATTAGGAGGAAACAAATCCTCATAGCCGGTAACGCCCGATCCACTTCAACCCGGTAAATGTCATCCGCCATATCTCGTGTGTGCCACTTCTTATCCGGGGCCGAAGGATGGACCCCCTCGCGACGTCTTTGAGTTCGTCGTTTACTCTCATCGGAAGGTGCATGGCGTTGAGAGCGCCTGCGAGAACATGTGTATGGCGTTAGAGAGAGGGCAAGGATGATGAAACTAATATATTAACTTGATGTACACATTAGTTAATTACCGTGAGGGCGTTGAGCTCGGCTAATGTCGACGGGCTGGCACATGCGGCGGCGGGCATGGACGGTGAATCCCTAGCACCAGCGACATTGCCGGCGGCCGGAGGATTCTCCATTATAACATTGTCATTGCCGGCGGACGGCGGCGCCATCGAGTTGCTGCCGTCGAAGCTAACCACTTGCATTTCGGGGGGGGCTTGTTTGCCACCCTCATACCACGCGTGTGGAGCGTGAAATCTGCTTGGCGAAGCGACTTCAGCTTTGACTTCAGTGCGTGTAGCTTTGAGTTGCGGTACCGTTGCGGTACCAAACCATCTTGGCCTTGGGCTAGGATTGACTCCCTCATTTCCTCCGCCTCCCGCTGCTTCCTCTCACTGCGCGCATTTTTATCGCCGCAGACGACAAGCCGTAGTGACCATGCTTGTGCCTGTACCGGCGCCGGCCACACGGCCTCTATGCGGCCTTCTCGTAGGTGAATGCTCATTGACGATGTTTAGCGCCCGTACGAGAGGCTTGTCCCATGCTACCCTGCCCGTCGACGCCTGGGACGAGGAGCCTTCGTCACCTTGAGAAAGTCTTTGTCTTTCTTCTTCCTGCGGAAGAAACGCGAACCATTTAGAAATGTTGCTACTATTATATGAACGATACTTGATCTAATTAAACCGGTAAATTGCTTAGTTTCTCCAACGCCAGGACCTTCTTGTCGTTCGTGAACCAAATTATGTCGGTTACGACCTTCGGGTCCGTGACAAGTTCCCCGGTTAGTTTCTTCTTATGGTACCGGGACCTGATGAATCTTCTTTCAAGCGGGTCCTTGTACTTGAGAGGGGTTCTCAATACGGCATTTACATACGCCTCGTCCTCCTTCGCCCAATAGGGCTCCTTTCCCTCGTACCCACGGCTCCCAAGGTTTTGGTTGCCGATGTTAAGCTCCCGCATTTCCTTCCCCCACAACTTGCGATTCTTGGTTGCTTGTAGCTCTCATTGGCCACAAAAGCATCAAAGTCCGCCAGGTGACATGCGGAAGGCGGAGTGGACCTCTTGAAACCTTTGCCCTCGGCAATCAGCTTCCGCCATGTACTTATAGCTGAGGTGTTTGGTGAACTTCGGGAGGGCTTGTGAGTTCACAATGTTGTTGGTTTGATGGCTGGCGTAGTCGCCTAGGAACTTGTATCGTGCGTGCAACCTCGCAATGAGCTGGGCTCGCAAAGGCGCTTTGTTCTCAGCTCGGAGGTCCGTCTCGTTGAGATTGACGACCTCTCGGAGGATACATGCGGTTGGTTTGCCGTACCGCGCAACATCCTTAGCTCCATAGGCAAACCAGCGGGGTCCACCTCTTTATTGTGTCTCTGTGGTGGCGACCGTGTTTGGCGCCTTGCCTTAACCTCTTGGAACCACTTGTCCCGTGCCCTACTCCCGGCGGCCGCAGGATCGTCGCCGCTTGTCTCACCGCCCGGCGGCGCCGTGCCTCGTCGCCGCGCGCGTAGGTACTACCCGCGGCGTCGCTTGCCTCGTTGCCGCTTGGCTCATCGGCACTACCCCAGCGTCATCCTCCATCTCATGGTCCTCGTCGCCGCCAACATGTTGACCTCGGCATCCTCCTCCGTGCCTATTGTAGTGCTCCTCTAATTCTTCTTGAGACGCCATGGTGGCTTGCACTAATAGAAGATGAAAAAGAGTTAGAATTCACGGAAAAATTCGGCATGACCTTTGCTAAAAATTGGTCATGCCGAGTGCTAGAATTGCCGGAACGGAAATGAATCGACATTCCGGCACTCAATAGCAATTCAATCCCTGCAAACATATATATACAATTCAACCATATATAGCATTTCCAACATCACATCTACATCCACTTGTCCTGATGCTTACACCATAACCATCAAGATCTCAACCATCACCATATATATAACAACTTCATTTCACCGGTATCATTTTACAAATATAACCAGAGAACTCCACCTAATGAACTAAATACCAGCAGTAGCATTTTACAAATATAACCAGAGACAAGAACTTTTCATTTTCATTTGCAACAACTTAGCATTAAAACAGCACAAAAATAACCAGAGACAATAGAACTTGACCACTTTAGTCTCTGCCAATATAGCAGTACCATAGCATTACCTAGCACTAACTAGCAGTAGCATAACAAATTCATTTTAGTGCTCTGTCAAAATTCTATCTAAACCTCCTGGTAGTGATGTTGTTTGGTTTTAGTGCTCCGCCAAGAAACTATGAATATGAGCTAGCAGGTTCTGTTCAGTGTACTGCCTACTGAGATTGGATGGCCTTGTGACTCAAAGTTGCATTTCTATATCACCAAAACCAGAGAACAATGCTAGCATTTTAACCTACTGCTAGCATTCAAAAAAATGCTAAGGAAAAACAATACTGCTACTGCTAGCATTTGAACCTACTGCTAGCATTTAAAAACTGCTAAGGAAAAACAATACTGCTACTGCTACTGCTAGCTTCATTTTAATTTTAAACCAGTAGCTAAACCAGTAGTAGCATTTGCTACTGCCAACTAGTGTTCATTTCATTTAAATGAACCATGTACTGCTAGCAAATTTTATTAACTAAACCTACTAAATTATTTTAACCAGAGAACCATCATATTATTATGAACATACCTAAGAAACATGAACCAGAGAATGAATCCTCCAATTTGGCCAGCATTTACAATTATTAGGGAAGCATCAAATGAATCCTAAACCAGGGAGGGTATTCATGCATTTTCCTTATTACTAGTCATTTACTTATAAATCAGTGTACAACAAGTCATTTACTTATTACTAGTCACTCATAAAGCAGCATCCAGCTCACCCAAAAATCAAGCAGCAAGCAATGAATAAAGAAAACAAAAACTGCTATCACAAGCAATTTGAACCAGTAGAAACTTATGGCAAGCATGAGCATCAGGATGCTCCTGTTACTGTCGCATTTAAAAACCATCAGAATTTAAATCAGCTGGTAAAAACCATCAGCATTTACATCAGGAGCTAATCTATGGCAGAGAGCATACAACATACAGAGCTTGTAAAAACCATCAGCATTTAAATCCTACTGCTAACAAATCATTTATGAACTAAATAACCATAATCCAAAACTGGTGCATCAAGCAGAAGGGCCTTGGTGGGTTTGTACATTTTTTTCATTAAGCATTATTCAACCAGAGAATAAATGCAGTAGCATTCTTTCTTTTTTGATCCAGAGAATAAATGCAGTAGCATTTTTAAACCAGAGAACTATATGAATGCAATGCAATGCAACCAGGGAGCATTCTTTCTATATGCAATGCAATGCAATCCATCAAGTAAATCATCAAGTAAATCATGAGGCAACATCACTTTTATCTCATTGCTTAAACCAGAGAACTCTCTGCCCGGGGTCATTTTTATTTTGATCAATATATAAAACAATAGGAGCCTAGCTAAATGAACTAAATTTCAAACCAGATAAAAAATTCATTTTCTTTTGTTTTTTCAAACCAGAGAACACTTGTTCTTTTTATGAACTAAATGAACCTAGCTACTGCAAGAAAACTAATTTAGCCTTGCTACTGCAACAAAACTAATTTAGCCTTGCTACTGCAAGTAAATTTTTTTGCATTTTAGCTAAATGAACCAGAGAATTTCTAACATCATTTCATCATTTCATTTAACCTTGCTACTGCATTTTCATTTTCATTACAGTAGCAGCTTCGTTTTATCACATTTTAGCTACTGCAACCTGCAACTAAATCAACTAGCTAGCAATAATGAACTAAAATCATTTAATACACATGTATACAGGTTATCATTCTTGCAATGTTAACCACATCAGTGAGATAGATTTAGGGTATTAAATGAACCCTAAATCATCAAACATGTCATACTGCAAGCATTTTCATACTGCAAGAATTCTAGAGTGTTGAGAATGCATGGCAGTGTGTGCAAAATTTGGCTACTACATGCAAGAACTAAAATTAGGGCATGGTTTTTGAATGTGACAGTAACAGGAGCATCCAATTCCCCCCATTTCCATATTACTACTGCAAGAATTCGGCTACTGCAAAATTCGGCTACTGCAAGAACTAATGCAGAGAGGGGAAATCGGGGGAGGGACAGGGGAAGGAAGAGGGGGAGGGGAAGGTGGAGGAGGTCCTGGCGGCGTCGGGGAAGGATGAGGGGAAGGGAGAGGGGCGATTCTTACCGACGGTGGCGACGGTGGCCGGCGCGTGTGCGACGCCCTCCTCCTCCTCCGCCGCGATGGTGGCGACGGTGGCCGGCGCCTGCTCGATCCTCCTCTCCGAGGCGACGGTGTGGCGACACCACCTCCTCCTCCTCTCGGTGGCTCTCCTCCTCTCGGCGGCTCGGGTGCGGCGGTGGCGCGACGGCGGCGGTGCGGTTAGTTAGGGTTGTGAGAGATGGTTTGGGGAAGAGATGGGTTTCGGCCGAAACGACTAAGTCATATGACTAGTCTTATTGCCGGCGCACCAGGGTATTGGTTCGCCGGGGACACTCCCCGGCGAACCAATACCCTGTCGGCTAGTAGTCTGCTATAGCTGCGACTTAACCCAATCCACAGATAGCTAGGCTCTGGTTATTCTTTTATTTCCTTTTTCTTTTATTTTTCTTTATTTTATGTTTCTTTATTCACATATGTGAGTTATACATACATGACTATTATATTTGAGTTATAGGAAAACAAAGCAAATATGCATGAGTGTTATTAATTATGCAAAAACAAAAAGATATATATGTGAGTTACATACACACAAAATATTGACCAACACAATATTAGTTAGTCATACATAAAATATTGGCCATGACCATATGAGTAGTTATGAATTACACAAAATATGAGTTGTAGATTGCAAATAAAGTTTTACATCATCGATTGAGAAGAGTGTTTCACTTTCTTCTTGCTTTTCTTGCTCGTCGTTGAATAATTTAGCCGTGTCGTGACTTCTTCTTTTGAAGGGTCGACCTGACCTCGGTAGTGTGGTCCTGCTTCTTCTTGTGGTGTATGTTGTCTCTTCGTCCTCGGATTCTTCCATCATTGGGTCTCCGACTTGTCCTTCGAAGTCTTCCTCGTTGGCGACTCCATCCATTCCGACGATGGTCCTCTTGCCTCTCCTCACGATAACACGGCTAGGCCTGGATGGGTCGGTTATGAAGAAGCATTGGTGCACGTGTTCGCCAGTACCCATGGCTCATTCTGCGCGGTGGCGTTCGTGGACTTTGATTTGTTGGCTTGGGTAGAAACATGGTGGTGAAATACCGGTCTTCTTTTGTGACGCTCTTAGCCCATCATACGGAACATCGGCACTTTCTCCCCAGCGTAGCTAAGCTCCCAGATTTCCTCGATTCTTCCGTAGTATCTAGTCTTTACGTCACCCGTCCAGGAATCCATCGTTACCCCTGAGTTCTGGTAAACACTGTTCTTGTCTTTTCTTCCGTGTAGAATGTGTGCCCGTTGATATTGTATGCTTGGTAAGTCATGATGTTGGGCGCGGGGCCATGTGACAAGGCCAATACTAGTTTATCCTTGTCAGAATCCATTGGTGGGGGATTAGCATCAATGTGGTCTTTGAACCGGCGCGCGAAAGAGGAGTTGTGCTCTCTGTATATTTCTGCTTCCGTCATCATCGGCTTGCCACTGTTCTCTATCATGGTTTTGTGCTCTTTCAACCAAGGATCGATCAAGTCAATGTGTTGTAGCGTTACTAAGTTGGCCCTGTCAAAGTCGGAAGTCCGACCAGACATGTGCACGTGCAGTTCCTTCCTTCCATTTTTGCCTACTCCCTCGAACCTGCGGAGGTGCTTGTTTTGAGGCAAACCAACGGGTCCTCGATGTCTAGATAATTCGTGCGAAAGAGATGCACTCTTCGGTGAGCCAGCCTGGACGATGCTTCCATCCGGATGTGACTGTTACGAACGTATCCTTTAATGACCCCATTCATTCTTTCAAACGACATCATGTTGTGTAAGAATGCCGGCCCTAGATGACGATATCATCCATGATATGGACCAACAGATGGACCATCACGTCAAAGAATGCAGGCGGGAAGTACATCTCAAGTTCACATAGGATCACCACGATCTCTTCCTGGAGCCTTGCGAGTTTCTTCACGCTTATCGACTTGAGTTATGACGTCGAAGAAGTTACAGAGCCCAGTCAGCGTTGCACGGACATGGTCATCCATTATACCTCGGATTGCAACCGGAAGAATGCGTCATCATCACGTGACAGTCATGAGACTTCATGCCGCTGAAGTTTCGTTTCTTGGGGTCCATGTATATGCTTATTAGGAGTAACCGAAGGGCACTCGACTCCTAGAAGGCAATTGAAAAATAGATCGACCTCGGCCGGACTAAAAGTGAAGCAGGAGAGGGACGATAATAGTCTGGCTGCTTAATCCTTTTGCGCTTCGACCGCCGTCCGCCTCCTCCTCCCATTGTCCCTCTTGGGCGGCGGGATGAAGCTCTTCACGATGCCCAAAACTTTTAGGTCGTGTCTTGCTTTCGGCCCATCTTTGGTCCGGTCCGGCATGTTGAGAAGAGTGCCAAGCAAGCTCTCGCACACGTTCTTTGTAATATGCATGACATCAAGGCAGTGAGGTGTATCGAGAATTTTCCAGTACGGCAAGTCCCAAAATACGGACCTCCTTTTCCATACACCAATGAGCGGCGTCGTTTCCTTTTTCTTCTTCTTCTCTCCGGGCTTTTGACGAATCTTTCCGGCGCAGGCACTCCTTCCAACCTTTCAGTAATGTATCGATCTCTTCGCCGCTCTTCATACGTGGAGGTCCTCGGGGTTCATCTGTACCATCAAATAGATCTCCACGCTTTCTCCACGGGTCAGTCTTCTGTAGCCACCTTCGATGCCCCATGTAAACTGTTTCGAAGAGCCGGGATCCTTACCAAGCTGCAAAAACATCGTCTCTTCCATGCACGACACATGCCTTGTGTCCATGGCACACATGGCACGAAATGTAACCGTATCCGAGGTAGTCCTGCACCGTCGTGATCAACGCGGCTCTCAAAGGGAAATATTCTTCCGCGACGGCGTCCCATGTATCTACCCCTTCCTCCGCCCACAACGTTTCAAGCTCCTCCTTTAATAGTTCGAGATACATGTTGATATCGTTTCTGGCTTGTGTCGGCCCTTGAATTAGCATACTCATCTGTATGTACTTCCTCTTCATGCACAGCCAGGGCGGGAGGTTGTAGATCCATACAAACACGGGCCATGTGCTATGTGTGCTGCTCTGGTTTCCGAACGGATTGAATCCGTCCGTGCTCGCACCCAACTGATGTTTACGGGATCTGCCCCAAAACTTCCAAATTCATTGTCTAATGCTTTCCATGGCTTGCATCCGAAGGGTGCGTCGACTGGGTGCTCAATCCGCTCTTCATCATTCAACACGCCTCCTTTCTTTCTGCGTGCCCCATGAGCTTTGCTTCCTTGCGGTCCGCGTAGAACCGGAAGCCGAGGGGCGGCGGGAAGTACCACACAACTTTGAGGAGCTTTCTTCTTCCCTTTCTTGTACCGTTCAGCTTCACACACATGACATTTGGTCTTGTTCATGTGCTCCTTGCGATACATGATACGGTCGTTGATGCAGGCGTGATACTTTTCGTGGGGTAAGTCGAAGAGGCACGTGATTCTCTTGGCCTCGGCTAGACTACCAGGACACGTGTTCCGGCGGGAAGGAGATCTTTCACGTATTCGAGGATGTCGTCGACGCTTGTGTCCGTCCATCCGTGTTTCGCCTTCATCTGCAGCACATCGAGAGCTACTCTCAAGCGAGACTCCCCCAACCCGCGACCTGAGTCGTACAACGGAGTATTCGAGTCTATCTCGAGTTGCTCAAGCTTTGATTTCCGCTTGGCGCCTTTCGTCTTTTCGAGAAGCATCTTGAAGATGAGGGTCCCGCACGACTGAAGCTAGCGGCACCTCTTCGTCGTCGTCAAGGTTATTGTCGTCGTCAAGGTTATTGTCGTCGTCAAGGTTATCGTCTGTGCGACAAACTCTTCATCGTCATCAATATCATGATGCCCTCCTTCTTGCCGGCCATTTTTACCACCTGCCGCCGTCGCCCCATTGACCTCCGCGCCATCATCACTCATCCATTAAGTGTGTCCATGCATGAAACCATTAATGAGCAGGTGCCCCTGCAATTTGCCTGAATACGGGTCAAACCATTTCCCTCGTTTGCATCTCCGGCACGGACACAATACCTCCGTGCGGTTATTTTCATACATGTCGATGATCGCGTGTTTCAGATATCTCATCACGATGCTTTCACTCATCTCGATAACCATTATCGCCTGCATGGTAAGATTACATAATTGATTAGAACCATGCATCCGTCGGTAGTTTTCACGGAAAATTTCGGCATGACCTTCCTACACGGTAGGACATAGGAGCGCAGAAATGTGCCGAAACGGAAACTTAAAGAATCAACATTTCGGCGCAACGTTGGCAACTCATTTTCAACGCCAACACACACAAGCACAAGCACAACATATATATATGCCACACACGAGAGCTTTGCTTCAAATGTCCAACATACGTCGATTTCATTCCTCAATTTGTTCATTAATCACCTATTTGTTTGATATATTCGTCAACGAGATCGAGACGTCGCGCCGCTACCACGGCGTATGGAAGCCGACTTTCTAGATCTAGATCTAGATTGAGCGGTCAATGCGGGATAGTAGATCTAGATCTACATAGGGGGATGTGGGAGATGCATGTAGGAAGGGAAGATTTGCTCAAAAAATATGATTTTGTTTGGTCAAATTGGTGAAATTGGGGATAGAAATGGGCAAAAATGAGCTGGGTTGGGAGAAGGCTCGGGTTTGTGTGGAGGAGTGGAGTGGTAGTAGTGGGGGGAGTGGTTGTTGAGCAGAAATAAGCTGAGTTCTTGCGGCGCAAGGGCATGGGTGCGCCGGCGCACTTCGGCTATATCACCCCGGAGCAGGCCCAAGAATCATTGCTGACGCAGGGGTGCCGGCAATGATTCTTGGGCCTGGCCGAATCGGCGCGGCCATGCCAGGATTTTCCCCGGCGCGTCTTTTCAGGAGTGCGTCGGCAGTAGTCCTGCATCGCCGGCGCGGCTGCAAAGTGGTGCGCCGGCAACTGTTTCCACCGGCGCACGTCCAAAGTGGTGCGCCGGCACCACTTGCCTCCACCTATAGGCTTTTTCCTAGTAGTGTAAACCTCATAGCACAGATGTAAACAATTTCACTGAAGCTCATGCGGCGCGTTGCAATAGTGTTTCAAGGGCTTCCACTCAGAATAAGGCCGTTGGCCTGCTCAACTTGACTATTGGACAGTGGATGTGCCACAAAGGTAACTTCAAGGCGGATCCTTGTTTCATGACAATATTCTTGCAATTCTCCATGCTTCATGATACTTTGTGGGAGACCAAATCTCACCCCGATTTCTTTGACAAATTTGGAGGCGCTTGCACCATCGCACTTCCTAATGGTTTAGCTTCATTTTATTTGGTGAACATGTCCATGATAACTGCAAGATCACATGGAGCTTATTTGTAACGATTTTACTACTTCGTGTTATCTTCACTAAATTATACTTAGGAGCTATTCTTAATTCTAGATTGGGTGAATAAAGTGATTCTAAAGTGGCAACGAAGTAATAGTAAATAAAACTGTAAAGAGAAACGAGACAATGCTAATGCTTTAAAGTATTTGAAACTCAATAGGGGTAAAACGTTCTTAGGGAGTTCCAGATTTACCACTAACATGGTTACTATGTCGATTACGATTTAATATGTTCGATGTAATGTATCCACAAGATTATGTCAATATTACTTATAGAATTTCTCGACGTATCTTATTTTGGTCTTGATTACAGGACAAGACGGTAAAAAAATACATGGCAGCCTAGCAAAACTGTTGTTTCTGTTATTGGAGCTGGTATGCTTTTGATCGATAAAAAGAAAGCAACTCCATCCAATCTATAATCAGTGTTGATTTTTAGTACAAAGTTAATATAATTTTATACTAAATCCTTGATACTTACTACGAATCAGAGGAAGTAGGGTCTAAGCCTGTCGGATCTATAATAAGTTATTGATGCAGGACATATTCTCCAAAAAAAAAAAAAAGATCTTTGTTGCTATTGTGCCCCGAGCTTTAACGGCCCTTTCATGCTCACTCTGCTTCTGTCTGTGATCGATCAAAGACCGCGCCATTCCTTTTTCAGCTTGCACACCCAATGCAAGGAAACTTAGATAATTGCGGAACACTTGATAATAAACAGGAACCGTTAACTAGCTTATACGAATACCAGTAGTACGATTTTTCAACTGCTACAAAAATTCTGAGATAACACCACATATTTCTACAAATATAAATCGTAAACCTTCTAAAGTGGAGCAGTCGGCTTTTCTTTGCCCTTTCTGTGCATGGGTGGCACAAGTACATTCTACTCGCTCGGTTAACTAGCTGCATTGCTCAGTTACAGTGTTGACTATTGACGCCATTTGATCTGTACCCAACAAGCAAACTCTAGGTTCACATAATTCACACAGCCTGGGGGACAGCTAGCGCGAGACAAGGTCCCTTTCTGGATCGCCTTATCTGATAATCGACCGCTGCTGCAGGCACCAGAAGACGGCGACCGGAGTGGGTGGGTGGCTCAACCGGGCAACGTACCGGCCGCCGGCTCTCTCGCGTCGCTAGCGAGCAAGCTCACCCGCCCCCGCCGCGCCCGGCCGTCTCGATCACCCCGGCCGTGCGTGGCCGTGGTTGGAGCTGCCATGGGCTTTGGTGCTCCGTCGTCCGGGGATTCCGCATTTCCACGGGCCGGCGAGCGCCGCGTGTTGTTGGTGGAGAGTGCAAGTTCGACCGTATTGTACTTTGGCCACGGTATAGTGCGCATCTGATTTGTTTGTGACCCCGGCCGTCGCGTCATTCCTGGGTCAGTGGCCACAGGGTGCCAGCCTGCAGCGCGCGGCATCTGCTCTAGCTTGTCCGTGCATGTGGGCGTATCTCGACGCGCGATCGGCCGGCGTCCTTGAATATGTTTTCGATACCGTCCGGCTCCGTCAGCGCCAACATGCCATGTTCTTCCCAGAGCTCATGTTTCGATCAGAAAATTCAGGAGTAATTAAGTACAGTCGGGCCGGACTTCTGAGATGCTTCGAGCCACTAGATAGAGAATTACTACTACTTGGAAGCTTGATAATGCTTACGTGATCTTCCTTTTTCTCCCTGTTTTGAACGGCATTGCAGGCGAAGAAGTTGAGAAAACCATCATCAGCCTGCTAGCATGATAGGTTGCAGATAACATCTTCATCTGTCAATGTCTCGACCCATCACACCGTGCACGCGCTGCCCCGCCTCCTCGCCGCGCCGGTCACCAACGAGAGAGAAAGCACGCATGGGCGCCACGGTTTAGTTATAAACAATCGCCGGACTGCGCGTCGGGTTAGGTGGTGTGTTCAGTCAAGATGTCCGGCCAAAACACTCTACGTACAAAATGGAGCTGTCAACAACAAAAACAAAGCTAATAGAAAGAATCACGGAGTTCAGGTTAATAACCTATAGTTCAGTTCATAGGACCGGCCCAATATTTTTGTTACATCGATCGGTTTCCAATGCAATACGTCATGCGCGCATCTGTAAGCAAGTTCGTAACCTACAAGCACCGTCGTTTTTCTCACCCCCAGAAGATGACAAGATGACCTTGCTCGTGGACGAAACGGCAGCATGATCCTACATTCGAATTGTTAAGTTAGCTGAATCTCCAGGCAGGCCTTCAATCAATAAAATAATGGCAGTTCTTGGGCTTGCCATCGGTTAGCGCTGCATATCGGGAAAACTATCTCGTGGAAATGGAATCAGATCGCCTCTGGATCCTCGGATCATTTAGGTACATGAGCATATACCAATCCAGGTGGTTGATCTGCTGATAATCTACGAGAAAGCAGATTGGCGCAATCTGATTTCATGTGCCACTCGAACACCTAGTTTTGTCTATTGTGCACAAGGATATGGAAGAATCTCAATGCCAGCGAGAAATCTTGCTTCGGGTTCGCTCGGAGCAGCTACGACCTGGTGATCAAATCTTTAATTTTGTACTTCAAATATTACTGTACCACTTATACAAAAGATTTGTAAGTTCCATGTGCTTCTTGGCATGAATTGTGCAGCGGTGGAAACCCTTCTTGAGTCTGTAAGCCTATTATATCTTCTGCATTATTTTCCATATATCATCATACGATCTTACAATGGATGTGCTAATCCTTTTCTGCATAACCTCCCCTCCCACCTCAAATAGAGCATCTCCAATGGACCAATGTAGACGGACAAGCCACTTTGGGCATTGGATACGAGGTCACCTATCCTACTTTGTTGAACTATGGACCTTGCTTCTTCATGTGCACCTTGACGATCAAGTGGAGGCCATCTCTTGGAAGCTCACAGAGGACGGGCTCTATTCGGCCAAATCCGCATATGAAGTGCAATTCCTTAGCTCCACCCTCTCCATCATGCATAAGACGGTGCAGAAGGTTTGGGCCACCCCTAAAGCAAAGTTCTTTGCATGGCTTCTTATTCAAAATCGGATTTGGACCGCCGATCGGCTACAAAAAAGGGGTTGGCCCAATTGCGATTTGTGCCCTCTTTGCAAGCAAACAATGGAGTCGGTGTACCATCTCTTTGTGGAGTGCCGGTACACCGCACGGCTTTGGACCTCCTTACGGACGTGGCTTGGCATCCCCGACATTCAACCGTCCCAATGGGCGGGCCTCTCAGTCAAGCAATGGTGGACTACCATGACTAGCGGTTCAACGCCAAACTACAAAGCCGTTGCCTCCCTCACACTCCTTGTTACTTGGAAAATTTAGAACGAACGGAATGCACGTGTTTTCCGCAACAGCATACCCCCCTTTAGTTTTGCTAAATAAGATTAAGAAAGAAGCCCGTTTATGGGTGTTGGCGGGCGTTAAACGCTTGGGTGAAATCATGCCGGGAGAGTGAGGTCTTGTTTTGTAAGGACTATCTTGTCCAAACACTCTTTCTTAATTAATGGATTGGGGGAAAGCTTTTGCCCCCGTTTCAAAATATAGACGGACAACACATGTTCGTGCGTGGTCTCGCGGACAGAGGACACAAGAAACAAGGGTTAAAGGTGCGACGCAAACGGATGTGAGGCCGCACACTGACGTATTCGTAACCCAAATTGGGTCGGATTTGTGGTGTGTCTGTTTCCGCACGTGTCCTCCTCGTTAGCGGCACTGGACACTCCAACCCCCTCCCCCCACCCTCGTTGTCGCGTGTGTGCCATTCGAGAATTTTCAGCCGCCCACATCGCCCGCCTCTAGCCGCACATATTCAAGTAAATGTTGTCGTAGGACGAGGTCATGTGCCTTCCCGCTCGCTACCGCCATTACAGTCCACGTCTTCGTCGGAGGAGGTCCTGTGCTTGTGACTATGCTCTCAGATCCGGCCAAGACAACTTGATTTCACTAGCCGTTGGCTCGAGATGTTGCCACAAACTTATTTTATTTGACCTTATCTATAATTGTGTAAACTATGTATTATAATGTTTAAATTTGTTTGATTGTAAAACTTGTTCCCCCCTCCACCCTCAAATTTTTCACTTGGCTCATATTTCCCCCATAAACTTTACGTGGATCATTAAACCTCCATAAACTAGAAATAATTGTTTGTTTAACCCCTGACCTGGTTCAAAAGGTTAGGTCAAAATCCTAGGTTAAGGGCTAAATGGACAATTATTAGTGATAGTTTAGGGGTATTTTGTGAGCCAAGTAAAGTTTAGGTGGGGAGGGGGACTTTGTTCCTTATGTGCAAACTGCCGAAACGGAAAAATTGGGGAATTGGCCAAGATAGGTGAAAGGGCGGGCAAAATGGGCCACCGTTGTGGGCACACACAGACAGGGGAGGACAACCTATCCGTTTGTGTGCCCACGGCTCCCCAAATGGATCAATACGGACTGTTTTGGTGTCTAAAAAGGTCTACCCGTTGGAGATGCTTTTAAGTTCATTCTCTTGCTTTCTCATTCCTCAACTCCACTGTTCTTGGCGAGGTTAGGTTCATGCTTGGAGGTTTTAGGGGGGGTGTCATTGATGATTTGCATATGCATCCATGATGTGGACAAAATGGTGGGGCATAGGCGACATCACGTCGACGGGAGCCGGTTGTAACATCCCAGGATTTCAGACGTTTGCGGGGTAGAATTAGAAAAAGGAATGTGCATTGCATCGCAAAACTAGGGAACATTTCGCGCTTAATTGCATAAAAACCTAAGAGAGAACAAGTTTCTCTCTCGACACCATCTAGGGTTAGGGTTTCGAGAATGCGATAAACTTGGACATGATCTCTTTTGAATTAGGGTTTCAAAAGAGGGGAAACAATTTGTTTAACACTCGCAATTGAGAATTTGAATTTGAAACAAGTTTGAATTGATAATAAAACTTAAACAATATTCAATAAATAAGTTAACGATTATTTCAAAAAATATTATAAAATAAATATAATCCAAACAATAAAAGAAGAGATATAATTTACAAAGAGCTCAATAGAGAAAACTTGAGCTTTATTGATCATCACACAAGATACATTGTCATTACAATATCCAAATATAAATATTACATAATCATTTCAGAAATTGTTAAAAGAAAAGAAAAAGGAAAATTACAAGTCAATGAAGAACTAAACTACAACCTAGCTACTGTCTTGATCTTCTTCATCATCAAGTAGAATGTGATCTTCTTGATCATCTAGGAGACCTTGATCTTTTTGATCCCCCCTACATAAACCAAAACAAAGGAAATATACGTTGTTTGCCAAGTGGCTATGCCACTTGGAATGTCAAAAGAAATGAAACGGTAAGGATAAGACCAGAACTAGCCGAGCTGGTCCAACGGCCACAAGTTCCAACATGGAACACACAAGTGGCTCACAAGGCAGTGTGCATGTTGCACAACACACAACCCTAATGCCTAGTCAGCACACATCGGCCCCTTGTTTTTGACCATAGGAGAGTTTCCACACAGTGCAGCAAACCCTAGAAACCATCGACACACAAGCCACCAGTAGCCAAGAAAAACAAGAATATCAAGAACAGCATATGTTCTAGTTCTTCTTCCACAAAGAACAAGTAACAGTTGAACAAGCATATGGTGAAGTAGTACCAGCACCAGCCAGTAAGGAGGAGAAGAATAAGCACATGCCCAACAGCATAGAAGAAATCCTCTACATCAGCAAAAATCTAGGAGCTTGAGTGAGGTATACAAATCATCATGAACAAACCAGATGGTTTTGTTCAAAACTTGCATAGCCATGTCAAACACAAGCACATAGGGTGGAATAAC
The DNA here is from genome assembly GCA_030979885.1 of Lolium multiflorum. NCBI lineage: Eukaryota > Viridiplantae > Streptophyta > Magnoliopsida > Poales > Poaceae > Lolium > Lolium multiflorum. The sequence continues at coordinate 272,648,551 of CM061748.1, read as the reverse complement.
CCTGTTTGATCATCATTTGGTCACAAACCAAGTGAGTCTGGTAAAAATGGCAAAGACCAGGGATTTGATCAACCTAAGTCACCATGGTTATACCAACCAATTAAACAATAGCATCTTCCAAATGGAACTAAGAAGGAAACCATCAGAGATGATTTACCAAATACCTAGACTACACTAGCCCTTTATAAAACCATCAGATAAAAGCAGATTATGTATATCTGCAAGTATTTTCAACATCAAAAGCTACCGGCAATCAAATATGATCACCCACTAAGCACATATCCATTTACAACAAGCCAACATAAGTGGGAGCTACCCAAACCAGCAGTTTATCATTGCTAAGGCCACCTCAACCACAAAACCATCCAAGCCACCAAGCCATACACACTTATCATCACCCAAATGGGTTCAAAATGAAGCTAGGGCCCCCAACAGTAGTTGGCATCCCTCTAGCTCAAGCAGTTATAGCAAAAGAATCATTACTGCATACCAGTTCATCCCAAATACTTAACAGGACCATGATAAAGCTTCACAAATAATTGAATGAAGCAATAGCTAGTGCACAGGGATGTTATACAAGCATCAAATACATCACTGAATCCACCAGTATGCTTTTACAAGCATCAGCAAACACCAGTACATGGTGAGAGGCTCTACAAACCAAGAAGTAGTACTGGATATCAAGCAACATGCATAGATAGAGAATCCAGTAAGTAATTACTAAGAATTTGATGATCAAATGATCATCCAAAGCCTGCATACACAAGCCATAGCACCATCAGCTCATCAGAGATACTGAGCAGCTGCAGATAGCCCACAATTACTTCACCAATCATCACAGTATAAATTTATAATTGTATCCAGAAGCACATCATCAAGGAATGGATGCATATGAGCAGCAGGCAAACCAACTAAAGCCTAGAATTAGCTAGAGCCCAATAATAATACACACAGACATGCATGTCACTTGCTAATGCAAGAACTGCCAACAACAGTAGGCCATAGAGACAACCATAGTGATAGTAGTGGAGGAGTAGAGCAACAACAGCAGCTAGAGCAGGCCAAGCAAGTACCAATCAACCAATAGCATAGCAGCAGAAAGCAGAAAGCACAGCATGGCTAGCACAATAGCAGCAGCAGCCTGACATGGCCAGAATCCCAAAGAGGGAAGCCTGGCCAGTTACTCTAGAGGTAGGAGATGAAGAGCAGAAGAGAGAGGAGGCAGGAGGCGTGTACCTGGAGGCAGTAGCGCTGCAGACGTGCCCACGACGGCACGGCGGCACATCCTGGCCACGGCGGCGCCAAGCCGCGACCAAGCCGTAGCCACGCCGAGCACAACAGCCCCAGCATGACTTCGGCGAGTCGCTGAGCACCACCCTGGCGCCCAGGAACGCCGGCTTGACGCGAATCGCCACGAGCACCACAAACCCTAGTTGCAGTAGGGGTTGGGGCGATCGGAGGAGGCCATCTTTTCCAGATCGACGCGGACAGAAGGGTGCGGCGTCACCAGGCGAGTCAATTGCAACCAACTGCGCTGCCTGAGACTGCCAGAGATGGCCGGAGGAAGCCGGCGACAGCGCAGGCGATTCGATGTCGCGAGAGAGGCGATGGGATTAGGGTTAGGGTTGCCGAGCGACTGAGAGAGAGAGTGAGCCGGTTGGGCCGTGCCCAACGGGCTGGTCCAACTAAACCAATTGGTCGGTCTGACCAGTGGGCCCGAGGGGCAAAATGGTTATTTGACCATGAAAGATATTCCAAATTTGGAAATAAATTGAAAACCCCTAGGAAAACTCTAAAAAAATAAATTAAAATATGTAGAAGACTTAAAATTTTGTGATCTATTCAAAACAAATACTTTCATCAGAAATTGACCAAAAACTAAAAATTAGTATGATGAATTATTACCAATAAAATTGGAGAAAGAAATTCTAAGCCTTTATATAATTATTTTAAATTGGAATCAAAGAAAATAAATATTTTATTTGAATAAAGTCCTTATTCAAAATAACAAAAAAATTATTTTAATAACTCTTAAGGAGTATTTATAAATCGTGCTTAGTAGCCAACTCTGACAGTTAATAAACATCAACGGGGAGGGGGAACAACCCTAAAAATCTAAAGCATGCATATTTGAATCTTTAACCATTGCCTTTATCGGACAATGATGTTATCTTTCAAAAACAGAGGGTCATGGTTAGTCCAAACAATCCAACTGCACTACCTTGCAGTCATCAGGAAAGTTCATCGCTTGCTCATGTCACTTTGAGTATTTTTACCAAATTACTGTACTTATCACTCTTGTATGAAAAGCAAAAATATTATTTTCATAACTATGAATATGACTATGTGGTGGGCAATGGAACCATGGTATGAGTATGGTGGAGGTTCCATTGCAATGGGTTTATATCCATCTAGGATTTGTAGGGATACGTTGCATAGAAAACAAAAAAATTCCTACCGCGAGAACGCAAACCAAGCCAAGATGCAATCTAGAAGATGGGAGCAACGAGGAGATGATCGAGACTCACCCTTGAAGATTTAAAGCCTACAAGATGAGGCTCTTGTTGCTGCGGTAGACGATCACTTGCCGCTTGCAAGCGCGTAGAAGATCTTGATCACGGTGCCACGATCGGCACCTCCGTACTCGGTCACACGTTCGGTGTTGATGAAGACGACGTCCTTCTCCCCGTTCAGCGGGCAGCGGAAGTAGTAGCTCCTCCTTGACTCCGGCAGCACGACGGCGTGGTGGCGGTGGCAATGGAGAACTCCGGCGGAGCTTCGCTAAGCGTTGTGGGAGAGGTGGAGGAGGTGGGGCGGCTAGGGTTTGGGAGAGGGGCGCCGGCCACTAGGGGTGCGGCCACCTTGTGGTGTTAGGGTGGCCGGCCCCTCCCCTTGTCCCTCATTATATAGGTGGAACACCCAAGAGTTGGTCTACAAGTCTTCGAATAAGACCCGAACCAAAACCTTCAATATGACATGAAACCTACCCAAGGTGGGATTCCCACGAGGTGGGACTCCCACCTTTCCTTGGGAGGGTGGCGGCCACCTTAGGTGGAGTCCACCGGGACTCCACCCCTAGGGTTGGCCGGCCATGGTGGTGGAGTCCCTCCGGGACTCCGCCTTCCAAAGTGATTTCTTAGGACTTTTCTAGAACCTTCCATAAATGCCGGATCATTTCCAAACTTGGAATATGACTTCCTATATATGAATCTTATTCTCCGGACCATTCCGGAACTCCTCGTGATGTCCGGGATCTCATCGAGACTTCGAACAATACTTGAACTCCATTCCATATTCAAGTTCTACTATTACAACATCAAACCTTAAGTGTGTCACCCTACGGTTCGTGAACTATGTGGACATGGGTGAGAACTCTCTCCGACCAATAACCAATAGCGGGATCTGGAAATCCATAATGGCTCCCACACATTCAACGATGACTTAGTGATCGAATGAACCATTCACATACGATACCAATTCCCTTTGTCACGCGATATTTTACTTGTCCGAGGGTTTGATCATCGGTATCACTCTATACCTTGTTCAACCTCGTCTCTGACAAGTACTCTTTACTCGTACCGTGGTATGTGGTCTCTTATGAACTTATTCATATGCTTGCAAGACATTAGACGACATTCCACCGAGAGGGCCAGTATATCTATCCGTCATCGGGATGGACAAATCCCTTGTTGATCCATATGCCTCAACTCATACTTTAGGATACTTAATCCCACCTTTATAACCACCCATTTACGCAGTGGCGTTTGATGTAATCAAACTACCTTTCCGATATAAGTGATTTACATGATCTCATGGTCGAAAGGACTAGGTAACTATGTATCGAAAGCTTATAGCAAATAACTTAATGACGTGATCTTATGCTACGCTTAAATGGGTGTGTCCATTACATCATTCATATAATGACATAACCTTGTTATTAATAACATCCAATGTTCATGATTATGAAACTAATCATCTATTAATCAACAAGCTAGTTAAGAGGCTTACTAGGGACTCATTGTTGTTTACATATCACACATGTATCAATGTTTCGGTTAATACAATTATAGCATGGTATATAAACATTTATCATAAACATAAAGATATATAATAACCACTTTTATTATTACCTCTTGGGCATATCTCCAACAGTCTCCACTTGCACTAGAGTCAATAATCTAGATTACATTGTAAGGTACCTAACACCCATGGCATCTGGTGTTGGTCATGCTTTGCCCTAGGGAGAGCTTTAGTCAACGGATCTGCTACATTCAGATCAGTGTGTACTTTGCAAATCTTTACTTCTCCATCTTCGATGTACTCGCGAATCGAATGATAACGCAGCTTGATATGCTTCACCTCTTGTGTGACCTTGGTTCTTGTGCATTGGCGATGGCACCCATGTTGTCACGAGATGACTAATGGGTCCAATGCACTAGGAACCACATCGAGCTCTACAATGAACCTCTTCATCCATCCGCCCGATGAAGCCTGCGAGCCGCTATGTACTCCGATTCTGTTGAAGACTTCGCCACGTGCCTTTGCGAGCTTGCCCACTGCTGACACCATTCAATATAAACACGTGAGATTGTGACTTAGAGTCATCGGGATCGGTGTTCCAACTTGCATCGGTGTAGCTGGTTACTGAGCTCTTGGTCACCTCCATAACAAAGAAACATATCCTTAGTTCTTTTCAAGTACTTTAAGATATTCTTGACAGTTGTCCAGTGTTCCATTCTGGATCACTTTGATATCTGCTAGTCAAACTAACAACATGTGCTATATCAGGTCTTGTACATAGCATGGCATACATGATAGAGCCTACTGCGAGGCATAGGGGATCCGACTCATCCTTTCTCTTTCTTCTGCCGTAGCCGGACCTTGAGTCTTACTCAAGACCTTGTCTGGTAACATAGGTAAGAATCCTTTCTTACTTTCGTCCATTCTAAACTTCTTTAGAATCTTGCCCAGGTATGTACTCTGTGATAGCCCTATTAGGCGTCTTGATCTATCTCTATAAATCTTGATGCCTAATATATACGATGCTTCACCAAGGTCTTTCATTGAAAAACTATTATTCAAATAACCTTTTACCATTGCTTAATAGTTCTATATCATTCCCAATCAATAATATGTCATCTACATATAATATCGGGAATGCTACAGAGCTCCCACTCACTTTCTTGTAAATACGGGCCTCTCCATGAGTTTGTATAAACCCGAAGTCTTTGATCACCTTATCAAGCGTCGGTTCCAACTTCTCGATGCTTGCTTCAGTCCATAGATTGAACGCTGAAGTTTGCATACTTTGTCAGCATTTTAGGATCAACAAAACCTTTGGGTTGTACCATATACAACTCTTCCTCAATGTCTCCATTAAGGAACGCCGTTTTGACATCCATCTGCCAAATCTCATAATCGAAAAATGCAGCTATTGCTAACAAAATCCTCAGAACTTTAGCTTTTACGGTGAAAGTCTCATCGTAGTCAACTCCTTGAATTTGTCGGAAACCCTTTGCGACAAGTCGAGTTTATAGACGAGTAATATTACCATCAGCATCTGTTTTTCTCTTGAAGATCCATTTATTCTCGACAGCCTTGCGGCTATCAGGTAAGTCTACCAAAGTCCATACTTTGTTATCGTACATGGATCCCATTTGGATTTCATGGCTTCTTGCCATTTGTTGGAATCTGGGCTCATCATCGCTTCTTCATATGTCGCAGGGTCTTCATCATTGTTGTCCACAATCATGACATTTAGACAAGGATCATACCAGGGAGTGGCACGTTCCCTTGTCGATCTGCGATGTTCAGTAGCTATCTCATTCGAAGTTTCATGATCATTATCATTAGCTTCCTCTGTTGCCGGTGTAGGCGGCACAGGAACAACTTCCCGTCTGCGCTACTCTGATCAACAAGTGAAGATTCATCAATCTCATCGAGTTCTACTTTTCTTCTAGTCATTTCTTTAGTGAGAAATTCTTTCTCAAGAAAGGTTATGTTCTTAGCAACAAAGATTTTGCCTTCGGATCTGTGATAGAAAGTGTACCCTATAGTTTCCTTAGGGTATCCTATGAAGACGCATTTCTCCGCTTTGGGTTCTAGCTTGTCCGGTTGTAACTTTTTTACATAGGCTTCGCAACCCCAAACTTTTAGGAACGACGGCTTAGGTTTCTTATTAAACCATAATTCATACGGTGTCGTTTCAACGGTTTTGATGGTGCTCTATTTAAAGTGAATGCGGCTATCTCTAATGCATAACTCCAAAATGATAAAGGTAAATCGGTAAGAGACATCATAGAACGAACCATATCTAAGAGAGTTCGATTACGACGTTCGGACACCGTTTCGTTGAGGTGTTCGGCGGTGTCAATTGTGAAAGTATTCGCATTTCTTTAAATGCATGCCAAACTCATAACTCAGATATTCACCTCTGCGATCAGATCATAGAAATTTAATCTTCTTGTTACGTTGATTTTCTACTTCACTTTGGAATTCCTTAAACTTCTCGAAAGTTTCGGATTTATGTTTCATGAAATAGATATACCATATCTACTCAGATCATTTGTGAAGGTTAGAACATAACGATAACCACGCGATGCTACACTCATTGGTCCGCACACATCGGTATGTATGATTTCCAATAAGTGTAGCTCGCTCCATAATACCAGAGAATGGAGTCTTAGTCATTTTCCCATTAGACATGCTTCGCATCTATCAAGTGACTCAAAGTCAAGTGATTCAAGTAATCCATCGGTATGGAGTTTCTTCATGCGTTTCACTCCAATATGACCAAGACGACAGTGCCACATATAAGTAGAATTATCATTCAATTTAATTCTCTTAGCATCAATGTTATGTATATGTGTATCACTACTATCGAGATCTAACAGAAATAAGCCATTCTTTTCAGGTGCTCGACCATAAAAGATATTATTCATAAAAATAGAACAACCATTATTCTCAGACTTGAATGAATAACAGTCTTGCATTAAACAAGATCCGGATATAATTTTCATGCTCAACGGGTACAAAATAACAATTATTGAGGCTTAAAACTAATCCCGAAGGTAGATGTAGAGGGAGTGTGCCGGCGCGATCACATCGACTTTGGATCCATTTCCAACGCGCATCGTCACTTCATCCTTTAGTAGTCTTCGTTTATTCTTTAGTTCTGTTTTGAGTTACAAATATGAGCAACCGAACGGTATCAAATACCCAGGTACTAGTACGAGAACCGTAAGATAAACATCTATAACATGTATATCGAGATATACCTTCTTTCTTCTTCTTGACAAGGCCGCTCTTCAGATCCGCTAAATACTTGGAGCAATTACGCTTCAGTGTCCCTTCTCCTTGCGGTAATAGCACTCAGCATCAGGCTTAGGGCCGGTCTTAGGTTTCACATGAGGCGTGGCGGCTTTCTTGCCACCCTTCTTGAATTTTCCCTTAGACTTTCCCTGTTTCTTGGTAGTGGTCTTGTTGACCATCAACACTTGGTGCTCTTTCTTGATCTCAATCTCTAGATTTCAGCATGGCGAAGAGTTCGGGTAACTCTTTGTTCATGTTCCGCATATTGTAGTTCATCACAAAGTTCTTGTAACTAGGTGGCGGCGATTGAAGGACACGATTAATCCCCAGTCTGTAGGAATCACTATTCCCAACTGAGTTTCTTCGCATGCCCAGTCATGGTGAGCATGTGCTCACTAACGGAGCTGCCTTCTTCCATCATGCAACTAAAGAAGTGTTTAGATGCTTCATAGCATTCCACGGCCGCATGAGTTTCAAATATAGTTTTCAACTCATTGACCAACTCATGAGGATCGTGGTGCTCAAAACGTTTTTGAAGATCGGCTTCAGACTGCAGGGAACTTGAGAGTACCGAGTTTTCCGAGTCGCGTAAACATTCTTTACTTCATGGGTTTCAGTTTCTGCAGGAGGGCCCTAGCGGTGCATCAAGCACATATTGCAGGTTTCCACCATTGAGGAAGATCCTCATGACGGAACCGTCGGTGAAGTTGCTACCATTGTTCTTAAGCTTTTCTTTCTCTAGGAGCTGTTTAAAATTGATTGGGGACGCCATATCTACAACATATATTTGCAATAGTTTAGACTAATGTTTATGACAAATTGAGTTCAAATTTTAATTCAACAAAATTAAAAAATTAAGTGAACTCCCACTCAAAACAATATCCCTCGCATTGTCTTAGTGATCACACGAACCAAATCCCACTACATCAAGTCCGATCATCACGAGACAAGATGTAATTTCAATGGCGAACACTCAAAGTGTTCATCATATCAATCATATGATTCATGCTCTACCTTTCGGTATCACGTGTTCGAGACCATGTCGTACATGCTAGGCTCGTCAAGGCCACCTTAGTATCGCATGTGCAAAAGCTGGCTTGCACCCGTTGTATACACTTGTTGATTCTATCACGATCATCACGAGATGCTTCGAAACGACAAGTCTTGGCAATGGTGCTACTAAGGATGAACACTTTATTATCTTGATATTTTAGTGAGAGGGATCATCTTACAATGCTACCGTCCCGATCTAAGCAAAATAAGATGCATAAAAGGATTAACATCACATGCAGTTCATATGTGATATGATATGGCCCCTTTGTCTTTGCGCCTTTGATCTCTCAAAGCACGGACATGATCTCCATCATCAACGGGCATGATCTCCATCATCGTCGGGTAGCGTCAAGGTCAATGGCGCCGTCTTCATGATTGTTCTCCCATGTAGCAACTATTACAACTTCTTTGAAATACTACTCAACATGAAATTTAAAGACAACCATAAGGCTCCTGCCGGTTGCCACAATACAATAATGATCATCTCATACATATTCATCATCACATTATGGCCATATCACATCACCAAACCCTCCAAAAACAAGTTAGACGTCTCTAATTTGGTTTGCATATTTTACGTGGTTTAGGGTTTCGAGTAAGATCTAATCTACCTACGAACATGAACCACAACGGTGATACTAGTGTTGTCAATAGAAGAGTAAATTGAATCTTCACTATAGTAGGAGAGCAGACACCCGCAAAGCCACTTATGCAATACAAGTTGCATGTCGAGCGTGGAGCAAATCTCATGAACGCGGTCATGTAAAGTTAGCCCGAGCCGCTTCATCCCACTATGCCACAAAGATGCAAAGTACTCAAACTAAAGACAACATAAGCATCAACGCCCACAAAACCATTGTGTTCTACTCGTGCAACCATCTATGCATAGACACGGCTCTGATACCACTGTAGGGATACGTTGCATAGAAAACAAAAAATTTCCTACCACGAGAACGCAAACCAAAACCTTCCATATGACATGAAACCTACCCAAGGTGGGATTCCCACTTGAGGTGGGACTCCCACCTTTCCTGGGGGGGGTGGCCGGCCACCTTAGGTGGAGTCCACCCCCTAGGGTTGGCCAGCCATGGTGGTGGAGTCCCTCCGGGACTCCGCCTTCCAAAGTGATTTCTTTCGGACTTTTCTAGAACCTTCTAGAACCTTCCATAAATGCACCGGATCATTTCCAAACTTGGAATATGACTTCCTATATATGAATCTTATTCTCAGGACCATTCCGGAACTCCTCGTGATGTCGGGATCATCCGAGACTTGAACAATTGAACTCCATTCCATATTCAAGTTCTACTATTACAACATCAAACCTTAAGTGTGTCACCCTACGGTTCGTGAACTATGTGGACATGGGTGAGAACTCTCTCATACCAATAACCAATAACAGGATCTGGAGATCCATAATGGCTCCCACACATTCAACGATGACTTAGTGATTGAATGAACCATTCACATACGATACCAATTCCCTTTGTCATGCGATATTTTACTTGTCCGAGGTTTGATCATCGGTATCACTCTATACCTTGTTCAACCTCGTCTCTGACAAGTACTCTTTACTCATGGTACCGGTCTATGTGGACTTATGCATTCATGTACAGCAAGACATACGACATTCAAGGGAAGAGTATATCTATCCATCATCGGGATGGACAAATCCTGTTGATCCATATGCCTCCCACTCATTACAGATACACCCACCAGAACCAGCCAAAGCAAATGAATAAGTGATTTGCATGATCTCATGGTCGAAAGGACTAGGTAACTATGTATCGAAAGCTTATAGCAAATAACTTAATGACGTGATCTTATGCTACGCTTAAATGGGTGTGTCCATTACATCATTCATATAATGACATAACCTTGTTATTAATAACATCCAATGTTCATGATTATGAAACTAATCATCTATTAATCAACAAGCTAGTTAAGAACTAGGGACTCATTGTTTACATATCACACATGTATCAATGTTTCGGTTAATACAATTATAGCATGGTATATAAACATTTATCATAAACATAAAGATATATAATAACCACTTTTATTATTGCCTCTTGGGCATATCTCCAACAGGATTAACAACAAATATCATCCAGTGATACTTGTGCCATAAGACCCGTGTTAACCATAAGATCTGGAGTGGGACGGAGTAGTCAGTTGTATTTCTTCCTCTCGTACATCAACGGATGCGCACTGTAGAAGTTGTATCCCGAGGGAGCAACCAGTGGGTGGGGATCCCTTCTAATTCCCCATGGTAATGAGGTCTATGATGGGTTGTAGAAGGCCGGCGAAGGTATCGAGGTCGAAAGATATCCAATGGGGTATGCTGACCGGCGGGGATATTAGTCGAGGTCGGATGATATCCAATGGATATGCTGACCGGCGAGGACCCAAGGTCGGAACTGCGACAAAGGGTGGGTGTGCGGGGTCATGGAGAAATGCAATGATTGGCTAGGATCTTATATCGGGCCTCACACCATGGAAGTGTGGACGGGAAAGCTGCCCGGTTGGCACCAAGGTTAAGATCTCTTATGAGTAATGCAACACACCTTTGCAGAGTGTATCAAATCGTGACCTCTCACTCCCTGTTCCGGGTTTTGGAACTGCGAACGCGGCAGGAAAGGAACTCCATGAAGTTCTAGACACCCGGTGAAGGCTGACGGGCATAGCTCTTTAGAATAAAAACAACCTTTTGAAGAAATGCTTACAAAAACCTGCATTGGCCTATGACTTTCTGGTCTAGTGCCGTAGCTAGTGCATAAAACACCTCTTTCCTATAATGAACTTGTTGAGTATGCTCGTACTCATCCCTCTTATAATCACATGCTTAGATTGTCTGAACCACTTGGAGGAGGCCAATGACGGACTTGAAGGAGCAGATGGGATCTGCTATGAAGAACCATATCTATCCGGAGGGGTAGAGGGAGTGGATTACCTGTTCGTTTACGGAACCGGGGACCGGGGAGGTTTGAGAAGGAAACTCCGCCTAGGCAACACTAGTAGCAGTAGTCGAGCAGCACCACCGAACTCTATAGTATTTAGCTCCTCGAGTAGTAATGGTACTTAGCCCTCTACGACTTATATTGTATAAGTGTAGTAGGGTTCACCTAGAACCATTGAGTTATCCTCTATTGACTCAGGAGGAGCTCTAGTATGATGTACATATATGGCTTGTAATATTATGTGAGTGAAATAAAGACCAGCTATGTTTCTGTTGTATCACTCTGAGGGATGTAATATTTGTGGAATGGTACTTCGCACATGTTATGTCAACATTGGCATACTACAACATGCGAGTGGTATGCGGGGTCACCACAGTTGGTATCAGAGTAAAGCTTTGACCTTAGGTTGGAACCTAGTTAATGGGAGAACATGTAGGAGTCAAATAGAAGTAGTAAAGGATTCTCTAAAAATATGATGTCTATTCACTTGAGAATAATACATTCATATCTTTTAGTGATTGATACGTCCAAAACGTATCTACTTTCCCAAACACTTTTGCTATTGTTTTGCCTCTAATTTGTGTATTTTGGATACAACTAACACGGACTAACACGTTTGCTAACTATTCAGTGTCTCGTTTTTGTGCGAAATCCAACTTTCGGGAAAAACCTCGGGATTTTGACGGGAAGGCCCTATTTTCCCAGAATACGCACGGAGCCAGAAGGACAAATCAAGTGGAGGCCCGAGGGCCCCACACCATAAGGCGGCGCGGCCTAGGGGGCCGCGCGGCCTATGGTGTGGCCTCTGCCGGCCTCCGACGCCCTCCTTCGGACTATATATCGGCCTCGACCTAAAACGCACGGAGAGAAGTCGAAGTCGCCGAGAACTCCAGAACGCCGCCACATCGCGAAACTCGTCTCTCGGGAGCGAAGTCTCCGTTCCGGCACTCGGGACGGGAATTGGAGGAGATCATCGCCATCATCACGCCTACGCCTCTCCATCGACCAGCCATGTTTCCCCATCCATGTGTGAGTAATTCCCCCGCTGTAGGCTGAAGGGGATGGTAAGGATTGGATGAGATTGGTCATGTAATAGCATAAGATTGTTAGGGCATAGTGCCTAGTGTCCGTAATTGGTACTTTGATGATATTGTTGCAACTTGTTATGCTTAATGCTTGTCACTAGGGCCCGAGTGCCATGATCTCAGATCTGAACATGTTATTATTTCATCATGATATTCATTGTTTATGGTCTTACCTGCAAGTTGTATACACATGTCGCTGTCCGGAACCAATGGCCCGACAGAAATCGGGACAACCGGAGGCGATGGTAGTGACGTGAGGATCACATGTGTTCACGGAGTGTTAATGCTTTGCTCCGGTACTCTATTAAAAGGAGTACCTTAATATCCGGTAGTTTCCCCGGCTGCCACCGGTTGGTAGGACAAAAGATGTTGTGCAAGTTTCTGCGAGCACGTACGACTATAATTGGAACACATGCCTATTGATTGATTAGTACTTGATGTAGATTATTATCCTGAATGCCCTGCTTTTTACAATAGTTTCTCTCATCCATGCAACGCCGTCATCCGTCCCCGTGCCTACGGTATTTTAATCCCATTGTTTACTAAAATCACTACTCTTGTCTTTGTTACTCTGATATTTTACTATACTCTTCGCTATAAACCCATTATGATAAACTCTTATGAGCAAGTCATTTCAGTGCACTGAATTGACAACTCCATTTGTTGCTTTCAAGTATTCTTTGTCTCCTTGTGTCGAATCAATAAATTGGGTTTTACTTCCTCGAAGACTAAGCGATCCCCATGCTTGTGGGTTATCAAGACTATTTTCCGTTGCCATGAGCATAGCTTTATTTGGAAGTTCACTTGGATTGATATTGTTTCGCTGCAAATTCTCCATCATGGGTAAACCTCGCGATACTAAGGTCGCCATATTACCATCCACTACAAGAAAAGGTACAACTCGAGTACCTCTGCTGCTCTTGATTCACCATCGGTGATAAGTAAACTTGTTTCACCACCACAAGCTTCAAATGTTGGTACTTCTGAATCTGAAAATTCCTCTTATAATATTGATGATGCTTCTGCTGTGCTTGATGATAGTGGTTCATTGGGATCCTTTTAGATGCTACAATTGCTAGGTCTAGACAAATTGAAAATATGAAACTCCTAATGCTACTACACCTGTTAATTCACCTGAACTTGAATACTCTAGTGATGATCTTGATGAAGATTATGTGGAACTTGATGATGATTTTATTGAAAAATGCAATGCTACTACTGATGCAAGAAAAATTAAAAAGTTGCTTGCGAACATGCTGTTAGATATAAACTCCGATCCTAAATTTGCCACATCTCCTATAAACATTAAGGATAAAGATTATGATTTTTCTCTTGATCTATCTCATATAGCTATTGTTGAGAAAACACCCTTTTGTGGTACTGAAAAAGAAAGGTGTTGAACACATGATTGAGTTATCTACTTGAGTAGCTTGTTTTCTGATAATGTTAAGAAGCGTACTTACTTTGTTGCTAAAATCTTTCCATTCTCATTAAAGGATGACGCTAAAACTTGGTATAATAGTTTGCCACCTAATTCTATTAAAAGTCCAAAAGAATTGCTTGATGTTTTCTTCCGGAAATACTTTCCTGCTAGTGCTCAACATATTGCTTTGCAGAGAATTTATAATTTTGACCAGAAGATGGAGAAATTGCTGAGGCTTAGGCGAGATTTTGCTCTCTTATTAGAGCTGCCTGACCATGATTTGGAAAAGCATGATTTACTTGATATATTTTATAGTGGATTAACCATTGAGTCTAGGGCATACCTGGATAGGTTGTGCTGGTTGTGTTTTCAGGAAAGAACTCAGCACGTGAAGAATTATTGGCTAAAATAGTAGGAATCATGATGATTGGACCACGCTGAACCAACTCCAACGCCAATATTGAAGAAGAGGGGTTTAATTAAATTGAATGATGAAGATATGAGGAAGCCAAGAAGTCTCTCAAGGAGAAAGGTATTAAATATGAAGATGTGAAGAATCTACCTCCCATAGAAGATATATGTGAGATAATTCCCCCTTCATCCATGATTGAGGTAAACTCCCTTCAACGCTTTACTAGAGAAGATATTCCGTATTCAAAACCTCCTGCACAATGCTTAGATGAGTTTGATAATTATATTGTTAAGCAAGAAAATTTTAATATGAGAGTAGAGAATCATTTAATGGAAAATTCTCGAGCTATTAGTGAATTGCATGATATTGTGGAGAGAACCTCCAATGATGTTAAGATGCTTGTTAAACATTTTCATATGGTTCAAACTCAAATTGATCAACTCACTAAAGTGCAAAATGACTTGTTAGGAAATAATTCTAAAGAAAAACATGCTTATGAAGTAACAACTAGAGGTGGTGTTTCTACTCAGGATCCTCTATATCCTGAAGGGCATCCCAAAAGAATTGAACAAGATTCTCAACGCATTGAACCTAGAGCTCCTTCTAAGAAAAAGAAGAAGAAACATAAAAATGTTGTAGAATCCTCTGAACCTGTTAATGATCCTAATAGTATTTCTATTTCTGATGCTGAAACTGAAAGTGGTAATGAACATGATAAAGATAATGATAAGAATGATACTCCTGATAAAGAAGAGGTTGAAGAAGAACCTGAAAAGCATGCTAAAAATAAAAAGTATACTAAAGAAGATTTTATTGCTGAGAAACATGGTAATGAGAGAGAACCTTGGGTACAAAAGCAAATGTCTTTTCCTGCTAAGAAACTAAAATCAAAGGAAGAAGAACACTATAATAAATTTTGTGATTGGATGAAACCTTTATTCTTGCAAATCCCTTTGACTGATGCTATTAAATTGCCTCCTTATTCAAAGTATATGAAAGATATTGTTACTAACAAAAGGAAAATCCCCAATGAGGAAATTTCCACTATGCTTGCTAATTACTCTTTTAACGGTAAGGTTCCAAAGAAGCTTGGCGACCCAGGTATACCTACTATTCCTTGTTCTATTAAGAATAATTATGTTAAAACTGCTCTATGTGACTTGGGAGCCGGTGTTAGTGTTATGCCTTTTTCTCTTTATAAGAGACTTTACTTAGATAAGTTGATACCTACTGATATATCTTTGCAAATGGCTGATAAATCTACTGCTATTCCTGTCGGTATATGTGAGGATGTTCTGTTCAAGTTACTAATAACTGCTTGATATTAACTGATTTTGTTGTGTTGGAAATGCTGAAGATGATAATATGTCTATTATTCTTGGGAGACCTTTTCTTAACACCACAGGGGCTGTTATTGATTGCAATAAAGGAAAGGTTACTTTCAATGTTGATGATAAGGAGCACACCGTCTATTTCCCCAAGAGGATTGAAAAAGCGTGCGGAGTTAATACTATTTCTAATGTGAGAACTATCAAAGTTGGAACTATCGATTGTCCTATATATGAGCCTAAAGAAGAATATCAAACTCTTGTGATTGGATCCATATCAATACAATTCAAGGTAACATGATTGATTTGAGGTTTATTTCTTCTTATGCTATGTAAAATTTATTTGGTGGCAAGACTTGATCAACCTTGTTAACAAATACTTTTTATATGCATAGAGGAGGTAAACAACATCTCTTTCTTCCTCCACTTGCTCTAGTTGCTGTAGCACCTTTATTTTTCAAAGTTCCTTAGTTAATTGGAGATTTCAAAAAATTCCTGGCCAGTAATAATAAACTTAATACCCAGAAATGTGCATTTTTCAAAGTTTTCAAAAATTCAAAAATTACACCGTTGGTCCTATTTTTCGACGAGCACACGGGAGTACAAGAGATGACCTGTCAACCACACAGTGCCACACCCGGCAAGGGGGCGCGCCACCCTGTGGTGTGGGCCCCTCCTTGCCCCACTACTTCATCTCTTTCTCCCAGCATCTTCTCTCTCCCGAAAAAACTCGAACCAACTTTCTCTCACTCGCGTTTTTGCTCAAGAGCTCAGGATTTTTCGATCTCTTTGCTCAGCCCAGATTTCTGTCTGAAATTTGGCACATTTGCTCTCCGGTATGTGACTCCTCCGCCTATCCAAGTAGAATTTTGTTTGGTTGAGTATATCTTGAATATTTTGCTGCTGTAGGTAACATGTTTAGTGAGCTTGCATGCTTGTTCTAAGTGGTAGAAATTAGTTTTGATGCATGATTAGTACTCTAGCAAGTTCCTATAGCAGTTCCCCTTGATTATATGTCACCAAATCAAGTTTTATATTGTTTGTTGAAAATTTCAGAAAAGAGATGAAGAAGTTCAACTTTGGGGAATTGTTCAAGAGAGGAACAACCAGCACCGGCAGGCCTCCAGGACCGCCACCCAAATTAGGCGATCGTACAATGAGGATATCATCGCGCCTAGCTTCGCGCCCGAAGAGGACAATGGGGCTCCTAATGCTTCATCCTTCCCATGTTATGATTTTCTGACAAATGCAGGGATATTGGATGATTTCTTCACCCTTGTCAACAAGGCGGGCTTAGCCACCTACGTGGGAGATGAAAGGGAGCAATACTACATGCTCACCAAAATTTTCGTCGAGAGCTTCAAGTTCCAAAACACGCAATATGGTCCGACAGTTGCATTCAAGATCTATGGTAATCCTGTTACTATGGAATTGGAAGAATTTTGTCTTGCATTGGATATTGCCCCTGTAGGTACAGCAAGGAGGATTGATGACAACCCCGAGACTTGTTGGAGCTCTATCGAGGGATCACCAATGATGATTGTCGCACCATTCAGCGTGGCAAGATAAGGAACATTCAACTCCCCGCCATTAAATATTTTGCATATTACATTGCCACTAGCATTCTTGGTAGGGAGAACACTAGCAATATTTCTAGTTACCATCTTGCTTTCTTGAATATTGCACTTACTGGACGGACATCTTATCATCTTGGTTCTCTTATTGCTCGCCGCCTGTCTAACAGGGGGCCTATTTTTGGAGGAACTATTGCACTGCGCATTTTAACACATTTAAGACTTCCTCTTGATCCTAATGATGTGCCATTAACCCCTAGGAGGCTTGATATCACTGCTATGAAAAGCCATCATTTTGTTACCACTGATTCCATTGTAGATAACATGGTCTATAGAATGTTGTTTGCTGACGGGGATGAGAAAGAAATCCCTCTTCCCCAGCCAGGTTTGTTTTGTATTGACAGGCAACCATGGTCGCGCACTAAGGAGGAGGTGGAGGAACATATGAAGATACAAGACTTCCACCAGCAGCATGACTCCGAGGACGCCGAGCCTTCCTACGACTACACCGTCACGTATCCGGGTGCTTCTTCTAGCACATACCCGGAATATGATCCATCTTTGTCGTACTACGGGGATACTACCTCATGGCCTCGATGGGATTGAACTCCACTTAGGCCAAAAGCCTAAGCTTGGGGGGAGGTATACCGGCATCACTCATTCTTTGCATATTATAGTTGCTGGATACTTGTACATACTTGTTTAGTCTCTTTGAGTGGTTTTCTAATGAGAGGGAGATGATATTTGGGGAAGTGCTGCCTGAAAACAGATTCTGGACTGTTACTAGAAAAATTCGTGCGCACAGCCAGAATGTTATTTTGAGCTGCAAATTTTTGTGCAGGTTCCCCAGGTTGTTATCTAACTTTCATTAGTTGAACACTTTTCGATCTGAGCAACGTAAGATTTTTGTAAAAATCGATTTCTGTACTGCTGTCAGGTTTTGGCAGATTTCTGCCATCTCGCTTTTCTGTGTTTCTTTTAGTTTGCTATTTCTTGCTTTCACTTTGTTTCTTTCCTAAACACAAAAAGACCAAAAATATTTCTGTTGTTTCTCTTCATCACTTGTTTATCTTGGTTTCTTGCATTTGTTTCGCTTTATTTGCTATTGCTAGTTTGCTATGAGAAAACCCAAAAAGATTTTGCTTTGTTTGCTTGTTTACTTTTGTTCTTGTTCTCAAATTCGAAAACACCAAAAATATTTGCTGTTCTTCTTTGGTTTGTAAAGTTCATTATGAGTTCAATGGTCTTCGGTGGCTGGAGCGTGGTTTTCATTTCATATTATCCAAGCTACACAAGTGAAAAGGCAATAATGACGATATTCGACAATCTGATTGTGGTGAGAGGAACTCTATTTGTTTTCATTTTTGTACATATACTCATCCATGTGAGCATGCTTAGTTGGTTCATGTGAGGTATATGTCATTTAAGAAAGTCTAGTAGTTCATGATCTTTCATGTCTAGCTCCAATTTATTAATATGAGTAGCATGTCATGGATGTTTGCTTGCATTGTTTTATTCATAGATAGGTATGATATTGTGGTATCCTCTCTGAATAATTCGTTTGAATTAACTTGGCACATGCTCACGCATGCATATGACTGAACAAAAGTCAATTAAGCCTCAATGATTTACATTGCTTCAAAGTTCTTGTATCACTTTTATGCCTCGGTTAATTTATTTTGCCGCAAGCATGATTATGACAGTTATTGCTCTCTTGATTTGTCGCTCCCTAGTCTTTTGCTAGCCTTCACTTGTACTGAGCGGGAACGCTGCTCGTGCTTCCAAACACCTGAAAACCAAGTTGTTCCAAAGTGTCCACCATAAATACCTATGCATGGCATTTCAAACCATTCCAAGTAAATTCTCATGCGCTACCTTTAAAACCTTCAAAATGCTTCTCAATTTATGTTAATATTTCATAGCTCATGAGGAAGTATGTGGTGTTTAGCTTTCAACCTTGTCATTTACTTTTGACGGACTCTCATATGGACTAGTGGCACATCCGCTTATCCAATAATTTTGCAAAAAGAGCTGGCAATGGGATCCCAGTCCCAATTAATTAACTTAAATAGATACTCCTCCATGGTTTGTGATTGTTGGACGGCACCAAGGATTCGGTTAGCCATGGCTTGTGTAAGCAAAGGTTGGGGGAGTGTCATCATCATAATAAAACTAAACTAAAAAGGCACTCCTTCATGGTATGTGATTGCAGGCACCCGAGGATTCGGTTAGCCATGGTTTGTGTAAGAAAGGTTGGAAGGAGTGCCACATAAACATGCAAATAATTCATGGGAGCCGCTCTTGAAAGTCCGGTTGGCGAGGTAGTTGGTGTACCCATTACCATTCGTTGACAACAACAAACACCTCTCAAAATAATTTTACTCCTGCTTTACAAATAAAAAGCTCTAGCGCATGTTAATCCCTGCTTCCCTCTGCGAAGGGTCAATCTTTTACTTTTATGTTGTGTCTCCATCCTTTCTTTGAGCACTTTCTTGAGAGCACAATTGTCATTCTTAGTATAATATGCTTGTCTCAAAATATGATTGATTGTGGTATAACTTTGATGCTTTTATCTTTGACAATCACTACTTCTAGTCTTTCTATGAACTCCGGAGGTGCCGGGCATTTATGTTTTGCCGATCAAATACAGGCAAGCGAGATACCACTTTATCATACTCTTTTATGAACATTGCAATCCTGCTTATATACATGATTCATGATGCTTATTATTAATTGTTGGTACCTCTTCATGATTGACATAGCTGTTAGATGATCTTATTTGCATGTATCTTATTATGAACTGCTTAAGTATTAGCCATATCATGAGAATATATACATCATATGAGCAAATGTGTTCGTGAAAGTTCTTTTATCGCTCAGTTGTTAACTGAATTTCTTGAGGACAAGCAATAAGCTAAGCTTGGGGGAGTTGATACGTCCAAAACGTATCTACTTTCCCGAACACTTTTGCTATTGTTTTGCCTCTAATTTGTGTATTTTGGATACAACTAACACGGACTAACGCTGTTCAGCAGAATGTGTCTCGTTTTTGTGCGAAATCCAACTTTCGGGAAAAACCTCGGGATTTTGACAGAAGGCCCTATTTTCCTGAACGACGGAGCCGGAAGGACAAATCAAGTGGAGGCCGAGGGCCCCACACCATAAGGCGGCGCGCCTAGGGCCCGCGTGGCCCTATGGTGTGGCCCCTCGGCCGCCCTCCGATGCCCTCCTTCGGACTATATATCGGCCTCGACCTAAAACGCACGGAGAGAAGTCGAAGTCGCGGAAACCCTCCGAACGCCGCCACATCGCAAACTCCGTCTCGGAGCCGGTCTCCATTCGGCACTCCGCCGGGACAAGGAATTGGAGGAGATCATCGCCATCATCACCGCCAACCTCTCCATCGACCAGCCATGTTTCCCCCATCCATGTGTGAGTAATTCCCCGCTGTAGGCCAAAGGGGATGGTAGGGATTGGATGAGATTGGTCATGTAATAGCATAAGATTGTTAGGGCATAGTGCCTAGTGTCCGTAATTGGTACTTTGATGATATTGTTGCAACTTGTTATGCTTAATGCTTGTCACTAGGGCCCGAGTGCCATGATCTCAGATCTGAACATGTTATTATTTCATCATGATATTCATTGTTTATGGTCTTACCCGCAAGTTGTATACACATGTCGCTGTCCGGAACCAATGGCCCCGAAGTGACAGAAATCGGGACAACCGAGGGGATGGTAGTGACGTGAGGATCACATGTGTTCACGGAGTGTTAATGCTTTGCTCCGGTACTCTATTAAAAGGAGTACCTTAATATCCAGTAGTTTCCCTAGAGGCCCGGCTGCCACCGGCTGGTAGGACAAAAGATGTTGTGCAAGTTTCTCATTGCGAGCACGTACGACTATAATTGGAACACATGCCTATTGATTGATTAGTACTTGGATACCGTATTATTATTATCTGCAAATGCCCCTGCTTTGTTACATGAGTTTTCTCATCCATGCAATCATCCGTCCCGTGCCTACGTATTTTAATCCTGCTGTTTACTAAAATCACTACTGTCTTTGTTACTCGGCTGTTATTTTACTACCTATCGCTATAAACTACTATCGATAAACTCTTGCGAGCAAGTCTGTTTCCAGGTGCAGCTGAATTGACAACTCCGCTGTTAAGGCTTTCAAGTATTCTTTGTCTCCCTTGTGTCGAATCAATAAATTGGGTTTTACTTCCCTCGAAGACTGTTGCGATCCCCTATACTTGTGGGTTATCAGTGATACTTCTTTATTATTACTATTATGATGCATTATTACTAATATTATATTCTTTCTTATCTACTGCCAATTATGGACAGTTCACGTTCGGGACGCAACGTTACGGTGAAGGAATCTAGTCTGGATGACTACGATGGAGGACTTGCAGACATACTTCGTGCTATGTTGCTCGAATTTGGGCATGATCCCCAAATCCGAGTAATGAAGTACATGTACTATAATGGTACTGTACTAGCAAAATGCAGAGTTGGACTCCAGTTACCTACATAATTAGGGATGAGCCCAGTAATGCCTGCGGGAGAGGCAAGAACCATTAGGACAGCCTACCATATAGCTATCCTAAAATCCATCACTGAGATACGCGAGCATACGACGAAATATCTTCTTGGCTAAGAGTTTTCCCATATTCCAGATATGGAGGAGGATGAAGATCCTACCCTAAACCATTTCAAATTTGCCAAAAATAAACCTGCAGAAGCAGCCAACTATATGGACAACTATAGGAACCTTTTAACCTTGTTCTTTCAATTGAATCGCCATCTGGCGGGTGCAGTTAATACTATGTTGGATGAGTTTACGGAGCCCATAGAAGAATCCAAGGGTAAGGAACCTATGGAGAGTGAACCTCGTACACCAGTATATTCTACCGGTGATTACATAGACATAGATGCCCCTGAACCAGAACCAACCCCACCAACACCCAGATATTTTCCAAGTAGCTCCTATGGAGGCTATGAGGGAGGAGAAGAATCCGGGAACAACCGACGCTCAGTTACCCCAATAGAAAACTCCACAGGTTGGCGTTTTGAACCATTCATGGGTAGTGACTCGGGTCCTGTTAGATGTGACCCGGAGATAGACCAAGATGCCATAGATCAATACCGTAACTTTCACTATGGTGTGGGATATTATGAGGAGAATCCCATAGTGATTGAGTCAGATTCCGGAGGAGGGAATACACGTAAGGTGAACAAGGGGGAGTGTTCCGGAAGTAGGGGAAAGCGAGGACCTTTCGATATGAACACTTCTGAATACACCGGAAATGTGTCTGTCGAGGAGGATGAGTATCCCACAGGGGATGCATATGCATCGCTGAATAATTATTTCATGATGACAAATTTCTCCCTAGGATCTTCTTCAGACTCTGACTATCAGCCGACTGGAAGACCATATGTTCCAGACACGATCTAGAGGACTACTCGTTCAACCAGATGGGTGCCTGGAATGTATCAGGAACAAAGCTACGTGTAGTGGACCACCAACGAAGGCGAAAATGCAATACTAATGTACCATATGTATTGTAGTGTGTATTAGTTAAGTAAGTTTGTAATTTACATATAATAAGTGAGTTTGCATACTCACACTGCTTATGGTCAGGTATTCTAAAACTACTTGTTTATGTATATACAAGGTATATATGTTTTGTGTGATTTGGATTTGCTTCTTGATTTCCATTGTGTGACTAGTTCTGTGCACAAAGTTGAGCTTGGAAAACTTGCGCATGGAGTAACTATGAGTACCACTTTGTGTAACAGTGTTAGGGGGTGATGACGGTACCGACTGGAGAGGAGAGTGAGGCTCAGCGCCTCGAGCGCGAGGCGAAGCAGAAGGAAGAAGTCAATGTAGCGGCAGGAGCATAGTTTCCACCACCACCTAAAATGACGCAACAGAACTTTATGCAATATATGCAGATGATGGAGGAGAGACAGCGTGTCACATTGGAGCAACAGAATAAGTTCTTTCAAGAACTTCTACATCAGAATAGGGTAGAAAGGCCAAAAAACCAAGGAGTGACTTTGTCAGACTTCCAGAACACCAAACCTATATCCTTTGCATACGCACCAAAACCAATGGATGCTGAGGACTGGTTGATGGACACTGAAA
Organism: Lolium multiflorum; assembly: GCA_030979885.1. NCBI lineage: Eukaryota > Viridiplantae > Streptophyta > Magnoliopsida > Poales > Poaceae > Lolium > Lolium multiflorum. Next base: position 272,625,250 of record CM061748.1, on the reverse strand, counting down.
GGAAACTCAAAACTGTTGGATGCACCGATGAGGAGAAGGTGAGATATGCAACACATCTTCTGTGTGGACCCGCCGCATCCTGGAGGGACAATATAGTGGCAGTACACCCAGCAGGAAGAGTGTTCACCTGGGTGGAGTTCAAGAGGAAGTTCAGGGAATCCAATGTTCCTGAAAGTGTAATGGAGTTGAAGCGTAGGGAGTTTGAGAACTTGGAGAAGAAAGACAAGACTATCATGACATATATCAGAGAGTTCTCAGGGTTATCCCGATACACAGCAGATGAAGTGAGTACAAAGGATAAAAGGAAGAAAAGATTCATGAGAGGACTAAATTCGTCCTTTAAGATGCAACTCAGAATGTTGAAGGCAATAGAGTTTCGGGAATTGGTTGACGCAGCAATCACAATGGAGGATGATTTCAAGCAAGTTCAGGAGGAACGACGCAAGAAGGCTAAGTTCGAAACGAAGAAGTTCGTTAGCAACAATCCCAACACCAATTTAACATTCAAGCTCAGATACAATCCCATTGGCAATAAGCAAGCATCAGGACCACTGTATATGGCCAATATCGTTTGCCGTAGCTATGGGTACAAAGGACATTACTCGAAGGATTGCCGAAAGCCAAAAGTGATCTTTTTTTTGTTGTCGCAAGGAAGGCATATGCTTAAAGATTGCCCAAGCAGGAATGATGCTGGAGGAAAGTCAGGAGGAGGAGGGAGTAGGAATGGGAATTCTGGAGGGAACTAGAAGAACAAGAAGCCCTTCGGAAAGCTGAACTGTACCAGTCTGGAGGAGGTTATCAACTCGGATAAGGCTATCATAGGTACACTTCAGATCCTTACTCATCCTGGCAAAGTACTTTTTGATAATGGTGCAACCACATCATTCATTTCTCTACAATTCATCAACAAACATGGGATAAATTGTAATAAGTTAGAAACACCCATTACCATACTATCTACGGGGGAAACAATTTTACTTACACACGTTAAGCAAGAGCAGGTCATTATGATCCTGGTTGTGTGTTCTACGCAAACTTATTTGTTTTACCCATGAAAGACATAGTTGTTATTCTTGGTATGAACTGGTTAGAAGAGAATGGAGCCTTGATAGATTGTGCAGACAAGACAATATCACTGAAAAACCCAGTTGGAGGAAGGATTATATACCAAGGAGATAAGCATACATAGATTGAGGTAGAACTACAACTTAACAGCATGAAGGAGGTGAAACTAGAGGATATACCGGTAGTCAATGAGTTTCAGGATGTTTTTCCAAAGGAATTACCTGGAATGCCACCAGATAGGGAGATAGAGTTTACCATAGATTTAATGCCATGAACAACACTGATTGCTCAAGCACCATATAAGATGGGACCAAAAGAGTTAAAGGAACTAAAAGATCAACTGGATGATTTGGAACAGAAAGGATTCATACAAGAAAGTGTATCACCTTGGGGAACACCAGTAATTTTTGTGGACAAAAGAGATGGAGGCCGTAGAATGTGCGGAGACTATAGGAACCTAAACGATGCTACTATCAAGAACAAGTATCCACTACCCCGAATCCAAGATTTGTTTGACCAAGTTAGGGGAGCTCAAGTATTCTCCAAGATAGATCTGAGATCGGGCTATCATCAGATAAAGATTAAGAAGGAAGATGTTCCAAAAACTGCCTTTGTTTTAAGGTATGTACATCATGAATATCTAGTAGTACCTTTTGGATTGACAAATGCCCCAGCAATATTCATGAACCTCATGAATAAGATATTCATGCCCTATCTTGACAAGTTTGTCATCGTTTTTATCGATGATATTCTGATATATTCTAAGGATAAGGCTGAACATGCAGGCATCTTAAGATAGTGTTACAAACTCTGAGAGAACATCAGTTGTATGCCAAGTTCAGTAAGTGTGAGTTTTGGCTAGACCAAGTGGAATTCCTTGGTCATGTGATTAACAAAGATGGAATAGTTGTTAACCCAAGCAAAGTTGCAGCAATATTGGAGTGGGAAGCTCCTAAGAATGTCAAGGAAATAATAGGATTCTTAGGAATGGCAAGATATTACCGGAGATTCATAGAAGGATTCTCCAAGATAGCTGGCCCAATGACCAAGTTATTAAGGAAAAATACACCTTTCGTATGGTCAGAAGAGTGTGAACAAAGTTTTCATACTCTAAAGGAGAAGTTAACCACAACACTTGTGTTTGCAGTGTCGGAGACTGGCAAAGACTACACTGTGTATTGTGATGCATCCAAACATGGATTGGGATGTGTACTCATGCAAGATCGCAAAGTGATATCTTATGGATCACGACAATTAAGACCTCATGAAGTTAATTACCCCACACATGATTTAGAGTTAGCAGCCGTAGTGTTTGCACTGAAAAGTTTGACACATTTCCTTTATGGAGCTAAGTGTGAACTATATACGGATCATAAGAGTCTCAAGTATTTCTTCACTCATAAGGAGTTGAACATGAGACATAAAAGATGGCTTGAATTGATCAAAGACTATGATTTAACCATCAATTATACCCCAGAAAAGGCTAATGTTGTAGCCGATGCTTTATGTCGGAAGAGTACAGGAGGGGTAGAACAAGAGTTACCGATAGAATTAAAGAGGGAGATAAGTCAATCACAAATACAACTCTGGGAGAAGGAGGCACATGAAGGACTATCAGCTTTAAAAGTTGCGGAAGAGTTGAATATGAACTTGAAAAATGAGATAATTATGGGTCAATTTGATGATCCATTCATCATGGAGGAAATAAGAAGAATAGAGGAAGGTAGACAATTAGAATTCAACCTGGGCGAGTCTCAATCTCTATGGTTTCATAAGAGGATTTTTGTTCCAGATATCGCTGAAGTTAAGGAATTAATACTAAGAGAGGCACATGAAACACCATATTCATTCTATTCTGGAAGTACTAAGATGTACATGGATTTAAATGAGTTTTTTGGTGGAATAAAATGAAGAGAGAGATTACCAAGTATGTGGTAGAATGCCATACTTGTCAAAGAGTGAAAGCTGAACATCAAAATCCCGAAGGACCATTACAACCTTTACCTATTCCGGAGTGGAAATCGGAAGAGATAGGAATGGACTTTATCACCAGACTATCCATGACAAATAAAAAGAAGGATATGATATGGGTAATCGTGGACCGGTTAACCAAAAGTGCACATTTAATAGCAGTAAACTAGAAGGATACAGGGGAGAAACTTATAGACATCTATATCAAGGAGACTGTGAGCAAACATGGAGTTCCAAACAAGATAGTATCAGATCGAGGATCTATGTTCACATCTGCCTTTTGGAAACAGTTGCAAGAGGCTTTAGGATCCAAGCTGGATTATAGTACTGCATCCACAGACAGGAGGACAGACTGAGAGGACTAATCAAATACTAGAGGACACACTCGGAGCTTGTGCATTAGATTTTGGAGGATCATGGGAAGAGCATTTACCTTTAGCGGAGTTCTCTTACAATAATAGCTACCAGAGCAGTATTAAGATGGCACCATTTGAGGCTTTGTATGGAAGAAAGTGTAGATCACCCATATGCTAGTATGAGGTAGGAGCAAGTAAGGAGTTTGACCCTGACTACGTGAAGGAGAAACAACAAGTCATTGATGTCATCAGGGATAGACTCAAAATAGCTCAAAGTCGACAGAAAAGCTATGTAAATCAGAAGAGGAGGACATGGGAACCAAAGGTTGGGGACATGGTATACTTAAAAGTAAGTCCGATGAAAGGTCTTCAGAGGTTCGGAGTTAAGGGAAAACTAAGTCCAAGATATATAGGACCTTTCAAGATACTAAGCCATAACCGAGGATGAGCTTTTGAATTGGAATTACCTAGAAAGTTAGCATTGGTACACAATGTATTCCATGTTTCACAACTTTCAAGATACTAAGACAACAGATGAACCTGTATCCCATGAAGACCTAAATCTCCAGCCAGATCTGACTTATATTGAGAAGCCAACCAAGATTCTAGAAGGGAATTGGAAGAAACTCCGAAACAGAGCCATCAAGTATTGTAAGACACAATGGAAACATCATCCTGAGAGGGAAGCCACTTGGGAAAAAGAAGAGGATTTAAGGAAAGCTTATCCAGAACTGTTCAGGTATTACCAACCACAACTTCGGGACGAAGTTTTCTTTAAGGGGGAAAGGCTGTAACATCCCAGGATTCCAGACGTTTGCGGGGTAGAATTAGAAAAGAGGTGTGCATTGCATCGCAAAACTAGGGAAAATTTTGCACTTAATTGCATAAAAACCTAACAGGGAACAAGTTTCTCTCTCGACACCATCTAGGGTTAGGGTTTCGAGAGTGCGATAAACTTGGACATGATCTCTTTTGAATTTGGGTTTCGAAAGAGGGGGAACAATTTGTTTAACACTCACAATTGAGAATTTGAATTTGAAACAAGTTTGAATTGATAATCAAACTTAAAAAATATTCAATAAATAAGTTAATAATTATTTCAAACAATATTATAAAATAAATATAATTCAAACAATAAAAGAAGAGATATAATTTACAAATAGCTCAATAGAGAAAACTTGAGCTATATTGATCATCACACAAGATACATTGCCATTACAACATCCAAATATAAATATTACATAATCATTTTAGAAATTGATAAAAGAAAAGAAAAAGGAAAATTACAAGTCAATGAAGAACTAAACTACAACCTAGCTATTGTCTTGATCTTCTTGATCATCCAGTAGAATATGATCTTCTTGATCATCTAGGAGACCTTGATCTTCTTGATCCATGCATAAACCAAAACAAAGGAAATATACATTGTTTGCTAAGTGGCAATGCCACTTGGAATGTCAAAAGAAATGAAACAGTAAGGATACGACCAGAACTAGCCGAGCTGATCCAACAGCCACAAGTTCCAACATGGAACACACAAGTAGCTCACAATGCAGTGTGCATGTTGCACATCACACATCCCTAATGCCTAGTCAGCACACATCAGCCCCTTGCTGTCGACCATAGGAGAGTTTCTAGGTGATATAAAACCACACAGTGCAGCAAACCCTAGAAGCCATCGACACACAAGCCACTAGTAGCCAAGAACATCAAGAACATCAGTTGTTCCAGTTCTTCTTCCACAAAGAACAAGTAACTGTTGAACTAGCATATGGTGAAGTAGCACCAGCACCAGCCAATAAGGAGGAGAAGGACAAGCACAAGCCCAAAATCACAGAAGAAATCCTCTACATCAGCAAAAATCTCGGAGCTAGAGTGAGGTATACAAATCATCATGAACAAATCAGATGGTTTTGTTCATAACTTGCATAGCCATGTCAAACACAAGCACATAGGATGGAATAACCCTGTTTGATCATCATTTGGTCACAGACCAAGTGAGTCTGGTAAAAATGGCAAAGACCAGGGATTTGATCAACCTAAGTCACTATGGTTATGCCAACCAATTAAACAGAAGCATCTTCCAGATGGAACTGGGAAGGAAACCATCCGAGATGATTTACCAAGAGTACCTAGACTACACTAGCCCTTTATTAAACCATCATATAAAAGTAGATTATGTATATCTGCAAGTATTTTAAACATCAAAAGCTACTGGCAATCAAATATGATCACCCAGTAAGCATATATCCATTTATAGCAAGCCAACAGAAGTGTGAGCTACGCAAATCAACAGTTTATCACTGCTAAGGCCACCTCAACCATTAAACCATCCAATCAATACACACTTATCATTACCTAAATGGGTTCAAAATGGAGCTACGGTCCCCAACAGTAGTTGGCATCCCTCTAGCTCAAGCAGTTATAGCAAAAGAATCATTACTGCATAGCAGTGCATCCCAAATACTTAACAGTACCATGATAAAGCTTCACGGATAATTAAACTAAGCAACAGCTAGTGCACAGGGATGCTATACAAGCATCAAATACATCACTGAATCGACCAGTATGCTTTTACAAGCATGAGCAAACACCAGTACATGGTGAGAGGCTCTGCAAACCAAGCAGTAGTACATGATATCAAGCAGCATGCATAGATAGAGAATCCAGTAAGTAATTACTAAGCATTTGATGATCAAATGATCATCCAGAGCCTGCGTACACAAGCCATAGCACCCGCAGCTCATCAGAGATACTTAGCAGCTGCAGATAGCCCACAATTACTTCACCAATCATCACAGTATAAATTTATAATTGTATTCAGAAGCACATCATCAAGGAATTGATGCATATGAGGAGCATGCAAACCAAGTAAAGCCTAGGATTAGCTAGAGCCCAATAATAATACACACAGACATGCCTGGCACTTGCTAATGCAAGAACTGCCAACAACAGTAGGCCAGAGAGATAGTCATAGTGACAGTAATGGAGGAGTAGAGCAACAACTGCGGCTAGAGCAGGCCAAGCAAGTACCTATCAACCAATAACATAGAAGCAGAAAGCAGCAAGCACAACATGGCCAGCACAACAGCAGCAGCAGCCTGGCATGGCCAGAATCCCAAAGAGGGAAGCCTGGCCAATAACTCTAGAGGTAGGAGATGAAGAGGAGAAGAGAGAGGAGGCAGGAGGAGTGTACCTGGAGGCAGTAGCGCTGTAGACGCGCCCACGATGGCACGGCGGCATAGCTTGGCCACGGAAGCGCCAAGACGCGACCAAGCCATAGCCACGCCGAGCACAACAACCCCAGCACGACTCCGGCGACTCGCTGAGCACTACCATGGTGCCCAGGAACACCAGCTTGACGCCAATCACCGCGAGCACCACAACCCTAGTTGTAGTAGGGGTTGGGGGCGAGCGGAGGAGGCCATGTTTTACAAATCGACGCGGACAGAAGGGTGCCGCGTCACCAGGCGTGTCGATTGCGACCAACCGCGCCGCCTGAGACCGCCGGAGGAAGCCGGCGATGGCGCAGGCGATTCGGTGTCACGAGAGAGGCGAGGGGATTAGGGTTAGGGTTGCCGAGCGAATGAGAGAGAGAGAGTGAGCCGGTTGGGCCGAGCCCAACGGGCTGGTCCAACCAAACCAACTGGTCGGTCTGACCAGTGGGGCCGAGGGGCAAAATGGTCATTTGACCATGAAAATTATCCAAATTTGGAAATAAATCCAAAAACCCTAGAAAAACTCTAATAAATAAATAAAAATATGTAGACCACTTAAAATTTTGTGATCTATTCAAAACAAATACTTTCGTCATAAATTGACCAAAAACTAAAAATGATTATGATGAATTATTAACAATAAAATTGGAGAAAGAAATTCTAAGCCTTTAAATAATTATTCAAAATTGGTTCTTTGTATAAACTCCTTATTCAAAATAACAAAATAATATTTTAATAACTCTTAAGGAGTATTTATAAATCATGCTTATTCGCCAACTCTGACAGTAAATAAACATCAACGGGGAGGGGGAACAACCCTAAAAATCTAAAGCATTTATATTTGAATCTTTAACCATTGCCCTTATCGGATAATAATGTTATCTTTCAGAAACAGAGGGCCAAGGTCAGTCCAAACAATCCAACTGCACTATCTTGCAGTCACTAGGAAAGTTCATCGCTTGCTCATGTCACTTTGGGTATTTTTACCAAATTACTTGCAAAATACTATACTTATCACTCTTGCATGAAAATCAAAAATACTATTTTCATAACTATGAATATGACTATGTCGAGGGCAATCGAACCATGGTATGAGTATGGTGGAGGTTTCATTGCAATGGGTTTATATCCATCTAGGATTAACAACAAATGTCGTCCAGTGATTCTTGTGTCGTAAGACCCGTGTTAACCATAAGATCTGGAGTGGGACGGAGTAGTCGGTTGTATTTCTTCCTCTCGTACATCAACGAATGCGCTTACTATAGCAGTTGTATCCCGAGGGAGCAACCGGTGGGTGGGGATCCCTTCTTATTCCCCACGGTAATGTGGTCTATGATGGGTTGCAGAAGGCCGGCGAAGGTATCGAGGTCGGATGATACCCAATGGGGTATGCTGACCGGCGGGGATATTAGTCGAGGTGGGATGATATACAATGGATATGCTGACCGGCGAGGACCCAAGGTCGTAACTGCAACAAAGGGTGGGTGTGCTGGGTCGCGGAGAAATGCAATGATTGGCCAGGACCTTATACCGGCCTCACACCACGGAAGTGTGGACGGGAAAGCTTCCCGGTTGGCACCAAGGTTAAGATCTCTTATGAGTAAAGCAACACACCTCTGCAGAGTGTATCAAATCGTGACTTGTCACTCCCTGTTCCGGGTTTTGGAACTACGAACGCCGCCAGAAAGGAACTACATGAAGTTCTAGACACCCGGTGAAGGCTGACGGACATAGCTCTTCAGAATAAAAACAACCTTTTGAAGAAATGCTTACAAAAACCTGCATTGGCCTATGAATTTCTGGTCTAGTGCCGTAGCTAGTGCATAAAACACCTCTTTCCTATAATGAACTTGTTAAGTACGCTCGTACTCATCCCTCTTATAATCCCATGTTTAGATTGTCTGAACCACTTGGAGGAGGCCAATGACGAACTTGAAGGAAAAGATGGGATCTGCTATGAAGAATCAGATCTATCCGGAGGGGTATAGGGAGTAGATTACCTGATCGTCTACGGAACCGGGGAGCTTCCAGAAGGAAACACCGCCTAGGCAACACTAGTAGCAGTAGTCGAGCAGCACCGAACTCTATAGTATTTAGCTGCTCGAGTAGTAAAGTAGTTAGTCAGCTACGACCTATATTGTATAAGTTTAGTAGGGTTCACCTAGAACCATTGAGTTATCCTCTATAGATCCAGGAGGAGCTCCAGTATGATGTACGTCCGAATACTACAACATGCAGTGATACGCAGGATCATCACACTGGTGGAGAAAATTTGTAGAGAGAGAGAGAGAGTATGTGTGTGTTTTCCGGCAATTGATATTAGATATTACGTCGGAAAACTGGAACTGTGAAAAAACATGTAACTTCAATAAAGGCCCACCCGAAATACAACAGTCATATTTCTAATTCTTTTATGAAAAAGGCAAAGCCTTTATGTTAGGGTTGCGTAGTAAAAAATCAGACTTACATACCGAGGATGGCCACACTCGAGGTCGAGGATACAACATACCCTAGAAACTAGGTTAGACTACCCACAATGGAAGTATCATAGGTAGTATCATGCATTTCATGCATGTAAAATGCTGATGTGGCAGTGCAATTAAGGATGAGAGAGAGGGTACTAGTATCATAGGTAGATACTGTATCATAGCACATATTACTAGAAAAATTAATATCAAGTAAATCTTGTACATATATTTGCATTGAGATTCTACAAAACAATTAATATATGGAGATTATGATACTAGTATATGATATCATGCATTGTGGAGATAGTAACATGTAGTAGTATCATACGCATGATACTTCTATATAATATTATGCATTGTGACTAGTCTTATGCCGAAGAAGTGTCGCTAGGCTTGACGCCCCTATCATCGCCCACAGCCGGGCTAGTTACCGCCTCACCTAGTCACCTTGCATGCTCATTGCACCACTATTTCCCAAAAAAAAAAGAGGCTGAATGCATAAGGAGAGCTGCAAATTCCAAAACTATACTCGCCAACTAGCGCCTCTCGGCTATCCAATCCATTGTACCCTGGCCGCACTGGAGTAGTACTTACAAATGACAAAACTGATGGATCATCTACGAGACCCGTCCTCATCAGGCTTAGCACTGAGCCACTGAATAACGCAACCATCTAGTGAAGCGGAACATTAGGGCCCGGTTGTCGGCTTTGGTCGGGGCATGACAGAGATGTATCACGAGTGGTAGTATTCACCTTGATGCAGATTGCAGAACGTCTTGCTAGAAGTTTGCACGCTAATAAGCGGACAAGACAGAGGTCGCAAGCCCAGACGTGAAGGTTGGAGGGAGTGTTCTTCACACACAAAGAAAAACGTCGAAAACGACTGAGCGGCGAAAAATGCCATCCCCGTGGTGCAAATCCTGGGGCAACAAAAGGGTGACAACTTATTAAGGTTGGAAGCCTCTTGATATGAAGTTTAACCAGGAAGCTTACCAGAGTCGATCGGATCAATCATTCACAGGACAGACCACACTGCTGCTTCTGCATGTTTAGCTAGTGCTACAAGTGAGCGCAACTGCAGATTCCAGTGACCGATCACAGAGACACCCACATAATTGGAATCTTGAAACCAGAGGCAGAGCCTCGAGACACGACTGCCAGGGCCTGCAATGTTCAATGTACAATGTGACGCCAGCAAAATTCTGTGCAGAAGATTCAAACCTGCTGTCGTTTCCCTCGCACACATTGTACACCTGGTAATCATGAATCGAACTGTAACCAAGGATGACACTGATGAACACACAGTTAGTACGTACGTGCTAGGAGACTAGTAGCAGCACAACAATGTGCTCTTTAGCGCAATCGAATTATTGGTCGCACAATGCTTGCAGCTGTTTCGGAGAGCAATCAGGTGCACGCGACGCGAGGCGCCAACGGTGGCGTCGCCGTCTCGTCTTGTCTCTCTCCGGCTGCCGATCTACGCCGGAGACAGGCACCACTTGGCCAACTTGGAGAAGAAAAGGGCGCAGCCGTAGTACGGTCCGTGATGGTGGCGAGGATACAGCTGTGAGGCCAGTACATTTCCATTGGATCTCCATTTTCTTCCCCTTTCCCCTCTTCCATGACTCGTCGTCGTCAATGTATATACCGGTGCTAGCTATAGCTCAAGACTCCAAAGGATTTAGCAGTATATTGAAGTACAGTCGAGCAGCTGGCTTAATGATGCAACAGCTTAATTGGCGTAGTCCCAAGATAAGATGGAATCGTCGTTGGCTGTGCACCGAAAGCGCAAATCAGCAGGGTCAAGCGGTGGCGAGCAGCTGGGGGTGGGGGAGCTGATGGGGCGAATTTTTTTTAAATAATACACTTTTTAATATTAATTCCAGAAATAATATTCGTTTTCAGCAAATTTCAGAAATAATACACCGTCGGGGTGGGGGAACCCGAATTTACAAAATCGGGTTTGAGGAGCCCGAGACGAGGCGAATCTGCCGTGTCAGGCCAATTTCGGGGTGCTCCTCCCCGAAGCGTGGGTGTCGGCCACCGAAGGCCCGTGTCGGCCTGTCCCCTGGCCAGGGGCAGACTGTGTCGGGGAGAGGAATCCCGATGCGGCAATTTCGGGAGGGGCTACCCCGAGTCGCGCGATTCGGGCGCAGTGACCCCGAAGCGCGGCAGATAAATATTCGCCCGCAGCGCTGCTCGACCATCTTCTTCCTCCTCCAGTTCGCTGCTCTCTGTCTCTCTCGTGAGCTCTCAGTCCAGCACCATTTTTCCTCGTTTCTGAGCGATTTATCCAGCCATTAGTTGTAGTTTCACCACCTAATGCTGTAGAATAAGCTGATCTATAGATGGGTTAGTTTTTGAGGCGTTTTGGTGGAGGTGGTGTTGGTGGTGGTGGAGCTGCTGGAGGTGGTGCTGCTTCGTGGTGCTCCTGCTGCTGCTGCGTGTTGGTGCAGCTGCTGCATGGTGGAGGAGCTGAGCTGCTGACGGAGGTGTTTGGCACGCTTGAAGGGTAAACTCTAATTCCTGGTATTAGATGGTGTACTCATAATGCATGTTGCGTTCGTTAGCTGCGCACATTAGTTACTGAAATATGTACCGGTAGATAGTATTTATTTAGGACTGCAGGTGCTAGATATTTATTTATTTTAGAGTGTAGGTGCTAGATTTTTTTGACGAGTATGTAATTTTTATAGGTGAGCAGATATGTCAGATAGATTAAAATTCGTTGTTTACTTCGGTCATGGCACGGTCCGAACAACTCCGATGGGAGCTGATCTGAGCGAGTTTCAGTACGAGGAGTTGCATCTGACAAACCCAAAAACATGGCGAGTTAGTCAGTTGAAGGAGTGGTTAACGGTGAATTTCGGGCTTAATCCCGAAGCATACACTGTTGGTGTGCATGCTTTGTGGAGCAGCTCAAGTACCCAGATTTTCTGGCGGTTGAAGCCGATTGAGCGGACCTCTCAGTGGGTGCACTGGTTGGAAGCGTGCGAGCGCAGGGGAACTCACCCCATCGCCTTAATGCTTCCCGAGGCGAAGGTGGTGAATTTCCAAGAAGGCGAGTGCGTTCCATCCGGCCCAGCAGTCAAAGTTTCGATGCTGGCGGCGCAGCCAATCCGGGCAGTAGCCATGCACAGGTGGTCATGACGATACTGTTGAGCTTGAAAGCGTGGACGAAGAAGAAGAACAGATGCAGAACATGATGGACGAGGAAGACGAGGATGGAGTGGACAATGAGGTTGACTCAGATGAGTCCGGTGGATCCGATACTTCAGATGATAACGAAGAGGCGGATCCGATCCCCTCTTCTTGGAACCATGATTTGTCGGAGGCAATGATAGTCGATGATCGGCACGATTCTGCCTGGGAGTACAGCATGAACACCATCTCAGTTGGTGCTAGATATGCTGACAAGAGACATCTGCAGGAAGCAATCACTCGTGGGCAATGAACACGCAAAGGGTATTCAGAACCACCGTTTCAAGTCAGAAATTCTTGACAGTGGTCTGCAGCGATGCTAGATGTCCATCAAGGGTGCATGGGTACTGTCCGAAGTATGACACAACATGGGTGGTGAGCGACTTCGTGCCGCACACATGTGTCCTTAAGAGTATGTTGAAGGATCACCGAAACCTTACATCCACTCTTATTGCTCGCCTGTTCTACAAGGAGATTGTAGAGAATACAGCAATGGGGGTTAAAGCCATCCAGAGAAGAGTTCACCTTCAATATAAGTATGTAATTGAATATGGCAAGGCATGGAGGGCTAAACAGACGGCACTGGAGAACAGATTCGGGACCTTCTATGATGCTTATGACGGTGTCGTCCGTCTCCTGCAGACATTGAAGGACCGGAATCCGGGCACCCATGTGGACATACAAGACTTTGTGATACCTGAGTTCCCTAATGTCAGGGTTCTGCACAGGGTGTTTTTCGCATTCAGCATATGCATCGAGGCTTTCATGCACTGTCGTCCGGTGATGTGTGTAGATAGAACTTTTCTAACTGGGAGGTACAAGGGACAGATTTTGACAGCAATTGGAGTGGATGGCAACAATCGATGTGTGCCTCTCGCATTTGCATTTGTTGAGAGCGAGAACACTGCTAGCTGGTTATGGTTCTTCAGGCAGTTAAAAAAATCGATAGTGAAAGATCGCGAAAATGTGTGCGTGCTACATGACAGGCATGCAGGTATACTTGCGGCTATCAAGACTCTGGTAGAAGCCGGACCTGATGAAGAGACGCCATGGCAGGATATGCAGAGTAGGTGGTGCATGCGCCACCTGGGGGCCAATTTCTTCTCGCAGTTTAGGAGCAAGGGTCTTATGAATCTGTTCAAGAAGTTGTGCAAGCAGAATCAAGAATGCAAGTACACTTTTCTCCGCGGCAAGCTGGATGAGTTCACTAAGGACCATGTGCGGCACAGGTTAGCCGCCCGAGCTGCATTAGTAGCAGCTCATGCAGCAGCTGTGGCACAGGGTACACAGGTTCCAGTAGGCCCCGAGCCAGATCCTATTGGGCTATGTGACCTGCCTGGATTTGACCCACCCCCTATGTCCCACTTTCTACCCAGCAGCTGCAGCGGCGGCGGCTAACCGTGGGCGAGGCAACCGAGGAAGGCGTGGGAGGGGAAGAAATAGAGGGAGATAGTAATATTTGTAATACTTATGAAGTATGCTTTAATTTGTAATATTTATGAACTATGCTTTAATTTGTAATATTTGTGAACTATGCTATAATTTGTAATATTTATGAACTATGCTACAATTTGTAATATTTATGAACTATGCTTTAATTTCAAATATTTGTGAACTATGTTATAATTTGTAATATTTCTGAACTATGTTTTAATTTGAATTTTTTATGAACTATGCTTTAATTTGTAAACTTTATGAACAATGCAATTTAATTTTTGATATCTTTGTGCAGATATGGCGGCCCGCCCGTTGCTCGATCCAGTGATTGATCAGAAACATCGTGCATCGCACTTGGAGTCCGACCCGCAGAGCATCGACCCACTGCAGACCCGTACTCCAAAGAAGAACTGGATGATACACCCTCAGTGGGAAGACAGGTAGCTGTTTTAGCTTTAATTTGAAATTTACCTTCCAATTGGACCTTGCTTTACCTTTTTCATCATTTGTTTTGCAGGTTGAAGTGGGCTGGACTACTACCTTTCGCTCGATTAGTCGAGGCCCGAGAGAACGTTTCGCGTCTGAACTACGATGCTGCTTTGATCACCTGCTTAGTGGATCGGTGGAGGCCCGAGACCCACACCTTCCACTTTCGCTGGGGTGAGATGGCTCCTACTCTAGGACGTGTCTATGTTGCTGGGCCTTCCGTTGGCTGGTGAGCCCATCGGCCCATTGGAGGAACCCGTGGGATGGATGCACAGCATGGATGCACGTTTCGTTGGTGTTCGCGAGGGCGTTGGGCCTATCTCTTTTGAGGCTCACGGCCCTCGTCAGGCGTGGCTACACGAGTTCCAGGTTCGTAACAGTTTCATTTATTTTATCAAGCCTTAATTACCGCGTAATATGTAGTCCTAACATTGAATATTTCTTGACAAATCGAGCAGTTCGGATACCCCGATGTACCGATGACTGCGGCCCAGATCACTCGCAGCTTGGAGGCGTACCTCATGTGGCTACTCGGGAAGACGATGTTCACGGACAATCACGGGAACACGATCAGTGCGCGGTACATCCCTATAGCTCAGGAGATAGCAGAGGCCACAGAAGCAGAGCACATCACACAGAGGAGCTGGGGTTCTGCGGTCTTAGCCGCTACGTACCGAGGTATGTGTAACGGTTGCCAGCTCACCTCGCATGGTTCTGGAATCGTTGGTTGCCCCCTCCTATTGCAGCTCTGGTCCTGGACGAGGTTTCCCGTCGGCCGCCCTGAGATTGGTGGTGGGTCTTGGCCGCCAGACGAGTTGTATGACGCGGATCGCATCGACATGCCGACGTTTGGTTCTATATGGACATCGCGGAAGGTATACACACCTTGTTTATATTGTTATATAAAATGCAACACTAACATACTTATGTTATGTTATGCAGAGACATTTTGGGCATAATCAGCTGCGGAATTGCTACCCAGCATTCACAGAGCAGTTTGACCTACTACTGGAGAGCGATGTTAGTTGGGAGCCATACAGTGAGGACCACCGCGACGAGGCATACCCAGGCGGTATATCGTTGATGTGTACCAGAGATTGGGCCTACTGGATGACGAAGGCGAAGATCATCTTCGATATCTTCGTGGAGGAGATGTCGCAGCAGAGGGTCATGAGACAGTTTGGAATGCGTCAGTTGATCGAGCCACCACCTCCCACAGTTCCCTTGCCCTTCGATGATGCAGCTTTCATGGCCTTGGTGCTAGGCTCGAAGTCGTCGTCCGAGTCGACGACCGGCGGTGCAGCACTCTTGCCCTTCGAGGACTTGTCACTCTTGCCCTTCGACGATGCAGCCTTCTTCGCCTTCGTGCTAGGCTCGAAGTCGTCGTCCGAGTCGACGACCGGTGGTGCAGCACTCTTCCCCTTTGAGGACTTGGCACTCTTGCCCTTCGACGATGCAGCTTTCTTCGCCTTGCTGCTAGGCTCAAAGATATCATCGTCGTCCTCACTCTCAACCGTCCACAGCCATGGAAAGTTGTAATCTCTTTCCCTATCTCGTTCATTCTTCCAAGTTAGTGACTTCCACTTCTCATTCAACCTGATAAGCTCACACCTTATCTCCCGTGGGCTGCGAGCAGGCATCTTCTTCAATGGCCACCCATAAGAATATTTCTCAAACTCCCTACCCACCTTATGGAGCAAGGCGTCGCTACTGATGAACTCCTCAAATGTGTCTACCTTACTCTCCCTCATCACTTTGCGGGCCTCGTCTAGAAGAGGTTTGGCCATGGATTCGGTGAAAAGATGGGGGGATTCTTATATGGGGGATCCATCTTGCTGAGAGAATACACTGAAACAGAAGGAAACACTGGGGGGGTTTTATAGGCTAGAAGGGACGACTTTCGGCGGGAAAAGGTGAGCGGCAAAAACTGGCGGGAGATTAGGCGGGAGTAAAAGGGGAAAAAAGTGAGCGGGAAAAATTGGCGGGAGATTACGGCGGGGGTAAAAGGCGGGAAAAAACTGAGCGGGAAAAATTAGGCGGGAAACAATAATACTAAAACAGAAATGAAGATACATTGCAGCTGAAATAAAAATAGGATTTATCACTACAACGGAATTTAAGACACAACGACACTACAACGGAATTTAAGATACAACTGAAATTAAGATACATAGCCAATACGACACATCACACTACTTTCCCTGCGTCCACCGTGGCCATTTTCCAGACTTGTCGCCGCGTTCTTCCGCCGCTTGCGCTTCAGCAGCTCTTTCCCTTAGTCTCTTCCTTTCCGCTTCACGAGCCTCCCTGCGAACCTCTTCCTCTGCAAACCTACGTGCAGCCTCATCATCCATCCTCTTCTGATTCACCTCTCGGTTACGAGCTTGTTCCGCCCTTAGTTTCTGTATCTGCCTCTCTCGCTCTGCTTTCTCATTAGCACGAACCTTTTCCCAACGCTCCTCCTCAAAGAACGTTGCCCCATGTTTCTCCTCAACCTCCTCGCGCGCCCAATCCGGCTGCTCCGTGTCTATCCAGTGAAACCATTTGCATAGGGGCGGGGGAGACTACAACACAAACAGTAAGATTAAATCAAATTCACAAACAAATTTAAGCCAACATACAATTATGTCGAAACATACCGGCGGCCTGGTGGACGACGAAGCTGAACTACGGGGTGGATCATGCTCATAGCTCGCACACATGAAAAATTTCATGCCGAACTGGTCGGAGAAATCCTCCACCTGCTTAACCTTACCAACACGGCCGCACCAACAACGCTCCGCAGTCACACCCGGGGGCAAACTTGCAGCCTTCGCCTTCACCGGCCTAAACTCCTGGTCAGAGTACGGCACACTCATGATGGCTAAGAGTGAGCAAACGGGATAAAATAGAGATACAAGAACTTGTGCAATCCAGAGTAGCGATGCCTGCTTTTATAGGCAAAAATTCGACAGTGTGGCGGGAAAATTTAGCGGGAGATAGTGGCGGGAGATGATGGCGGGAAGGAGTGGCGGGAAGGGTGGCGCCAAAGGCGGGAGGGAAACACGGCGGTGCGAACGCGAAAAGGCGGGAAAATTTCGTGCTGGGCAGAAAATCGGGTTCAATAAACCCGATTTATTGAAGTCGGGTTCAAATTGCCCGATTATTAGGTATCGGGTTCAAATTGCCCGATTTTAAGAAATCGGGTTCAACCACCCCGATTATTACTTTTTTATTTTTGTTTTTCCATCACGGCGCAGAAGAATCTTATTTTCGGGTTCCCCAACCCCGATTTTGTGTATTCGGGTTCCTCAATCCCGATTTCGTGAATTCGGGTTCCACCACCCCGACGGTGTATTATTTCTGAAATTTGCTGAAAACGGCTATTATTCCTGGAATTAATATTAAAAAGTGTATTATTTAAAAAAAATTCGCGCTGATGGGTAGATAAGATATACTCAAGCGTGCACTTGTTCGACAGATTGCTTCCCTGGCCAGCTTGCACACGACCGACGGCTTTGATCAGCCAATAACCGGAGAGCAGCACGGCGACGTTCTAGTAGGTCTTTGCGCGTCAGCTGGAATGATTCTTCCAACCTTTGAAAAAAAAAAACAGTGAATGTGGATCCGTACTGAAATATGTAAAGTGTCCGACATAGTGGCATCTGTCGCACAGAATGCACCGTCAAAGAAAACGAGCTATGCAATATTTGCGATGTAATTCAAACTTGTTATTTGCGATCTAATTCAAACTTGTACCAAGCATGTCGGTATACGTTTTTTGATAAAAAGGAAATATATTAATATTAAAAGATACCAATTATATCCAGCTTCTGCAACAATGCCCCACCCTAGTGATATTACGGATGCACACAACCATAAAAAAAGTAAAGAAAACTAAAAAAATAAAGTCCCGCTACAGCAATCCTGACCTAGCAACAACAATAAAACCACCGACAACAAAAACAGACTCAAAAGCGGCGCTCAAGAGACGGTGGCGTCGCATCGTCGTCCGACCAAAGGTCTTAGGTTTTTACCCTGAAGATAGTCCACACTCTCAAAACAATGCCAACAAGGTCATTGCCACACAACCAAAGGACCTTGGGTTTTCACCCGAGAGGTAAGACTCGAACTTCACCTCGTTGTCGTCCCCACATGCATACCACTGCTGCGAGCCCGGAACGCCAAGCAAATCCCTCAGTGTCATGGAGACTCGAACCTCCTTTAGCCAGTCCACCAATCCGGTTTTCATGATATTCCTTCTTCTGACTTCACCATGGACCAAAACGTCACCTGATGTAAACACAAAATAGAGCTTCGGGCCGCTCCCTCTGGAACCAAACGGTCGGAATAAAAATGGGTGCGCGTGACCGAATACCACCCGATCCAGCAAACTCCAGGCAAAAGATGCACGTTCCATTCGCCGCGGAGATTTCGAACTCATCTCTTTGACCATATCAAGGCAAACTAACCTCAGTAGATCTTCATCTTCCACGAGAAACCCGAGGACCGCCACAAAAATCAAAGCAAGACCAGCAACCCCAACAAGTCGGTCCCACTACCGGATCACCAGGGAAGAGGACGGCGCGTGGATCATGTGTACCACCGCCGAACTATCACGGGGCGGAGGCCGCCGCATCTCCACCGAATCCTCCCATGGCTACCGACGGAGAGCATCCGGCCAAGTAGTCGTGCCGCCCGGCTTCCTCCACCGGCGCTTCATCACCTCACATGGAACCCCGCTGCGGAAACCCTCTCCCCCCCCCCCCCTCGTCGTTCGACGGAAGGGGCGCCGCTGATGTCTATGCACGCTACTATTTTTGTAGACAGTGTTGGGCCTCCAAGTGCAGAGGTTTGTAGAACAGCATCAAGTTTCCCTTAAGTGGATCACCCAAGGTTTATCGAACTCACAGAGGTAGAGATCAAAGATATCCCTCACAAGCAACCCAGCAACTACGATACAAGAAGTCTCTTATGTCCCCAACACACCCAATACACTTTTCAGATGTATATGTGCACTAGTTCGGCGAAGAGATAGTAAAATGCAAGTGATATGGATGAATATGAGTGGTAATAACAATCTGAAATAAATATGGCAGCAAGTAAACATGCAGTAAAACAGTAAATAAACGGTGATTCGATGTTTGGAAACAAGGCCTAGGGATCATACTTCAACTAGTGGTCACTCTCAACAATGATACCATAAAGGAATATAAATATAAGCACTTCACTATGCTACTCTGAACTACTCTGTGGTTGGATAACGAACACTAATTCACCGTATAGGGCTGCAAAAGCAAACCTTAAAGATGTATTCCCAAGTACTAATGAACACCCCACGCTGCACTTTGAGCATTCATAGGAGGTACTAACACACCACAATTTCATAGAGACATCCAACTCAAATCATAATTCAGTGAACAAGTATTCTGTGAAATATAGCCTAAGAGACCCACACGGTGCACACACTCCACCTTTACACACGTGGGACAAGGAGTCTCCGGAGATCACATAAGTAAAATCAGCTTGAATAGCATAACGACATCTAAATTACAAAGCTCATGGTCACATAAAGATCACACCATGGGAGAGAGAGAGAAACCACATAGCTACCGGTAGAGCCCTTAGCCCCAAGGGAGAACTACTCCCTCCTCATCATGAGAGTCAGCAACAGCGATGGAGATGGCGGTGAAGTCGATGGAGATGGATCCGGGGGCAATTCCCCGTTCCGGCAGGGTGGCGGAACAGAGACTTCTGTCCCCGGATCTTGTCTGCGACGGCGGAGGAGCTACAGAACTTTCATGGACGGAGGCTTGTATATTTAGGGTTTTTGCGTCGGGAGCTTTATATAGGTGGAAGGGCGAGGTCGGTGGAGTCCTAGTGGCCCCACACCTACCCTAGGTGCGGGCCAGGTCTAGGCCGTGCCTAGGGGTGGTTTTGCCACCCTGTGGCTTCTAAGTCTCGCTCCTGGACTCCGTCTTCGCTCCGGAAAAATAGGAACTTTGGCTTTTGTTTCGTCCAATTCCGAGAATATTTCCTGTACAACTTTTCTGAAATATAAAATAGCAGAAAGCAGGAACTGGCACTGTGGCATCTTGTCAATAGGTTAGTTCCAGAAAATGCATAAAAGTGCCATGTAGTGTAAACAAAACATATAGCAATTTGTGTAAAACAAGCATGGAGCATCAAAAATTATAGATACGTTTGAGACGTATCAGCCGCCACCGTCACCGGGGTCGAGGCCGGCAGCATCGGCGGTTGTGGGGAGGCGGTCGGGGGGCGGCTGCGCGGGGCGGGCGGATCCTCCGCCACTGCCCGGGAAGGGGGCGGGAGAGGAGGATGTAGGGTTAGGGTCGTAGCGATCTTGTCCTGTCCTGTTACCCGTTGGCTTTTCCCGATGTTTTGGAGAAGCATGTCGGTATACCTAGTGAAGAAAAACCATTATTGATGGTTAGTTCCCACTAAAGTGTATATTTTTCTCGGCCAGTATTTCCAAGATATCACCGAAAGCCGGTTTTCCCGGTTACCACCGAGAAAATTGTACCAGATGAAATTTACCGAATTTCCTCAATTTATTTTTTTGTAAAATTTTGAAGAATTTTAAATTTGATTAACAAATCTAGAATGGTTATTATGACCGTATTTGCAGTGTTCACCAGTAATTTTTTCCACCCAAGAAAATAAACGGTGGTCGATGATACAAAAGGAGCTCTGCAGAAGTACATATGCAGATGGTTTGATCAACAATATAAAGCTAATGGGATACATCGTTGTACAAAGTAATACTTTAGTAGGATATCTGATGTGGGCATTATCCTTCGGGTCGCGACATTAGTCTACCTCCCTTAGCTCAACTAGGGGCCCAAGAAGATTGCACTGATCCAAGGTGGGCTAATACGTCGGTTGCAATGGAAGAAATTTATCAGAAGATGGATTCTTGACGAACAAGGCAAGAAGATGTCAACAATAGAAAGCATAGATTAGGTCTCAATGTAACCTATTCGAGTTCAGACAGGACTCTCAAGACCTAGCCTGCTATATAAAGGCTAGGAGAGGGCCTGCCGAACAAGAACACACGAAACCCTCGCAACTTAGCATACACAAACCCTAAAAACCTTGCCCCGGCGAGATCACCATAGCAGTCTATCGGCTGCCCCATTGTAACCTATTTTTACTCAATAAATAAAGATTAGACAAGCCGTAAGTAAGGGTTTTACCTCATCGAGGGCCCCGAACCTGGGTAAATCCCTCTCCCTGTTCGTTTGGTATCAGATGTCTAGTGTGAGCCTGCAGGATTCCGTCAACCCTCAGTCCCTCATGGTTGGCATTGCCGATGAGCTCCCTCGTCAATTGTCGTCGTCTTCAAGCCCCAGCAATTGTCTCCCCAACAATGATTGAGAGCTGGGTTAAGTGGAAAAATGGTCTTTCATATCATCTTCAAGCCTGCATGACATTTATCAAAGAATCGGTGCACATGTTGCACCCGATCCTGAAATTTTGCAATGATCGCACCCTTAGATTTATTGGTCCAGAAAACACCATGTGCTTGCGACAGATCAGTCAGGACTTCGACTCGCTCATGAACTCGCTTGTTTTCTTCAGACAAGTTTAGATCAATAACTAATAAAAAATGACAAGGGAAAGTTTCGTTATCAAGAAGGTGCACTCTAAGATGTGAAGAACACGAAGGATTATCGGATACTCATAGTTTAAACTTTCTGTGGCCGTCTGCAGTTCGCTCAATGCGTACTTCTCTGCTTCTATGTCCAATTCGCCCTTCTTCTTTATCACTGCCGCCATGGCATGGATACCTAAAAGGTCTTTTTCCATCCGAGATAGTTTGCTCCTCATCTGTTGCACAAGGCCAGACTTAGAGCCACCAGCCGAAGGACTTTCGGCAAAAGGTGCAGCTGGTGTCACCTGCAATAAAACATCAAGTGCGCATTTTCAGATAAAAAATATACAGTATCAAGAACTCCAATTACTCCCATCGGGAGCGCACAATCAAAACTAGATATCGCAGTTATAAAGGAAAGAACTGGCAACATTTCCAGCTCAAATTCATTACAAATTGAGGCTTTAGAAAAGCCATTGTTAAAAAAGTATCGGTTACAACTTGACAAAATCCCTTCACGGAGCTTGGGTTTGAGTTGACATGCTTGGGGCGACTTCGCCTGCAGCTTGCTTATTAGCCTCTACTAAATCAAGAAGTTGCCGCACACACTTGCGTGCTGGCACACTAAAAGGGCTAAGTTCAATAGCTAGGCCATCTTGATCTTTCGGCAGCTCTGTTGTCAATGATTCCATGTCGGCTTTGAAGCCATACCCCATAAGAAGTTGGAATGCAAGAAGAGCTTCGTAGGTATGCGAGGTACGTTTGAATACCTCGATAGTGCCTTCGGTGTCGACAGAAAATGCGTCCACTAGTTTCCCCAGAGTCTTGTCCTGATCTGCCTTAAGGAAGATCAGAGCAAAGAGCCTTGACGAAGCTGCCTTATTCTTCCGGAGAAGAACTCGGACAAGCTCGTTGGAGTCGACAGTGAAAGAAATGGCATCGGCTGCAGAATCAACCGGGGGCTTGCCTACAAGATTTGCAGGAATATCGGCCGCTCCTACAAAAGTGAAGGAAAGAACAAGAAATTAGTAAAGCTAAACGAGAAAGAAAGATTAAAGCTATTACAGTAAATTACGCAGTAGGGCCTTGACAAAATTGCGGAGATTGTCCTCCTTCTCCTTCACCTGAATCTGGGCCTCCGCCTTCTCCTTGTCCTCCTCCTTCAGCTTCATCTTCAGCTGGACCAGTTCCTTCTTCAGTTTATCCGCCTCTTGTCGAGCAGTAGCTGTCATCTTGACTACTTGGTCATTCTCAGATTCAAGATGATGAATCGGGAGGCGAAGTCTTTTATTATTGCCATGGTGGCTTGGATGGGCTATGATGTGACACAAGACAAAATTATTATTTATATATATCATATTATCCTTGAGCCAACATTCGACTGCCAGCAGCCGAATATAGGCTCGGGGGCTGGAAGAGGAAGACTCATTATCAAGTATGAGAAATGTTATGGTACTTACGTGCCCTTCAGGAGCCGAATGAGAAGAGGCAGCTATCAAAGGTATTTCTTTTCCCTTCAGTAAAGAAGTAGAAGACGACGCTTCCTTCGGCAAAGGCAGTACTTCAATTGCAGCTAAGTCTGCTTGCTAGAGCTGGTATTAGCCTTCTTCGGAGGAGGAGGTGATGACCCACAAGTATAGGGGATCGCAACAGTCTTCGAGGGAAGTAAAACCCAATTTATTGATTCGACACAAGGGGAGCCAAAAAATATTTGTAAGCCTTAACCGGAGTTGTCAATTCAGTTGCACCTGGAAACAGAATTGCTCGCAAAAGTTTATCGGTAGCAACGTTTTATAGCAGTAGCAGTAGTGAAATATAAGCAGCAGTGTAATAAAGAGCGTAGTGATTATAGTAAACAACATGATTAAAATACTGTAGGCACATAGATGGATGAACGGGCGCTGCATGGATAAGAGAACTCATGTAACAATCAAGGCAGGGCATTTGCAGATAATAATAAAGCGGTATCCAAGTACTAAATAACCATAGGCATGTGTTCCGTATATAGTCGTACGTGCTCGTAATGAGAAACTTGCACAACATCTTTTGTCCTACCAGCCAGTGGCAGCCGGGCCTCTAGGGAAACTACTAGTAATTAAGGTACTCCTTTTTAATAGAGTACGGAGCAAAGCATTAACACTCCGTGAACACATGTGATCCTCATATCATAGCCTTCCCCTCGGTTGTCCCAATTCTGTCACTTTGGGGCCTCGGGTTCCGGACAGCAATATGTGTATACAACTTGCAGGTAAGATCATAAAACAATGAATATCTTCATGAATCAATAACATGTTCAGATCTGAAATCATGGCACTCGGGCCCTAGTGACAAGCATTAAGCATAACAAGTTGCAACAATATCATAAAAGTACCAACAACGGATACTAGGCACTATGCCCTAACAATCTTATGACTATTACATGATCAATCTCATCCAATCCCTACCATCCCCTTCAGCCTACAGCGGGGGTACTCACACATGGATGGGGGAAGCATGGATGGTCGATGGAGAGGCGTCGGTGGTGATGATGGCGATGATCTCCTCCACCCCGTCCCGGCGGAGTGCCAGAACGGAGTTTCCGGTCCCGAGACGGAGTTTCGCGATGGCGGCGGAGTTCGGAATTTCTGGCAAATTGGTCGAACCCCGTGCGTTTTTAGGTCGAAGCCTTAAGTAGTCGAGGGGAGCGTCGGGGGCTGCCCAAGGCGGCCCCTGGCCTGGGCCGCACCACCAGGTGGTGTGGGCACTCGTGGCCCCATCGTCTCGTCTTGGCTCGTAGGTCTTACGTGAAAATAGGCCCATTGCAATTATTTCCGGGATTTTCTGAAAGTTGAGTTTACGCACAAAAACAAGACACCGGGGCAATTCTGCTGAAACGGCGTTAGTCCGTGTTAGTTGTATCAAAATACACAAATTAGAGGCAAAACAATAGCAAAAGTGTTCGGGAAGTAGATACGTTTTGGACGTATCAACTCCCCCAAGCTTAGCTTGCTTGTCCTCAAGCAATTCAGTTAATAACTGAGTGCGATAAAAGAACTTTCACGAACACATTTGTTCATATGATGTAAATATTCTCATGATATGGCGAGTACTTAGGCAATTCATAATAAGATAAATGCAAATAAAGTCATCTAATAGTTATGTCAATCATGAAAAAGATACCAACAAACTAATAATAAGCGTCATGAATCATATCTATCAGTAGGATTGCAATGTTCATAAAGAGATATGATAAAGTGGTATCGCGCTTGCCCGTATTTGTACAGCAAAACATAAATGCCCAGGCAGCTCTGAAATTCATAGAAAGACTAGAAATAAAGATTATCAAAGATAAAAGCATCAAAGTCATACCGCGGCTAATCATATTTTGGGACAAGCATATTATACTAAGAATGACAATTATGCTCTCAAGAAGGTGCTCAAAGAAAGGATGGAGACTCGATGTAAAAGTAAAAGATTGACCCTTCGCAGAGGGAAGCAGGATTAACATGTGCCAGAGCTTTTCATTTGTAAAACAGGAGTAAAATTGTTTTGATAGGTGTTTGTTGTTGTCAACGAATGGTAGTGGGCACTCTAACTACCTCGTCAACCAAACTTTCAAGAGCGGCTCCCATGAAGGACGTTATCTCTACCAGCAAGGTAAATCATCCCTCTTCTCTTTTGTTTACACGTACTTTAGTTTCATTATGGATGACACTCCCCCAACCTTTGCTTACACAAGCCATGGCTAACCGAATCCTCGGGTGCCTTCCAACATTCACATACAATGGAGGAGTGTCTATTTGCAAAATTAAGTTACTTGCTGATGAATCAGAGCAAAACATGTGAAGAGAATTATCGATGAAAGTTAATTAATTGGGGCTAGGAACCCCGTTGCCAGCTCATTTTGCAAAATTATTGGATAAGCGGATGTGCCACTAGTCCATTGGTGAAAGTCTGTCAGGAGTAAATGACAAGGTTGAAAGATAAAACACCACATACTTCCTCATGAGCTATAAAACGTTGACACAAATTGAGAAGTACTTTGAAGGTTTTAAAGGTAGCACATGAAAATTTACTTGGAATGGTTTGAAATGCCATGTATAGGTATTTATGGTGGACACTTTGGAATAACTTGGTTCTCAGGGGTTTGGAAGGACGAGCAGCATTCCCGCTCAGTACAGGTGAAGGCTAGCAATAGACTGGGAAGCGACAATCAAGAGAGCAATAACTGTCATAATCATGCTTGCGACAAAATAAAATTAACGGAGGTATAAAAGTGATACAAGAACTCTGAAGCAAAGTAAATCATCGAGGCTTAATTGACTTTTTGTTTAGTCATATGCATGCGTGAGCATGTGCCAAGTCAATTCAAATGAATTATTCAGAGGAGCATACCACAATGTCATACATATCTATGAATAAAACAATGCAAGCAAATACTTATGACATGCTACTCATATTAATAAATTGGAGCTAAACATGAGAGATCATGAACTACTAGACTTTCATTAAATGACATATACCTCACATGAACCAACTAAGCATGCTCACATAGATGAGTATATGTACAAAAATGAAAACAAATGGAGTTCATACCAGCCTCTCACCACAGTTTAGTTGTCGTAGATCATCATTATTACCTTTCACTTGTGTAGCTTGAATAATTATAGAATGAAAACCAAGCTCCACCCACCGGAGATAGCTGAACTCCATAGTAAACTTTACAAAACCGAAGAAGAACAACAAATATTTTTGGTGTTTTCGAATTGGAAACAAGAACGAAAGGAAACAAGCAAACAAAGCAAAATCTTTTTGGATTTTCTCATAGCAAACTAACGATAGTAAATAAACTAAAATAAGGACAAGAAACCAAATAAGCAAATAAAAAGAGAAACAACAAAAATATTTTTGGTCTTTTTGTGTTTTAGAAAAGAAACAAAGCAAAAACAAGAGAATGAAAACTAAAAGAGTCACATAGACACAAAGTGGCAGAAATCCGTCAAACTTGACAGCAGTACAGTAATCATTTTTTAAGAAAAATTTCCACTGCTCAAATCGAAAAGTGCTCAACTAATGAAAGTTAGATAATAACCTGGGGAACATGCACAAAAATTGGCTTCGCAAAATAACGTTCTGGCTATGTTTAGGAATTTTTTTGGTATCAGTCCAGAATCTGTTTTTAGACAGCACTTCCCCAAATATCATCTTCCTCATATTAGAGGCAACCATAAGAAGCGAAACAAGTATGTACATATATCCGGCAATTGTAATATGCAATGAATGAGTGATGCCGGCATACCTCCCCCAATCTTAGGCTTTTGGCCTAAGTGGAGATCAATCTCACGATGCCCATGAGGTGGCACCTCCGTAGTATGATGGAGAAGGATCATGTCCTTGGTACGTGCTGGAAGACGCACCAGGACACGTGACGGTGTACCCATCGGAGGGCTCGGCGTCCTCGGAGTCGTGCTGCTGGTGGAAACCACGTATCCTCAGCTGCTCATCCACCTCCTCCTTCGAGCGCGACCACGGTCTCCTGCGAACACTGAACAAATCGGTCTGCGGCAAGGGGATTTCCCTCTCATCCCCGTCAATAAACAACATTCTATAGACAATATTTTCTAAGTTAGAGTCAGTTGTGACAAATTGGTGACTCTTCATAGCAGCAATATCAAGCTTAATAGGAGCTAATTTCTCATCACTAGGTTCAACAGAAAGACCTAGATATGCAACAATACGCGAAGCAACAATACCTCCATAAATAGGTCCCTTACTAGTTAAGCGACGAGCAATGAGAGCACCAAGATGATAAGGAGTACCTCCAGTAAGTGCAGCAACTAGAAAAGCAAGATGATAACTAGAAATGTTGCTAGTGTTTTCCCTACCAAGAATGCTAGTAGCAAGATAGTAAGTGAAATATCTAATGGCGGGGAGCTGAATGTTCCTTATCTTGCCGCGCTGAATGGTGCGGTTGTCATCGTTGGTAACTTCTCGATAGAGTTCCGTCAAAGCTTTGGGGCGGTTCTCGATCTTCTTCGCTGTACCTATAGGAGCAATATCCAATGCAGCACAAAAATCCTTCAACTTCATAGTAATAGGCTCGTCATAAATCCTAAATTTAACCGTTGGTGTGAAAGATGAGTTGCTGAATTTAAAACTTTCAACAAAGATTTTGGTTAGCCTATAAAATTGATCGCTCTCATCTTCCATATAGGTGGTTAAGCCCACACTATTGATGAGAAACAAGAAGTCATCAAGCAGCCCTGCATTACGCAAAAAGTCAAAGCATGGAAAGGATGAAGCATTAGGAATCCCGTTGTCCTCAGCATCTTCAAAGCTAGGTGCAATGACATCCTCATCATAGGATCGCCTAACTCGAGTGGCTGCCCTTGAAGGCCTTGCCGCTCTTGTCGTATCCCTCTCGAACACTTCTCCAAAGGTGTGGTTATGCATTTTCCTTTTCTGAAATTTTTTAACAATCATTATAAAAGTTGATTTTGAGACATAATAATGAGGGAAACTACTATAGGAGCTTGGTAGAGCACTAAACATGCATCAAAACTACTTTTTACAACTTACAACAAGCATGCAAGCTCACTTAACATGTCACCTACAGCAGCAAAATATTCAAGATATACTCAACCAAACAAAATTCTATTTGGATAATCGGAGGAGTCACATACCGGAGAGCAAATGCTCCAAATTTCAGACGGAAATCTGGGCTGAGCAAGGAGATCAAAAAATCCTGAGCTCTCGGGTGAAAACGTGAGTGAGAACGAACTGGTACGAGTTTTTTCGGGAGAGAGAGTGGAATGAGTGGAAGGGATGACTAAGTGGGGCCAGGAGAGGCCCTCACCACAGGGTGGCGCGCCCCCCTCCTTGGCCGCGCCGGCACATGGGGGCCAGCCCTGGGGTGCCCCACTGGTCAGCCCCAGGCACTCCCAGGTTGCATTTCAAAAAATAAGACCATCGGTATAATTTTTGTAAATTTTTGAAAACTTCGAAAAATGCACATTTCTGGGTGATAAAATAACTATTACAGGGCAGAAAAAGGTTTTCAAACTTCTAAATGGCTAAAGCATCTTGCAAAATAAGTGGTACTACATCAAGTAAAACAAGTGTGGAGAAAGAAATGTTGCTTAGCTCTTCTATGCATATAAAATGTACTTGTTGACAAGGTTGATCAAGTCTTGCCACCAAATAAATTTTACATGATATAATAAGAAATAAACCTCAAATCAATCATGTTACCTTATATTGTATTGATATGGATCCAATCATAATACTTTGATATCCTTGTTTAGGCTCATATATAGGAAAATCAATAGCTCCCACTTTGATAGTTCTCAAATTAGAAATTGTATTGACTCCATATACTTTGTCAATCCTCTTGGGAAAATAAACAGTATGCTCCTTGTCATCAACATTGAAAGTAACTTTCCTTTATTGCGATCAATAACAGCCCCTGCAGTGTTAAGAAAAGGTCTCCCAAGAATAATAGACATATTATCATCTTCAGGCATTTCTAACACAACAAAATCAGTTAATATTAAGCAATTATTAGTAACTTGAACAGGAACATCCTCACATATACCAACAGGAACAGCAGTAGATTTATCGCCATTTGCAAAGATATATCAGTTGGTATCAACTTATCTAAATAAAGTCTCTTGTAAAGAAAAAGGCATTACACTAACTCCTGCTCCCAAATCACATAGGGCAGTTCTAACATAATTATTCTTGATTGAACAAGGGATAGTCGGTATACCTGGGTCTCCCAACTTCTTTGGAACCTTGCCATTGAAAGAGTAATTAGCAAGCATAGTGGAAATCTCCTCATTAGGAATTTTCCTTTTGTTAGATACAATATCTTTCATATACTTTGAATAAGGAGGCAATTTAATAGCATCAGTCAAAGGGATTTGCAGGAACAAAGGTTTCATCCAATCACAAAATTTAGTATAGTGTTCTTCCTCTTTCGATTTTAGTTTCTTAGCAGGAAAAGGCATTTGCTTTTGAACCCAAGGTTCTCTTTCATTACCATGTTTCTTAGCAATAAAATCTTCTTTAGTATACTTTTTATTTTTAGCATGCTTTTTAGGTTCATCTTCAACCTCTTCTTTATCAGAAACATCATTCTTATCATTATCTTTATCATGTTCATTACCACTTTCAGTTTCAGCATCAGAAATAGAAATACTATTAGGATCATTAACAGGCTCAGAGGATTCTACAACAGTTTTATGTTTCTTCTTCTTTTTCTTAGAAGGAGCACTAGTTTCTTTAGTTCGTTGAGAATCTTGTTCAACTCTTTTGGGATGCCCCTCAAGATATAGAGGATCCTGAGTGGAAACACCACCTCTACTTGTTACTTCATAAGCATGTTTTTCTTTAGAAGTATTTTTTAACAAGTCATTTTGCACTTTAGTGAGTTGATCAATTTGAGTTTGAACCATATGAAAATGTTTAACAAGCATCTTAACATCATTGGAGGTTCTCTCCACAATATCATGCAATTTACTAATAGCTCGAGAATTTTCCATTAAATGATTCTCTACTCTCATATTGAAATTATCTTGCTTAACAACATAATTATCAAACTCATCTAAACATTGATCAGGAGGTTTTGAGTAAGGAATATCTTCTTTATCAAAGCGTTGAAGAGAATGTACCTCAATCGTGGATGAAGGGGGAGTTATCTTACATAAATCTTCTATGGGGGGTAAATTCTTCACATCTTCAGATTTAATACCTTTCTCTTTAAGAGATTTCTTGGCTTCCCTCATATCTTCATCATTTAATTTAATCATATCCCTCTTGTTCAATATTGGTGTTGGGGTTGGTTCATGTGTAGTCCAATCATCATGATTTCGGCCTATTCTAGCCAATAATTCTTCAGCTTTGTCTGGAGTTCTTTTCCTGAAAACACAACCAGCACAATTATGCCCTAGACTCAATGGTTAGTCCACTATAAAATATATCAAGTAGGTCATGCTTTTCCAAATCATGTCCAGCCGAGCTCTGATAAGAGAGCAAAACCTTGCCCAAGCTTGCAATTTCTCTCCATCTTCCCGGTCAAAACTATAAATTTTCTGCAAGGCAATATGTTGAGCACTAGCAGGAAAATATTTCTGAAACAAAACATCAATAAAACCTTTTGGACTATCAATAGAATCAGGAGGCAAACTATTATACCAAGTTTTAGCATCATCCTTTAATGAGAAAGGAAAAAATTTGGCAACAAAATAAGTACGTGATGCGCGTATAATTGACACGTCCGTTGGGAACCCCAAGAGGAAGGTGTGATGCGCACAGTAGTAAGTTTTCCCTCCGTAAGAAACCAAGGTTTATCGAACCAGTAGGAGTCAAGAAGCACGTCAAAGGTTGATGGCGGCGGGATGTAGTGCGGCGCAACACCAGGGATTCCGGCGCCAACGTGGAACCTGCACAACACAACCAAAGTACTTTGCCCCAACGCAGTGAGGTTGTCAATCTCACCGCTTGCTGTAACAAAGGATTAGATGTATAGTGTGGATGATGATTGTTTGCGAAAACAGTAGAACAAGTATTGCAGTAGATTGTATTCAATGTAAAAGAATGGACCGGGGTCCACAGTTCACTAGAGGTGTCTCTCCCATAGGATAAATAGCATGTTGGGTGAACAAATTACAGTCGGGCAATTGACAAATAGAGAGGGCATGACCATGCACATACATGATATGATGAGTATAGTGAGATTTAATCGGGCATTACGACAAAGTACATAGACCGCTATCCAGCATGCATCTATGCCTAAAAAGTCCACCTTCAAAGTTATCATCCGAACCCCTTCAGTATTAAGTTGCAAACAACAGACAATTGCATTAAGTATGGTGCGTAATGTAATCAATAACTACATCCTCGGACATAGCATCAATGTTTTATCCCTAGTGGCAACACATCCACAACCTTAGAACTTTCTGTCACTGTCCCAGATTTAATGGAGGCATGAACCCACTATCGAGCATAAATACTCCCTCTTGGAGTTAAGAGTAAAAACTTGGCTAGAGTCTCTACTAATAACGGAGAGCATGCAAGATCATAAACAACACATAGGTAATAGATTGATAATCAACATAACATAGTATTCTCTATCCATCGGATCCCACAAACACAACATATAGCATTACAGATAGATGATCTTGATCATGTTAGGCAGCTCACAAGATCCGACAATGAAGCACATAAGGAGAAGACGACCATCTAGCTACTTGCTATGGACCCATAGTCCGGGGGTGGACTACTCACACATCGATCCGGAGGCGATCATGGCGATGAAGAGACCTCGGGAGATGATTCCCCTCTCGGCAGGGTGGGAGGCGATCTCTGAATCCCCGAGATGGGATTGGCGGCGGCGTCTCTATAAGGTTTTCCGTATCGTGGCTCTCGGTCGGGGGTTTGCGACGAAGACTATATGTAGGCGGAAGGGCAGGTCGGGGGCCACACGGGCACGCTAGGGCCGCGCGGCCAAGGCCCAGGCCGCGCCGCTGTTGTGCGGCGCCTCGTGGCCCCACTTCGTAGGTCCTCCGGTCTTCGGAAGCTTCGTGTAAAAATAGGCCCCGGGCGTTGATTTCGTCCAATTCCGAGAATATTTCCTTACTAGGTTTACGAAACCAAAAAGCAAACACAACGGCTCTTCGGCATCTCGTTAATAGGTTAGTGCCGGAAAATGCATAAATATGACATAAAGTATGCATAAAACATGTAGATATCATCAATAATGTGGCATGGAACATAAGAAATTATCGATACATCGAGACGTATCAAGCATCCCCAAGCTTAGTTCTGCTTGTCCCGAGCGGTAAACGATAACAAAGATAATTTCTGAGTGACATGCCATCATAACCTTGATCATACTATTGTAAGCATATGTAATGAATGCAGCGATCAAAACAATGGTAATGACATGAGTAAACAAATGAATCATAAAGCAAAGACTTTTCATGAATAGTACTTTCAAGACAAGCATCAATAAGTCTTGCATAAGAGTTAACTCATAAAGCAATAAATCAAAGTAAAGGTATTGAAGCAACACAAAGGAAGATTGAGTTTCAGCGGTTGCTTTCAACTTATAACATGTATATCTCATGGATATTGTCAATGTAAAGTAATATAACAAGTGCAATATGCAAGTATGTAGGAATCAATGCACACTTCACACAAGTGTTTGCTTCTTGAGGTGGAGAGAGATAGGTGAACTGACTCAACATAAAAGTAAAAGAAAGGCCCTTCGCAGAGGGAAGCATTGATTGCTATATTTGTGCTAGAGCTTTGGTTTTGAAAACAAGAAACAATTTTGTCAACGGTAGTAATAAAGCATATGTATCATGTAAATTATATCTTACAAGTTGCAAGCCTCATGCATAGTATACTAATAGTGCCCGCACCTTGTCCTAATTAGCTTGGATTACCGGGATTATCATCGCAATACACATGTTTTAACCAAGTGTCACAAAGGGGTACCTCTATGCCGCCTGTACAAAGGTCTAAGGAGAAAGCTCGCATTTGGATTTCGCTTTTGATTATTCTCAACTTAGACATCCATACCGGGACAACATAGACAACAGATAATGGACTCCTCTTTAATGCATAAGCATTTAGCAACAATTAATGTTCTCATATGAGATTGAGGATATATGTCCAAAACTGAAACTTCCACCATGGTTCATGGCTTTAGTTAGCGGCCCAATGTTCTTCTCTAACATATGCATGCTCTAACCATTAAATGAGTGGTAAATCTCCCTTACTTCAGACAAGACGGACATGCATAGCAACTCACATGATATTCAACAAAGAGTAGTTGATGGCGTCCCCAACATGGTTATCGCACAACAAACAACTTAATAAGAGATAGAGTGCAAAAGTACATATTCAATACCACAATAGTTTTTAAGCTATTTGTCCCATGAGCTATATATTGCAAAGGTAAAGAATGGAAATTTTAAAGGTAGCACTCAAGCAATTTACTTTGGAATGGCGGAGAAATACCATGTAGTAGGTAGGTATGGTGGACACAAATGGCATAGTGGTTGGCTCAAGGATTTTGGATGCATGAAGTATTCCCTCTCGATACAAGGTTTAGGCTAGCAAGGTTATTTGAAACAAACACAAGGATGAACCGGTGCAGCAAAACTCACATAAAAGACATATTGTAAACATTATAAGACTCTACACCGTCTTCCTTGTTGTTCAAAACTCAATACTAGAAATTATCTAGACTTTAGAGAGACCAATTATGCAAACCAAATTTTAGCAAGCTCTATGTATTTCTTAATTAATAGGTGCAAAGTATATGATGCAAGAGCTTAAACATGAGCACAACAATTGCAAAGTATCAAATTATTCAAGACATTTTAGAATTACTACATGTAGCATTTCCCGATTCCAACCATATAACAATTTAACGAAGAAGATTCAACCTTCGCCATGAATACTATGAGTAAAGCCTAAGGACATATTTGTCCATATGCAACAGGAGCGTGTCTCTCTCTCACACAATGAATGCTAGGATCCATTTTATTCAAACAAAAACAAAAACAAAAACAAACCGCTCCAAGCAAAGCACATAAGATGTGATGGAATAAAAATATAGTTTCAGGGGAGGAACCTGATAATGTTGTCGATGAAGAAGGGGATGCCTTGGGCATCCCCAAGCTTAGACGCTTGAGTCTTCTTAAAATATGCAGGGTGAACCACCGGGGCATCCCCAAGCTTAGAGCTTTCACTCTCCTTGATCATATTGTATCATCTCCCTCTCTTGATCCTTGAAAACTTCCTCCACACCAAACTCAAAACAACTCATTAGAGGGTTAGTGCACAATTAAAATTTACATGTTCAGAGGTGACATAATCATTCTTAACACTTCTGGACATTGCACAAAGCTACTGAAAGTCAATGGAATAGAAAAATCCATCAAGCATAGCAAACAGCAATGCGAAATAAAAGGCAGAATCTGTCAAAACAGAACAGTTCGTAAAGACGAATTTTATTGAGGCACCAGACTTGCTCAGATGAAAATGCTCAAATTGAATGAAAGTTGCGTACATATCTGAGGATCACTCACGTAAATTGGAATAAGTTTCTGAGTTAGCTACAGAGAATTAGGCCCAGATTCGTGACAGCAAAGAAATCTGTTTCTGCGCAGTAATCCAAATCTAGTATGAACCTTACTATCAACGACTTTACTTGGCACAACAATGCACAAAACTAAGATAAGGAGAGGTTGCTACAGTAGTAACAACTTCCAAGACTCAAATATAAAATAAAAGTACTGTAGTAAAAACATGGGTTGTCTCCCATAAGCGCTTTTCTTTAACGCCTTTCAGCAGGCGCAGAAAGTGTATATCAAGTGTTTTCAAGAGATGAAGCATCAACATCATAATTTGTTCTAATAATAGAATCAAAAGGTAACTTCATTCTCTTTCTAGGAAAGTGTTCCATACCTTTCTTGAGAGGAAATTGATATTTAATATTACCTTCCTTCATATCAATGATAGCTCCAACAGTTCGAAGAAAAGGTCTTCCCAATATAATGGGACAAGATGCATTGCATTCAATATCCAAGACAACAAAATCAACGGGGACAAGGTTATTGTTAACCATAATACGAACATTATCAACTCTCCCCAAAGGTTTCTTTGTAGAATGATCAGCAAGATTAACATCCAAATAACAATTTTTCAATGGTGGCAAGTCAAGCATATTATAGATTTTCTTAGGCATAACAGAAATACTTGCACCAAGATCACATAAAGCATTACAATCAAAGTTATTGACCTTCATCTTAATGATGGGCTCCCAACCATCCTCTAGCTTCCTAGGAATAGAAGCTTCACGTTCTAGTTTCTCTTCTCTAGCTTTTATGAGAGCATTCGTAATATGTTTTGTAAAGGCCAAATTTATAGCACTAGCATTGGGACTTTTAGCAAGCTTTTGTAAGAACTTTATGACTTCAGAGATGTGGCAATCATCAAAGTCTAAATCATTATGATCTAGAGCAATGGGATCATTGTCCCCAATATTTTGAAAAATTTCAGCAGTTTTATC
Organism: Lolium multiflorum; assembly: GCA_030979885.1. Classification (NCBI taxonomy): domain Eukaryota; kingdom Viridiplantae; phylum Streptophyta; class Magnoliopsida; order Poales; family Poaceae; genus Lolium; species Lolium multiflorum. Next base: position 272,589,389 of record CM061748.1, on the reverse strand, counting down.
AATTTCAGCAGTTTTAGCAGTTTCGGGCAATTTTGCACGCTTTGCACTAGGAGTAGTAACATTGACAACACCAATTATTTTACCATTGATAGTAGGAGGTGTAGCAACATGTGAATCCTTAACATTACTAGTGGTGGTAATAGTCCAAACTTTAGCTACATTATTCTCTTTAGCTAGTTTTTCATTTTCTTCTCTTTCCCACCTAGCATGCAATTCAGCCATCAATCTTATATTCTCATTAATTCTAACTTGGATGGCATTTGCTGTAGTAACAATTTTATTTTCAATATCCTTATTAGGCATAACTTTCAATTTTAAAAGATCAACATCGAGAGGCAAGTCTATCAACCTTAGAAGCAAGAATATCAATTTTATCAAGCTTTTCCTCAACAGATTTGTTAAAAGCAGTTTGTGTACTAATAAATTCTTTAAGCATAGCTTCAAGTCCAGGGGGTGTGTTCCTATTAATGTTGTAAGAATTCCCATAAGAATTACCATAACCGTTGCCATTATTATAAGGATATGGCCTATAGTTATTACTAGAATTGTTCCGATAAGCATTGTTGTTGAAATTATTATTTTTAATGAAGTTTACATCAACATGTTCTTCTTGAGCAACCAATGAAGCTAACGGAACATTATTAGGATCAACATTAGTCCTATCATTCACAAGCATAGACATAATAGCATCAATCTTATCACTCAAGGAAGAGGTTTCTTGACAGAATTTACCTTCTTACCTTGTGGAGCTCTTCCGTGTGCCATTCAGAGTAATTAATCATCATATTATCAAGAAGCTTTGTTGCTTCACCAAGAGTGATGGACATAAAGGTACCTCCAGCAGCTGAATCCAATAGGGAAGAAAAGTTCATCTTGCATAAAAGGTTTGGATGATCATCCAAGTAGTCAGTCCATGAGTTGGGCAATTTTTAACCAAAGATTTCATTCTTTCCCAAGCTTGTGCAACATGCTCATTATCCAATTGTTTAAAATTCATTATGCTACTCCTCAAAGATATAATTTTAGCAGGGGGATAATTGATGCGTCCAATTTGCATCACTATTTTATATCATAATTTGCTGTTATTCATTGATATATTTCATATTTGGAGATAATACTTATGTTATTTCATCTATTTTGCATGTTTCATGATTATTGGAGGATCGCGCACCGGAGTCAGGATTCCTGGAAAAAGCGCCGTCAGAATGCAATATTTCGGAAGATCAACAGTTGACGGAAATTATATGAAAAATCCTATTTTCCAGAAGACGAAGGGAGCCGGAAGAGGGGACCCGAGGTGGGCCCACCCCATAGGCCGGCGCGGCGAAGGCCGGCCGCGCCGCCCTGTGAGGGGGGCCCCAGCCCCCTCTCGCCTCCTTTTCTTCGCGTACGCATTCGTCCCGAAAACCTAAGCTCCAGGGTACATCGCGAAGAGCCACAGCCGCCTCTGTGCGGGCGGAGAACACCGAGAGAGAAAGAGCTCTCCGGCAGGCTGAAATCCGGGGAAATTCCCTCGGAGGGGGAAATCGACGCCATCGTCATCGTCATCGAGCTGGACATCATCTCCATCACCATCATCATCTTCTTCATCATCATCACCGCCGTCTCCACCGCTGCACATCGCCGCTGTAACAATTTGGGTTTGATCTTGATTGTTTGATAGGGGAAACTCTCCGGTGTTCTACTTGTTATTGATGCTATTGAGTGAAACCGTTGAACCAAGGTTTATGTTCAGATTGTTATTGATCATCATATCACCTCTGATCATGTTCCATATGATGTCTCGTGAGTAGTTCGTTTAGTTCTTGAGGACATGGGTGAAGTCTAAATGTTAGTAGTGAAGTATGGTTGAGTAATATTCAATGTTATGATATTTAAGTTGTGGTGTTATTCTTCTAGTGGTGTCGTGTGAACGTCGACTACACGACACTTCACCTTTATGGGCCTAGGGGAATGCATCTTGTACTCGTTTGCCAATTGCGGGGTTGCTGAGTGAGAACCTGAGGCCCCGTTGGTATATCGATGCAGGAGGGATAAGGATCTCGAGTTTAAGGCTGTGGTTAGATTTATCTTAATTATTTTCTTGTAGTTGCGGATGCTTGCAAGGGGTATAATCACAAGTATGTATTAGTCCTAGGAAGGGCGGTACATTAGCATAGGTTCACCCACACAACACTTATCAAAACAATGAAGATTAATTAGCCGTATGTAGCGAAAGCACTAGACTAAAATCCCGTGTGTCCTCGAGAACGTTTGGTTATTATAAGTAAACAAACCGCTTGTCCTTTGTGCTAAAAAGGATTGGGCCACTCGCTGCAATTATTACTCTCGCACTTTACTTACTCGTACTTTATTCATCGTTACATCAAAACCCCTCGAATACTTGTCGTGAGCATTTACAGTGAATCCTTCATCGAAACTGCTTGTCAACACCTTCTGCTCCTCGTTGGGATCGACATTCTTACTTATCGAAGATACTACGATACACCCCCTATACTTGTGGGTCATCAAGACTATTTTCTGCGCCGTTGCCAGTGAAGCGCTATTGGTACGTGGAATTGGTAAGGGAAATTTCTACTGTTTGTGCTGATTTTATTTCTGCCTTGCTATAATTCATTATGGAGAGATCTTCTCTTGAGTGTTTATTTGGGAAATCTACTACTAGCAAAGGTAGTGGATGAGGCGCCAGGTAAGGAAGAAATACCATACAAAATACCTATGAAAATTATTGAACGTGTAGTGGACAACCGTTATACAGGGGATGGAACTGTCCACCCGAGATCATTTACTGTTCTTACATGAATTATGTGGTTTATTCAAGTGTGCAGGTATTGCTATGGATGAAGTGAGGAAGAAACTATTCTCTATATCGCTGTCTGGTAAAGCGGCGCATTGGTATAAATTACTGGATAATGGGGATTCTCTTGAATGGAATGATATTGTGCCCCGGTTTTATTCTAAGTTCTATCCTCCAAGTGAGATTCACAAAGATTGGAATCGCATATATAATTTTTGGCCTCATGAAGGAGAGAGTATTGCCCAAGCGTGGGGGAGATTGAAGTCTTTAATGCTCAAACGCCCCATTCATGAGCTTCCTGGTAATATTATTATTGATAATTTCTATGCAAGACTTTCTTTTCAAGACAAGACCTTGCTGGATACTTCTTGTTCTGGATCATTTACACGCAACAAGGAAGAGTTTAAAAGGGACCTTCTTAATCGGATCCAAGAAAATACTGAAGGATGGGAGAACGACAAGGATAGAGAATCGGTATAAATTATGATTATAAATGCATTGAAGCTTTTATGGATACTGATAAATTTCGTAATATGAGTGCTACTTATGGTCTTGATTCTCAAGTTGTTGCAAATCTTTATAAAGCTTTTGCTTCTCATTATGAATTGCCTAAGAAGAACTTTGATAAGTATCATGGACCGTATAAAGATAAAATTGATTCATCTATAAATAAATGTGTTGTAGTGGAAACTGTTGATCATGTTATTCCTGAAGCTTATATTGAAAAAACTCCTTTCCCTGCTAAAATGAAGGAGTACTCTGTTATAAATAGTGCGGTTCATAAAAGTGAAAAGAAACCTATAGAACCTGAAGAACAAATAAAAGTTGAACCTGCTGTTGCAATTGTTAAAGATCTTGTGACTGAAAATGTGGAGGATGGTCATATTATTTTCTATGAAGATGCCTCTAATATTGTTTCACATCCTAATAAGTCCAAGCAAGCTAGTGTTCCTATGCTATCTGTTAGAATTGGTGATCATTGTTATTATGGTTTATGTGATATTGGTGCAAGTATTAGTGCTATTCCTTATGAGCTTTACACGGAGATTATGCACGAAATTGGTTCTTGTGAACTTGAAGATATTGATGTGGTTATTCGGCTGGCTAATAGAGAAACTATCTCTCCCATTGGTATTGTTCGAGATGTGGAAGTTCTATGTGGTAAGATTAAATATCCTGCTGACTTTTTGGTACTTGGTTCTGCTGCTAGTAAATATTGTCCTATCATTTTTGGTAGACCTTTTCTAAATACTTGTGGAGCTATTATAGATTGCAAGAAAGAGAAAATTTTGACTAAATTTGCTGGTGAATCTTATGAGTTTAACTTCTCTAAATTTACCAAAACTCCTTATAAAATTGATTCGCCTAATAGTGATTTTAAAGTTGAACAAGTGTGCATCTATTGCTCTTGCTCCTAGTAATCCTTTGCAGCAACATTTGGAGAATAGTGAGAGTGAAGTTTTTAGGGAAGAAAGAGATGAGCTTGATGAAATTTTCCTTCGTCAACCTATTCTTAAGCATGATTTACCGGTGGAAGATCTGGGTACAACACCACCAAAGGAAGATCCTGTCTTTGATTTAAAACCATTGCCGATAATCTTAAATATGCTCATATTGATGATAAGAAAATATATCCTGTTATTATTAGTTCTAAGCTTTCAGAGTTTGAAGAAGAAAGGTTATTGGAAATACTGAAGAAACACCGAGGTGCTATTGGCTACACTCTTGATGACATGAAGGGGATTTCTCCCTCTATTTGCCAACACCCATTAATATGGAAGATGATGCGAAGCCTGTTGTTGAACCTCAGCGTCGTCTAATTCCTAAGATGAAGGATGTGGTAAGAAATGAGGTATTAAGACTCCTTGAAGCTGGTATTATATATCCTATTGCTGATAGTAGATGGGTTAGTCCTGTGCATTATGTTCCTAAGAAAGGAGGAATGACTGTTGTGCCTAATGATAATGATGAGCTCATACCTCAAAGAGTAGTTGTAGGGTATAGAATGTGCATTGATTATCGAAAAGTTAATAAGGTTACTAAGAAAGATCATTACCCTTTGCCTTTTATTGATCAAATGTTAGAAAGGTTATCTAAAAATACTCATTTTTGCTTTCTTGATGGTTATTCTGGGTTTTCACAAATTGCTGTTAAAACTAAAGATCAAGAGAAAACCACTTTCACTTGTCCCTATGGAACTTATGCTTATAGGTGTATGCCTTTTGGTTTATGTAATGCTCTGCTACTTTTCAAAGATGCATGTCTGCTATTTTTCATGGCTTTTGTGAGAGTATTGTAGAGGTATTCATGGACGATTTTTCCGTCTATGGAAATTCTTTTGATAATTGCTTGCGAAACCTTGATAAAGTTTTGCAGAGATGTGAAGAAACTAACCTTGTTCTTAATTGGGAGAAATGCCACTTTATGGTTAATGAAGGAATTGTATTGGGACATAAAATTTCCGAGAGAGGTATTGAAGTTGATAGAGCTAAAGTTGAAGCCATTGAGAAGATGCCCTATCCTAGGGATGTTAAAGGTATTCGTAGTGTTCTTGGTCATGTTGGGTTTTATAGGAGGTTTATTAAAGACTTCTCCAAGATTTCAAAGCCTCTTACTAATCTTCTTCAAAAAGACGTACCTTTTGTTTTTGATGATGATTGTAAGGAAGCTTTTGAAACTCTAAAGAAAGCCTTAACAACTGCCCTATAGTTGAACCTCCGATTGGAACTTACCATTTGAAATTATGTGTGATGCTAGTGATTTTGTGTAGGCGCTGTTCTTGGACAGCGAGTAGATAAAAAATGAATGTTATTCATTATGCTAGTAAAACTCTTGATGCTGCTCAAAGAAATTATGCTACTACTGAAAAGAATTGTTAGCTGTAGTCTTTGCTTGTGATAAGTTTAGATCTTATATCGTTGATTCAAAAGTTACTATTCATACTGATCATGCTGCAATTAGATACCTTATGCAAAAGAAAGATGCTAAGCCAAGGCTTATTAGATGGGTACTGTTGCAAGAATTTGATTTACATATTGTAGATAGGAAAGGTGCTGATAATCCTGTTGCTGATAATTTGTCTAGATTGGAAAATATTGCTTATGATCCTGTTCCTGTTAATGATAGTTTTCCAAATGAACAATTGGCTGTAATAAAGGTGAGCTCGCGAGACAGTCCTTGGTATGCTGATTATGCTAACTTTATTGTTTCCAAGTACTTGCCTCCAACCTTTTCAGCTCAGCAAACGAGGAAATTCTTTTATGACTTGAGGCATTATTTTTGGGATGACCCACACTTATATAAAGAAGGAGTGGATGGTATTCTGCGAAGATGTGTTCCCGAATATGAGCAACAAGAGATATTGAGTAAATGTCATGGTAGTGCTTATGGAGGACATCACGCCGGAGATAGAACCGCGCAAAAGGTTCTACAATCAGGTTTTTATTGGCCAACTCTCTTCAAAGATGCAAGGAAGTTTATTTTATCTTGTGATGAATGTCAAAGGGTTGGTAATATCTCAGACGCAATGAAATGCCTATGAATTATACTCTTGTTATTGAACCGTTCGATTGTTGGGGATTTGACTTCATGGGACCTTTTCCCCTCTTCAGAAGGTAACACTCATATACTTGTTGCTGTTGATTATGTTACTAAATGGGTGGAAGCCATACCTACAAAAAGTGCTGATGGTGAGACCTCTTTAAGAATGCTTTTAGACATTATTTTTCCTAGATTTAGAGTTCCTAGATATATTATGACAGATGGAGGTTCTCATTTTATTCATGGTGGTTTTAGAAAAATCTTGCTAAATATGGTATTAATCATAGAATTGCTTCCGCTTATCATCCTCAAACTAGTGGGCAAGTAGAACTATCAAATAGAGAAATTAAATCTATCTTGCAAAAGACTGTTAATAAAACTAGAAAGAATTGGGCTAGTAAATTGAAGGAAGCACTATGGGCTTATAGAACTGCTTATAAAAACCCCATGGGAATGTCACCTTATAAAATGGTTTATGGAAAAGCTTGTCGTTTACCTTTAGAACTAGAGCACAAAGCTTATTGGGCTGTTAGAGAACTAAACAAAGATCCTAAACTAGCCGGTAATAAGAGGTTGCTGCAATTAAGTTCTCTAGATGAATGGAGAAGTGAAGCTTATGAAAATGCTAAACTCTTTAAAGAGAAAGTTAAGAAATGGCATGATAGAAGGATTATCAAAAGAGAGTTTAATATTGGGGATAAAGTCCTATTGTATCGGTCTCGTCTCAGATTCTTTGCAGGGAAATTACTCTCGAAATGGGAAGGACCATATGTTGTTGAGGAGGTGTATCGTTCAGGAGCAATTAAAATTAGTTCTCTCCAAGGCAATGCCACGCAAGTGGTGAATGGACAAAGACTCAAGCATTATATCTCAGGTGATTCTTATAATGTAGATGTTGATGTTATTCGAGTGGAAACACCAAAGGCTTTCATCAAAGGTCAAATTGACAGTCCGCCAGAACTCGACTTTGAATAGGTAACAGTACAGGTAATAAAAAGTTCGTGATTTACTTTCCGAACAATGTTTTTGCTGTTTTGGAAAATATGAAAAATTACGAGATCGAAACGGAGTGGAGGAGACGCACGAGGGCGTGCCCCCATAGGCCGGCGCGGCCAGGCCTGCCCGCGCGCCTATGAGTTGGCCGCCTCGTCGCCCCTTTCCGACTCTGGTTCGACCCGGTACTTTCCTTATGACATAAAATTTCTGCTATATAATCCCCCACGGAGGTCCGTATATCGTTCTCGACGTGTTTTTTTCGAGCTGTTTCTGCTAGGGTCTATTTTCAATCTAGGAGCACCATGGCCTCCAACAATAAGGGCAAGGGGCTTTCGGATGAAGATATTCAAGATCCTGAGTGGAAAGAGGTGGACGAGAGCGTCAAGGAAGAAGATGAAGAAGAAGTGGAGGAAGACTCGCGGCGCGCGTGCCATCGCAAGCATCAAAGTGGTGGATAACCCTTTTAGTGCAAACAAGAGCGCAAGAATTCGCACCGGAGGAAGGGTTCCACGTCATTACCTAGCTCCAAAGACATCTTCTTCAGGCACTTACCATCCCTTCCGCAATCTAATCTACAATAATCAAATTGAAAGGACTCCCAAGGCAGCATTGCCTAGCAATTGGGATATAGATCGTTCTAACACTGCAGGAAGGAAAGCCTGAAGCTGAAGGGTGGGGAAATAACTCCAAGAACTGGGACTCGCCGTCGGACATACTTCTTAATCGCGTCGAGCACAATTCGGAGATGATCCGCAACCTCATGTACAAGATTGATGAGCTTCAGGAGCTTGTGGAGAAGCTTGTCGGGAATTCATCACCACCATCGCCAAAGGAGTAATTCATCATTGGTATTGGCATCCCCTTGGTTTGTTCCAAGCTTGGGGAGTGTCGCGGTATCACATCATCACTACCTTTTACTTTTTACTATCAAGTAGTGTCATATCATGAGTAGGGAAGTTATCATATAAGATGGGTTGCAGTGTGGAAGTATCTCTCCTTTAGTTGGTTGTCTATGTATCCCTTGGTGTGAGTTATCGTTATGAAATATTAATGAGAAGTCTTATCATTTACATATTGCACACCTTATTTTAGTTTGCAATTTCTATTATATGATTGATCTTGATTTTAGTATTGATACCACTTTGGGAGCATTGAGTAAATCTATTTGGTTTTGGCAAACTTAGCATTGGTCAATAGCAACAACACCTTGAGGTTTAAGTAGAAAAGAGAAATATATATAGTTGTTTCATTGTCTTCCTTTCTTGTTAGCTCATAGCTTATTATTCTGAAGTTAAAATTGTTTGTGCTTACAAGAAAGATGCATGATTGTTACTATCACATGTATATTCGTTTGTTTCCCTCAACTTTTGTGCTTGCTAATTAACCTTGCTAGCAAAAGACCTGTACTGAGAGGGAATGCTTCTCGTGCATCCAAACCTCAACCCAAACCTATGCCATTTGTGTCCACCATATCTACCTACTACATGGTATTTCCCTGCCATTCCAAGTAAATACTTCATGTGCTACCTTTAAACAATTCAAAAATTATTACTTCTTATTTGTGTCAATGTTTTATAGCTCATGAGGAAGTATGTGGTGTTTTATCTTTCAATCTTGTTGGGCAACTTTCACCAATGGACTAGTGGCTTCATCCACTTATCCAATAATTTTGCAAAAAGGCGCAATGGGGTTCCCAGCCCCGATTAATTAACTTTCATGATACTACAAATAGACACTCCTCCATGGTATGTGATTGTTGGACGGCACCCGAGGATTCGGTTAGCCATGGCTTGAGAAAGCAAAGGTTGGGAGGAGTGTCATCTAAATAAAACTAAAATAAAAAGGCACTCCTTCATGGTATGAGATTGTTGGCAGGCACCCGAGGATTCGGTTAGCCATGGTTTGTGAAAGTAAGGTTGGAAGGGTGCCACCCAAAATGAAAATGTCTTAATGGGAGCCGCTCTTCGAGAGTTTGTTTGGCAAGGGGGTTAGAGTACCCGCTACCAGTCGTTGACAACAACAAACACCTCTCAAAATATTACTTTTATTCTCTCTATATGATTTCAAAATTGAAAAAGCTCTAGCACATGATTTAATCCCTGCTTCTGCGAAGGGCCTGTCTTTTACTTTATGTTGAGTCAGTAAACCTATTTCCCCCCATCTCAAGCAAGCATTTGAGTTGTTGTGATCAAACCATTATATTGTGATTTGCTTCATCATGTATTTTACTCTTCCTTGTTTAGTACAAGTTTTATCTGAATGAATATAGCTTTGCAAGTTATCAATGATCATTATGACTGAGTATGCAAGATGAGCCATATAAACTTTAACATGAGAGCGCTGCTCGATAGATAAGAATAACCTGTTAATTGTTCTCTGACCAAGAACGAAGTTTGCCATCACCAACTATGATTTCTTATGCACCTTTATTTGTGATTACCTTATACTTGTTTCAAGTTGAGTTATATGAGGAAGTTGTTCACTAGAATGTCTTGTGTGAATGAATATGATGCTTCTTGTCCGTATTTGATTTATCGACTCTTCACTCCATAAACATGTGGTCTTTCACGAGTTCAGTTTCGCTTGGGGACAAGCGAAGTCTAAGCTTGGGGGGAGTTGATGCGTCCAATTTGCATCACTATTTTATATCATAATTAGCTGTTATTCATTGATATATTTCATATTTGGAGATAATACTTATGTTATTTCATCTATTTTGCATGTTTCATGATTATTGGAGGATCGCGCGCAGTCAGGATTCTGCTGGAAAAAGCGCCGTCGAATGCAATATTTCGGAAGATCAAGTTGAAATTATATGAAAAATCCTATTTTTCCGGAAGACGAAGGGAGCCAGAAGGGGAGCCGAGGGGACCCGAGGTGGGCCCACCCCAGGCCGGCGGCCCAAGGCCGGCCGCCGCCGTGAGGAGGGGCCCCTCCCCTCTCGCCTCCTTTTCTTCGCGTACGCCTTCGTCCCGAAAACCTAAGCTCCGGGGTACATCGCGAAGAGCCACAGCCGCCTCGGGCGGAGAACACCAGAGAAAGAGCTCTCCGGGCTGAAATCCGCCGGGGAAATTCCCTCGAGGGAAATCGACGCCATCGTCACCGTCATCGAGCTGGACATCATCTCCATCACCATCATCATCATCTTCATCATCATCACCACCGTCTCCACCGCTGCACTCCGTCACCGCTGTAACAATTTGGGTTTGATCTTGATTGTTTGATAGGGGAAACTCTCCCGGTGTTGATTTCTACTTGTTATTGATGCTATTGAGTGAAACCGTTGAACCAAGGTTTATGTTCAGATTGTTATTCATCATCATATCACCTCTGATCATGTTCCATATGATGTCTCGTGAGTAGTTCGTTTAGTTCTTGAGGACATGGGTGAAGTCTAAATGTTAGTAGTGAAGTATGGTTGAGTAATATTCAATGTTATGATATTTAAGTTGTGGTGTTATTCTTCTAGTGGTGTCATGTGAACATACTACACGACACTTCACCTTTATGGGCCTAGGGAAATGCATCTTGTACTCGTTTGCCAATTGCGGGGTTACGGAGTGACAAACTGAGCCCCGTTGGTATATCGATGCAGGAGGGATAAACGATCTCGAGTTTAAGGCTGTGGTTAGATTTATCTTAATTACTTTCTTGTAGTTGCGGATGCTTGCAAGGGGTATAATCACAAGTATGTATTAGTCCTAGGAAGGGCGGTACATTAGCATAGGTTCACCCACACAACACTTATCAAAACAATGAAGATTAATTAGCCGTATGTAGCGAAAGCACTAGACTAAAATCCCGTGTGTCCTCGAGAACGTTTGGTTATTATAAGTAAACAAACCGGCTTGTCCTTTGTGCTAAAAAGGATTGGGCCACTCGCTGCAATTATTACTCTCGCACTTTACTTACTCGTACTTTATTCATCTGTTACATCAAAACCCCGAATACTTGTCGTGAGCATTTACAAGTGAATCCTTCATCGAAACTGCTTGTCAACACCTTCTGCTCCTCGTTGGGATCGACATTCTTACTTATCGAAGATACTACGATACACCCCCTATACTTGTGGGTCATCAATAATATCTACCAATAAAAGCATCCTTGCATTTAGTCCATGAATCAATACTATTTCTAGGCAGAGATAGCAACCAATCTTTAGCTCATCCTCTTAATGAGAAAGGAAACAATTTTAATTTTATAATGTCACCATCTACATCCTTATACTTTTGCATTTCACATAGTTCAACAAAATTATTGAGATGGGCAGCAGCATCATCAGAACTAACACCAGAAAATTGCTCTCTCATAACAAGATTCAGTAAAGCAGGTTTAATTTCAAAGAATTCTGCTGTAGTAGCAGGTGGAGCAATAGGTGTGCATAAGAAATCATTATTATTTGTGGTTGTGAAGTCACACAACTTAGTATTTTCAGGAGTACCCATTTTAGCAGTAGTAAATAAAGAAAACTAGATAAAATAAATGCAAGTAACTAATTTTTTTGTGTTTTTGATATAGAGAACAAGACAGTAAATAAAGTAAAGCTAGCAACTAAATTTTTTTGTGTTTTGATATAATGCAGCAAACAAGAAAGTAAATAAAATAAAGCAAGACAAAAACAAAGTAAAGAGATTGGATTGTGGAGACTCCCCTTGCGTGTCTTGATCTCCGGAACTCGCTGAAAAATGCTTGATGCGCGTATAATTGACACGTCCGTTGGGAACCCCAAGAGGAAGGTGTGATGCGCCACAATAAGTTTCCCTCGCAAGAAACCAAGGTTTATCGAACCAGGTAGGAGTCAAGAAGCACGACGAAGGTTGATGGCGGCGGGATGTAGTGCGGCGCAACAGGATTCCGGCGCCAACGTGGAACTGCACAACACAACCAAAGTACTTTGCAACGAAACGGTGAGGTTGTCAATCTCACCGGCTTGCTGTAACAAAGGATTAGATGTATAGTGTGGATGATGATTGTTTTAAAACAGTAGAACAAGTATTGCAGTAAATTGTATTCAATGTAAAAGAATGGACCGGGGTCCACAGTTCACTGAGGTGTCTCTCCCATAGGATAAATAGCATGTTGGGTGAACAAATTACAGTCGGGCAATTGACAAATAGAGAGGGCATGACCATGCACATACATGATATGATGAGTATAGTGAGATTTAATCAGGGCATTACGACAAAGTACATAAACCGCTATCCAGCATGCATCTATGCCTAAAAAGTCCACCTTCAGGTTATCATCCGAACTTCCATTATTAAGTTGCAAACAACAGACAATTGCATTAAGTATGGTGCGTAATGTAATCAATAACTACATCCCTGGACATAGCATCAATGTTTTATCCCTAGTGGCAACAGACATCCACAACCTTAGAACTTTGTCACCCCCATTTAATGGAGGCATGAACCCACTATCGAGCATAAATACTCCCTCTTGGAGTTAAGAGTAAAAACTTGGCCAGAGCCTCTACTAATAACGGAGAGCATGCAAGATCATAAACAACACATAGGTAATAGATTGATAATCAACATAACATAGTATTCTCTATCCATCGGATCCCGACAAACACAACATATAGCATTACAGATAGATGATCTTGATCATGTTAGGCAGCTCACAAGATCCGACAATGAAGCACATAAGGAGAAGACGACCATCTAGCTACTGCTATGGACCCATAGTCCAGGGTGGACTTCTCACATCGATCGGAGGCGATCATGGCGATGAAGAGACCTGGAGATGATTCCCCTCGCAGTGCGGGAGGCGATCTCCTGAATCTCCCGAGATGGGATTGGCGGCGGCGGCGTCTCTGTAAGGTTTTCCGTGTCGTGGCTCTCGGTACTGGGGGTTTCACGATGAAGACTATATGTAGGCGGAAGGGCAGGTCAGGGGGCCGAGGGCCCCACACGCGGGCCCGCCCCTGTTGTGGCGGCGCCTCGTGGCCCCACTTCTTAAGTCCTCCGGTCTTCTGGAAGCGTTAAAAATAGACCGGGCGTTGATTTCGTCCAATTCGAGAATATTTCCTTACTAGGATTTCGAAACCAAAAACAGCAAACAAAAATGGCTCTTCGGCATCTCGTTAATAGGTTAGTGCCGGAAAATGCATAAATATGACATAAAGTATGCATAAAACATGTAGATATCATCAATAATGTGGCATGGAACATAAGAAATTATCGATACGTCGGAGACGTATCAGCACGCTTCTTGATATCATCAGAAAACAAGCTACTCAAAGTGGAGAGCTCATTCATGTGCTCTGCAGCACTTTTTCAGTACCACAAAAGGTGTTTTCTCAACAATAGATATGAGATAAATCAAGAGAGAAATCATAATCCTTATCCTTAATGTTTATAGGAGATGTGGCAAATTTAGGATCAGTAGACAGTTTATATCTAACAGCATGTTGTGCAAGAAGCTTTTTAATGTTACTTGCACCAGTAGTAGCATTACATTTATCAATAAAATTATCATCAAGTTCCACATAATCTTCATCAAGATCATCACTAGAGTGTTCAACAAACTCAGGTGAATTAACAGGTGTAGCAGTATTTTCATTAGGAATTTCAGTACTTTCAATTTGTCTAGACCTAGCAATTGTAGCATCTAGAAAAGAACCTAACGAACCATTATCATCAAGCACAGTAGAAGCATCATCAAGATTATCAAAGAAATTTTCAGATTCAGCAGAAGTACCAGCATGTGAAGCTTGTGGTGGTGAAACAAGTTTACTTATCACAGATGGTGAATCAAGAGCAAGAGGTACTCAGAGTTGTACCTTTTCTTGTAGTGGATGGTAATATGGTGACTTTAGCATCGCGAGGTTTACCCATGATGGAGGATTTGCAGCGAACAATATCAATTCAGGTGAACTTGCAAATAAAGCCATGCTCAAACGGTGCCGAAAATAGTCTTGATGACCCACAAGTATAGGGGATCGCAACAGTCTTCGATGGAAGTAAAACCCAATTTATTGATTCGACACAAGGGGAGCCAAAGAATATTTGTAAGCCTTAACATCGGAGTTGTCAATTCATGCACTGAAACAGACTTGCTCGCAAGAGTTTATCAGAGCAACAGTTTTATAGCGTGTAGTGAAATAGCAAGAGTGTAATAAAGACAGCAGTATCGATTATAGTAAATAGCAGGATTAAAATACGGTAGGCACAGGGATGGATGAACGGGCGCTGCATGGATAAGAGAACTCATGTAACAATCAAGGCAGGGCATTTGCAGATAATAATAAAGCGGTATCCAAGTACTAAATAACCACGCATGTGTTATATAGTCGTACGTGCTCGCAATGAGAAACTTGCACAACATCTTTTGTCCTACCAGCCGGTGGCAGCCGGGCCTCTAGGGAAACTACTAGTAATTAAGGTACTCCTTTTAATAGAGTCTGAGCAAAGCATTAACACTCCATGAACACATGTGATCCTCATATCACTCCCCCTCCGGTTGTCCCAATTCTGTCACTTTGGGGCCTCGGGTTCCGGACAACAATATGTGTATACAACTTGCAGGTAAGATCATAAAACAATGAATATCTTCATGAATCAATAACATGTTCAGATCTGAAATCATGGCACTCGGGCCCTAGTGACAAGCATTAAGCATAACAAGTTGCAACAATATCATAAAAGTACCAACAACGGATACTAGGCACTATGCCCTAACAATCTTATGACTATTACATGATCAATCTCATCCAATCCCTACCATCCCCTTCACCTACAGCGGGGGAATTACTCACACATGGATGGGGAAGCATGGATGGTCGATGGAGGCGTCGGTGGTGATGATGGCGATGATCTCCTCCAATTCCCCGTCTCGGCGGGTGCCAAAACGGGTTCGGTCCCGAGACGGAGTTTGCGATGGCGGCGAGTTCGGATGTCTTCGGCAAATTGGTCGAACCCCGTGTTTTTAGGTCGAAATCCTTAACTAGTCGAGAGGAGCATCGGGGGGGCCTGGAGGCGGCGCCACCATAGGGCGGCGCGGCCCAGGGGCCCACCGCGCCGCCAGGTGGTGTGGGCGCCTCGTGGCCTCCCTCCGTCTCGTCTTCTGGCTCCGTAGGTCTTCTGTGAAAATAGGCCCATTGCAATTATTTTCGGGGATTTTCCTGAAAGTTGAGTTTTTGCACAAAAACAAGACACCAGGGCAATTTTGCTGAAAACAACGTTAGTCCGTGTTAGTTGTATCCAAAATACACAAATTAGAGGCAAAACAATAGCAAAAGTGTTCGGGAAAGTAGATACGTTTTGGACGTATCAGGAGGCTCTGCATATCCTTTGTCACTACATAAACATGTATGGCTACGTCAGCAATATGGATAAAAGGACATATATCAAGCTTGGAAGCGAAAGAAAAACGCTTAGGAGTCGAAGAGCATTTCATCTTCGTCGGCATAGCCGCCCGATTGCCTCTTCAGCGGCTGAGCAGTGGACCTCTCCGGAGCTGCACCAACAAAGAGAACGCGATCAGCATCATTGTTGTACTGGCCACTAGGACTCAACTCTGTTGTATCGGTTAATTCATCATCAAGGGTTTGATGGTATTCGGCAGAAGGGGCTTCGAGGTTGAAAGGGTTATTCTCTTCCTCTTCGGAGGCCTCGCTGTCCTCGACTACGTCAACACGGGCTTCTACATTGCCAGTGGATTCATCGTCCTCGGGTTCCTTCTCAATCTCGGATATAGTGGAATAATATCTAGCAGCTGCAGGGACCTGTTGAGGCAAGTCATGGCGTGTACTCGTCATATACGGACACGCTGTTGGAGAAGGGCGTGAAGGTGTGATGAGCACAACATCAAGTTTTCCCTTAGTACGAAACCAAGGTTTAATTGACGAGTAGGAGAAGGGCGTGACTTCTGAAGGTGTTGCTGACTGACTAGTGGCAGGGCGCACTACCGGCGTCAGCAACAACGTGGAACCTGCACACAACACAATCAAAGTACTTTGCCCCAACTTGCAATGAGGTTGTCAATCTCACTGGTTTGCTGAACACAAATGATTAGACATATCGAGTGGAAAGAGATGTTTGTAGAAAGTAAACAGAACAGGATTGCAGTAGAATTTATCAGTAAAGGAAATAGGAACGGGGTCCACAGTTCACTAGAGGTGTCTCTCCATAAAGATAAATAGCATGTTGGGTGAACAAATTACAGCTGGGCAATTGATAGAATATCGACCAATACATGACAAGATGATTACTATGAGATTTGATGTGGGCATTACAACATAATACATAGACCGTAATCCAACAACGTCTATGACTAATAATCCACCTTCGAGTTAGCGTCCGCACCCTTTCAGTATAAAGTTGCAAGCAACAGACTATCGCATTAAGCAGTGTGTGTAAAGTAAACAATAGAATTATCCTTGGATAAAACATTGTTGTTTTCTCCCTAGTAACGACAACACATCTACAACCTTAGAAGTTATAAATTCATTCTCTCCCAGGAAACTAGAGGCATGAACCTACTATCAAGCATAAATACCCCTCTTGGAGTCACAAGTGTCCACTTGGCCAGAGTTTCTACTAGCAACGAAGAGCATGCAAGATCACAAATAACATATGACATGAATATATAATCAATCTTAATATAGTATTCAACATTCATCGGATCCCAGCCAAACATATAGGATTACATAAAGATGATCTTGATCATGTAGGGTAGCTCACAAGATCGATACATGAAGCACAAAGTGGAGAAGACAACCATCTAGCTACTTCTATGGACCCATAGTCCAAGGATGAACTACTCACGCATCACTTCGGAGACGGGCATGGCGATGTAGATGCCTCCGGCGATGATTTCCCCCTCCGGTAGGGTGCCGGGAAGAGCTTCAGAACCCCCGAGATGGGTTCGGCGATGGCGGCTGCAACGGAACTTTTCGTGGATGGAGGCTCGGGTATCCATGGTTTTCTCAAGAAGATGTATAAATAGGCGGAGGATTAAGGTCGGTTGGGTGCTTGGTGGGCCCAGACCACCTCTAGGCGCGGGCCAGACCTAGGTTGCGCCTAATGTAGATCTGGCCGACCTACTGCGCCTCTTCATCCCTCCTCTGGGCTTCGTCTTCGTTTCGGTAAAATATTGACTTCGGATTTTGTTTCGTCCAATTCCGAGCATATTTCCTGTACAACTTTTCTGAAATAGAAAACCAGCAGAAAACAGGGAACTGGCACTGTAGCATCTTGGTAATAGGTTAGTGTCGGAAATCATGTAAAAGTGCAACGAAGTGTAAACAAAACATATATGAATTGGTGTAAAACAAGCATGGATCATCAAAAATTATAGATACGTTTGAGACGTATCATCAAGCAATAACTTAATAAGTTAAAACGAAGTTATCAGATGTGAGTATAAAAACAAGTATAAGAAAATCGGGATTACCTTGGCTGGTTGATGAGTAAGTTTATACGTATCTTGGAGGGCCAATAAGGGGATAGAATCTTCTTGGTTGAAATAAGTCAAGTGTCTGACTTCATTTAACAATTCTTATCCGATAATTCTGCAGCGATAAGTCAGGTCTCATCCTTGGGACCCAAATATAGCCACATTTGATGGGCTCTAGACATTATTGGCTGGATACGACGCTTCAGAAATACAGCAACAACCTCAGTACCGATCATTGTTTGACCATCGACATCCTTCATCTCCAAGATTCCTTCATACAAACATCGGCTGTTACTTTTTCTTCGGCACTCAGAATATTTCTCCAGGACTTCTTCGGCGTCGCCTCCTGTACGTCGACAAACTTCGGTAGGCCTGTGTTGCACCCTGATGTCGACTGATCCCTAATATAGAACCACTTCGACCTCCAGCCTTGGATAGATTCTCTCATCGGAAAGTTAAAGTAATTAACTTCCTGTCGGACGAGAAAGCCAACCCCACCAATAATGTAAAGTCCGCTGCTGCCGCTGTAGCGTTTGACGAAGAAGATCTTCTTCCATAGGCCCCAATGGGGATCAATACCAAGAAAAGCCTCACAGGTAGTGATGAAGATTGCAAGGTGAATAACGGAATTCAGGGCCAACTGCCAAAGTTGGATCCCGTACGAGAACAGAAGGCACCGGAGGAATTTGTGTGCCGGCAGACATAAGCTTCGAAACAAGAAAGTAGCAAACATGACAGTAAATCCAGGAGGAGAGTTAGGACAGGATTCTAAACGTGGGAGGCGAATATTACCTTCGTCGTCGGAGATCAATCCAAGGCTTCGCATCTTCTTTTCGTCGTGCTTGGTCATGGCAGATGCAGTCCAGTCGCATGGGGAGTCTCTGGCGGCGGCAGTGGTGGCTCCCGGTGCGGTTCTCTTTGGCCCGGCCGTGGCGGCCTTCGAGCCAGTAGCGCTTGTGGTGGCATCAACAGCCACGACTCCCTTCTTGCCCATCTCAATGGAGGTTTTTTGGGAGTTATGGTGTTTAGGCGCAACAACAATGGAGCGTAGGAGCAAAGGAAAAAGAAGAAGAACAGGATGGCAGGGGAGGGATAAGTAAACCCCTATGTCCTCTTTACAAAGGGAAAGTTACTTTGGAATTGGGCCGACAGATCCATGTTGTAGAAAAATGGATGGATATATGGTTAAACACGTGTCACGGTAAGAGGCAAACTGGGGGCCCATTACCTCCACTACACGCAAGAATCGAGGAGACGCTTTGGTTAGCGAGCAAAGTTCGGTCATTTCCATGACTGCACAAACAAGGGATGGGCCCGCTAGGTCATGTCCCGTCAGTCTCGCTGCTACGGTTGTCACATCATTGATGATGTCATCAAAGTAATTGGTTCCCCTATGACGAAGCACCTGAATGAAAATAACACTCGAAGGAATTTACAACTTTCGGCTACTCGACTTGAGTCTACGCACGGTTGTAAACATCCATCCCTAGACTCGGGGGCTACTCCAGTCGGGAGCGCTGGACGCGCACCCGATAAAAACAACAAAGGCATCAACAACCGAAGTAATCTAAAGAAGAACGGACCCGAAGGTTCCAGCAAATCCAGGATCAAACCCGGGCACTTGATTCTGTGTAGGGTACCATTGTTTTGCCAATCGGCAGTAAACCAATATCGATTTATCGAGTAAAACTGGGCTCATTGCTTTTATCCCTTGCGTACAATCAATTGTTCAGCTTCACCTGAAGTCTTAGAGGGCCCGATATGCTAAAAAAATATCGGATGAGGAAGGAAGTTCAAAAACATCGACAACAAGATCTTTGAGTAGTACAACTTGAGTCTACGCACGGTTGTAAACATCCGTCCCTAGGCTCGGGGGCTATTCCAATCGGGAGCGCTGGATGCGCACCCGATACCAAGCAATTTCAACCTGACGACCAGCATGAAGACTTAATTTTCTTCGACTTACCAAAATATTATGATGAAGACAACTATAGTCCCTGCCCGAAACTTCGCTTCGGCCAGTCACTCGGGGTTACTGATGTGGGTATTACCCTTCGGGTACCCGACATTAGTCTACCTTCCTTGGCCCAACTAGGGGCCCATGAAGATTGCCCTGATCCAATGTGAGCTCATACGTTGGTGCAACGGAAGAAACTAACCAGAAGATGGATTCTTGAAGAACAAGACAAGAAGATGTCAACAAAGGAAAGATTAGATTAGGTCTCAATGTTACCTAGTAGAGTTCAGACAGGACTCTCGAGACCTGGCCTGCTTATAAAGGCCAGGAGAGGACCTGCCGAACAAGAACACACGAAACCCTTGCAACTTAGCATACACAAACCCTAGAAACCTTGCCTCCCGACGAGATCACCATAGCATTCTATCGGCTGCCCCATTGTAACCTATTTTTACTCGATAAATCAAGACCAGACAAGCAGGAAGTAAGGTTTTACCTCATCGAGGGCCTCGGACCTGGGTAAATATCTCTCCTTGTTCGTTTGGTATCCGATGTCTCGTGTTAGCCTGCAGTATTCCGTCAACCCTAAACCCCTCATGGTGAGCATTGCCGAGGAGTTCCCTCGTCAACATCCATGATAAATAAAATCATATAGTATGATAAACTTAAGGTTTTGGTGAATAGTGCAAGATCAGTTCATGTACTAGCTTTAACTTAAAGTTCAGTGAATACGCTGGATAGCTCAAGATCAGTTTAAGTACTAGCTTGATCAAGGAAAGGAGCTATACTGTTTACCGTCAACTAAAACTTTCTTGATTATTCTATCCTTGTATGGATGGTAAAATATCGGTATACTCCTATCATACTTCATACTGTTACACATTTTGCCAAAGGTGATTAAGTCAGTTTGTGGCTGTGTCAAATTATTACTCCCAGTAAGAAACTCCTTTAGCAAAACTGAATGACATGCTCATCATCAAATCCCATTCATAAGAAAATAAATTTATAATAAGAATGCTACTCTCTTTACAATTTATAAATCATAATAATTGTTTAAGATGTTGCCTAGGCATATGTGCGGACCACTTTGCTAGTTTCTCTAAACAAGGCTACACTTGTCCACTTATTGTGCAACACCAACCACAAAAGAGTGTGCACTTTGGTATTGGATCACTTAGTGGCTGCTTGAAATTATGAGTTTCTTACTGTACTAAATTAGTCGTATTTAAGTAAAATCGAATAAAATACCAAAAATTAACAAAAAAGTCTGAATTTTCAACTAGAGACCCTCATGCTCTCCCTAAGTCACTCTCGGTGTAAAATCTCAAGACGGAAAGTAGGAACATGTTCTTAATCAACAAGACTTGTTGACCACTTATGTCGGGTTATCTCTTTGTTGGTTATACCAAACACCACGCCATGGCTGGCTATCACACTCAACTAAGCCGCGTCAGTAATGCCAATACAATCCACCTAATTAAATACTAGATTGAGTATTATCTAAATTACATCAGGCAGCCTAGCTTAAAATTCATATCATCAACAATTGTTTTTTTAGGGGGTCATCAACAATTGTTTTGTCGTCTTGTAGCGCCGCGAGATTGTTATTTGTTGATTTCACCGACGGGTTCACAGGTACCTAACTCACTATTATCTTTGCCAGTTATACACGTCTTAAACTTAAAATGATAATCATTAATTTTATTGGCAATCGGCCTGGCCTTGCTCAACGCTCCTCCTGTTGCAAAGTTTGAAAGTCAACACACTTGACTGTTTGACTAGAGCGACTGGTTCGACGAACGTCTCTTTCAGTTCGTGCAACGGGGCCATAAAATATGCCAACCACCTACTCTTTTCCACTTTCATGCCAAACATTTTCCACTCCAAAAAGCACAGCTAGAGTTTGGAGTTTGGCATAATCATTTCACATAAACTGATGCAAAAGTAGCACTAATGACATCTCGTCGTTTAACAGCTTTTGTGCGGAACTGTTCTGTTGCTCCTACTGATCAAGTCCATGGTCCATCTTTTGGTACATAACGACTTAAACTAGGTCGAGTACTCCAGCATGGACACGATCAATAATTAGGCGTCCCACGTATATCAACAGTGTTGTCAACGTACAAACGCTGTCCATTCGAAGTAAACCCCACCCCTGAAGATTATATTAGGTACAGGCTAGGTACGCACGAACGACGCAATCTTTAGGATATCCAACTGGTTACATCAGGGACACGGATTCATGATCGCTCTTTAGATGGCGATAAAGATAGCCGCCCCGCTCACTGGGTCGCCATTGTTTAGCTCTGGAAAGGAGATATCTTATCTGTTCTTCTGGACTTTTGGAAATCCAACGGAATTCGTCATGGAGAGGCAACTTTAGATTAGGCCGGTCGTGTGCAAGCGATTGACCAGGAGAGGAAGCAATCGATTTGAACCGACGCGTGTGTGAAAGGAATTCTGCTTTGGGTGATTAAAGAAACAATAAGCGAGCTTCAGTACTTGGCCGAGGAATTTGATGGTCGAGCTTAGAAAAGGGGATTAACGCGTCTGCATGAAAGTTGGAGTAGATCCACACTTTCAGCTGGGTCCCAACGACAGTCCATCTTAGGGCATCTACAATGGAGACGCCTATTAACAGGCGCTAGGAATTCTTTCCCAGTCGAGCAGCAGTTTTGACTAATGATCCCGGCCACGGGCGCTAATTTACTTGCATCGATGCAAAAGATTGCGCCAGACGCTTAGATTAATTTTGTCTTGCGGCATGGAAAACATACCACGTCAGTTAAAAAAACATTAGAGGCCAGCATTGGAGGTGTGGACTCTTAGGGCAGGCGCCAGGATTAACTGATCGGTTCCTTTCCGCTGAAGCGCCTATTCAAGCGTCGCACATTGAACAGGCCCTTAAGACCTTAATCTGATTTATATTAATAACATATTTTTATGTGCATCACTTGATCCAGAACCCGCAATATGTCCTCCTTTTTTTTGAAAAAAAAACATAGCATGCTCGTATTTTATACTAAAAAAGGAGGTAAAATATTTGCCTCATTCCATTAGTTAAGTAGAAGAGTCTTAACAAGACAACAAAGCACGAATGCCAAGAAAATCAAGCCTGGAATAAAAAATCCACTGTATATTTCAGGTGGCATGGAGCCTCTACTCTCTAACATATTTTCAACTTCTTGCAAGGGCGTAGCTAGAAAGAGCACAACCCTAGCGCTAAAACTGGCTTAGTGGTGCAGCTGCTAGGCCGGTGCTACAACACCGTTAGCGCCTAGCCTAGCTGCGGCCACTGGCCACGCCTCCTTCTAAAAAATGTTCATTCAAACAATATGGAGGGGCAGAATAAAGATTTTGGGCATATGAATGAGGAGATGGCAACTACTGTTTTGCTTGAGCCCGGAGAGCAATGACAAACAAATTTCGTTTTCCACAACACTCATTCTTTATTTATTTGAAGGGTGTGTCCACACGTAAATAGACCGGTATTTTCTTTCTTAGTGTAAGGCGATTCTGCTAGTTGTTTAAGCTAATCTTGAGTTTACCATGATTCGATCTCCAAGAGGGGATATCAGGGTGTTGACTCGGAAATAGCAAACACTTAAACGACTTAGATTTAACAAAATCAATACCATATGTCTTGTAGCATATGTAATCTTGCTCGCACGAGTTCCTCGTTGCTACGATCATCTAAAAAAAATCAGCCAAATCTGTTGCTATAAACAATCATGGTATAAGTGCCTTGAGGAGTATGCATCCAAATTTCAGTATGATACTATAAGTACATAGTATCTCGCGTGACTCAGTCGATGTTTTCATATTTGTCTTATTAGGGTTTACTTTTCCCCTACCACCAGCAAAGCGTCAAATCCAATAATATCGTAGCTGATTTCGACACCACAAAAGGGTTGTGATTGAATTCGGTGAAGAGTGGTTCTGGTAGCGTTATTGTAGATACAATAAAGCACATATCGTAAAAAATAGATTTCTTGCGTTGTGTGGTTATTGTAACTCAAATACTATTATAAGAAAAGTTACATAACTCATGTTGTGCCGACTATGCAATAACCTTTTGTGTGGCCAAGGATACATATACATTACTTAACTTGATTTTGATCTAGCTTGCACATGATATATATCGTTTCGCCAAGCTTTACATTCTATTTGTTTCTACTATCATTCACATTCATGCGGCGTTTTCACATTTTTATAACTATATTTTTCGTAAAAAACATGGTTACATAGAACTGACCCCATGATCAGAAAATAATTCAGTAAACAAGAAAATATCAATCCTAGCAAAGGAAACGGTACGCACGGCCTGGAGGGAGCAGCGCTCGTGACTTGCGCGCGAGAGAACAAAGTACTTGACGTCTCGACCCAACTACCTGCGCTCGTTGTCACTTTGTGGCCACGAAAGCAAAAGGTTCCAAGAACCTTCGTGCAGCCATCCATTCTTTTTACCAGGATAAGCCAACACGACTCGCAACCATTTTCTTCTCTGAAACACGACTCGTAACCCTTTCTTTTTTCTTCTGAAACACGACTGGCAGCCTGCAAGTTGCAAAGGTCCCTCGCTCGTCGTCAGTCAAAAAGAAATAAAGGAGTCCATAATATATTTAAACTATTATGACCATATTAAGTTTTGAAACCTTTTGGGCGTACTAATTATTGTATGTGGTACTGGATCACAGCTCCACAAATGGACTGTACTCTAATTTGGCAGAGATGGTTAAGGTGTATAATTAGTAGTTTCTATATCCCAAAATAATCTGCTCAATTTTTTTCTAGATACAAATGTATTTGTCATCATTAGAGAATAGTCCAGGGTGGCTAACATATTCAGCTGTAGGTTACGCAGTTTCCCCATTAAATACATGGGTCCTAGATTAGTGACAGACCGCTTAGGGTAACCGAACTGGGGTAACCTTCCTGAGAAGGCGAGTCATAGGATCGATCCATGGCAAGGCCTCTTTCTTGCCTCGGCGGGAAGATTGGAGTTGACGAACTCCTGCGTGTCGAGCATGCCTATGTTTACCACGATCCTACATATGCTACACGACATCACTCACAAGGCATATGTACAAGCCACACCCACGCTGCGAAGGCATGGGAAATAAGAGGAAATGTCACATGGTGGATTGGGCCACCCATATGCAAGTCTAAAGACAAACTTAAGCAGCTTATTTTGAGACGGAGGGAATAATAATTTACTCTCTCTCATTCAAATTAATTATCACAAAGTTAGGAAAAAAAATGTTGCCTAAATCTTGCAATGTGCCTCGCTTGTGTCCGTCGGAAAGAAAGCATGATGTGGAAAATCTCACATGCCTTCTTTCGGCCTCAATGTATTTTTGACTCACTCTTTTGTGACATTATTTTTTTTAAAAAAAAATTAAGCATAATAATATAGTACAACTCCATGAATGGGGTGTACTCTACAATTCCGCGGAGATGGGTAGAGCTAGAGAAAACGTTGCATAAATCTATCTAGGTTCAGTGAACCCGAGATGACTAATGGGCGTAGGGCGGAAATTTTGGGAAATTATTTTGTATCATTACTGGATTACGAATTTTGGAAGCTCACTAAACATTCATATGGGACTTTTTTTTTGGCGATGTGCCCACATACTAGAATTTATTCGTGGGGCGCCACTGCTGCTGCGGAGGTGTACATAAGTTGAGTTGGTGCGATTAAACGTGCGCGCATGCAGGTACGGGTGCATGTATGTACCGAGGTGGAGAAGAGTGGTGCACGCATTGCCGCTTAGGCGACGTGCAAGTGCAATGCACCGACCGTGGAGGCCACACCAGTTGCGCAATCCGGAGGCGCGCCGGGCCACCCCGCACCGTCACGCGGGCCGGTGAGTGGTGAGTGGCACCCCGGCGGCCGACGGCGCGCGCGGGACCGGTCCGTCACAAGAAATCCCTGGGCACGCCGGGGGCGGGCGGGGTCAGGTCAGTCATCCGGCCAGGGACAGGGTCGCGCACACGACACCGGCGACAGCACACGGCACGCTCCACCCAACCCGGCGCACCCCAGGCCCCGGACCTTTATATAAGCCGCCCCGGCTCACCACGCCTGCCATTCCCATTCCTCCGCGCACCACCGCATATCATCCATCCATCCTCCTCACTGCCCTGCCCTCTCCTCTCGCCCGACACCCTGCCATGGGCTTCCCCGTCGGCTACTCCGAGCTGCTGCTCCCCAAGCAGCTGCTCCACCTCCTCCTCCTCCTCGGCTACGTCCGCCGCTGCCTCCTCTGGGCCTTCCACGCCGTCGGCCTCGGCGACCTGCTGGATCTCGCAGACGACGCCCACCACCTCGCGCTACACGACCACCACGCCTCCTCATCCTCCTCCTCCTCCTCGGCGCTGCAGCCGCATCCGCAGCAGCACCGGCGCTCCGAGTTCCGCCCCGTGCCGGCGATGGTCATCGAGGAGGTGCTCCCCGTGGTGCGCTTCGACGAGCTCGACTCCTCCGCCTCCGCACCCTCCTGCGCCGTCGTCGACTGCGCCGTGTGCCTGAGCGGCATCGGCGGCCGCGACGAGGTGCGCAGGCTCAGCAACTGCCGCCACGTCTTCCACCGCGCCTGCCTCGACCGCTGGATGGAGCACGACCAGCGCACCTGCCCGCTCTGCCGCGCCCCGCTCATCCCCGACGAGATGGCCGGCGCGCTCTGGGCCTCCGCCGCAGGCATCCCCGACGCATCCGACTTCGACTTCTTCTACCTCCCCAGCGGGCCGCTCGCGTCGTCCGTGCCCGCCCCGACGCTGCTGCGGCCGCACGAGCTGCTACTCACCGGCCTCGGCGGCTACCAGTGAACCCAACCGTCTGTTCCAACATCGAACAGCAATTGGACGTCGCTGGTGACCGTGCGAGAGGCAGCGGGCCGCGTAGAATGCGCAGCTTGGCATGGCTGACTGAATCGGTCGCCGCGTCCGAGGCCGGCCGGCCAAGGAAGAATACGGGTCGTTCGCTCGCCTTCAGGCAGGCAGCCTCCTCCAACAGTCTGTGTACATAGGCAGCAAAAGGAGTAAAGTAACCTCGCGCCCGGAAAAAAAAGGGCTACTAGGAGTTTAGATTCTGGTCATGTAGGTCCGTAGATTCCACCCTCCAAAGTTTGCGCGGAGCTGTGAATCTTTCCGCAGATTAAATTTGTTGATGAGCTAGGCGCTTACGAGTGAAGAATTCCTTCAGTTTGGAATTTATTGGGACCTTTTCTCCTCCGTGTGCAGTGCAGTGTGCTGCTCAGGTCGCCGGGCTGCTTGGCCTTTCGGAGGAAATTTACTCCAACAGAAGGATTGCACCCCCGCACTCCCCAAAGTAGAGGGGAAAACCTCGTCGCGGTTAGGTCGTGTTGTTGAAAAACCATGTGAATTTCTGGCAAGTGGCAGAGCATTTTTGCTCCAACGGTACAGTACAGAAGCAGGCTTGCATTGGATCCGATCTACGGCTGCTCCTGCCACTGCAGACACTGAAACCCATGCAATAGGTCCAGTCCATCATCCGTCGTGTACGCGAGGGAAATGATTGGTCACATTCCTCTGGTAGGGCGACTAGTCTACGGCTGGACAGGAACAAACAGGAAGGAGAGTTGGCGTGGAAGATACAGAGAAAGAAGGAAGCTCATTCTGAGAGTTCAGGTCTACACACACTCCTCCCTGACGGAAGCTAATTCTGAGAGTTCAATCTACCTATCTTGACCTGCCTGGCGGGGAACGGACGTGCACGAGAGCGAGAACATCTCAACGCCAGCCGATGATGACTGATGAGAGCTCATCAGGTCTACGGTAAGCGGAAAAGTTTCAAGCGTAGAAGCAAGCCTACCGACGCACGTACAGCGACCAGACGTCCAGGTAAAGCGCACCTCCAATGAGATGAGCCCATGCTTAACGCACGGGGCCAATCTGCAGAAAGCCGAGTAGAAAAAACTCATAGTCTGCCTGACTGCCTCGCTCAAAAGGGAAGAGCTTTGGACAGGTGTAGTGCAGATGGACTCTACCTGGAACGCACGCACGGCAGGCGACCGATGATACGCGCGTCGCTCACTCACTCATTCGCGCGCACCGAAAGAGAGCCCGGGTAGTGTTGTATTGGACTGGCAAATGCATTTGCAGTACAGGGAGAATCAAAAGGCACTGTTTTGATTAGGGAGAGCATTATTCATCGCAAGAAAAAAAGAAATTGGGACCCTTTAACACACGGATTATAAAAAGGTATACTATAACAAAGTAAGAGCATCTCCAACCAGATTGGCTTTTCAGAACCTGGGTGCATGTATGAAAACGGAGTAAGAGGATCTCGAGCAATCCTCAACGGGCTATTGAGTTGGAGGCGAAAATGTCGCCAAACCAGCCCTAACCCATGGGGGGCGTGGGGGAGCCGACGACTTCAATAATGTGTATTCAAAATATCTATAAAATACAAATAAAACTAGGAAAAATAGTAAGAGACCTAGGGTTTGAACAAAAGAAGTGATTTTGCATGTTAACTTCCTCTAGCTAACAACACAAACATATGATTGTGTCAATAGTTGGATTGGATTCTATGCCATGAAAACAAAAAAATTGATAGTTGTATCATATAATTTGAAAAGTTTGACAATTTTTTTGGGTATTCACCCCACTGACGATGCATTGCACGGCGAGGTGGCATTTCAGCGTAGTTTTTGTTTTTTTAGGAAACAACGGGGGGCGATTTCCCACCTGAACTCAATTTTCATTAATGCGGGGAGCGGGTTACATGGGGGCGTAAAGACTACAAAATAGGTCTGGGGCGGCATACCGCGCCCAAACAAAGCGAGAGTGAGAGATAGGGGAAGTTGGATACAAGGGGGAGTGCAGGGCAAGGTGAAGGACATAGTCTAAGAGATAGCCTGGCACCAGGCCAACCGAGCGCTCGTGTCGACCCTAGAGGGGGCGCGGAAGACCCATTGGCGGAGATGGTCTACTAACATGGCTAGAATGCGCGGAGTAGACATGAAATCTGCTTCAAACACCATTCAGTTGCGAATTTTCCAGACAGTCCACAAGAGGGCCAGGATGACCGTGTTGCGCGCTTCCGGGTGCATGAGAGGTAAGTCTTCGGAGAGAGCATCGAGGAGGGTCGGAACGTCAGCGTCCACATGGGGGTGACCTGAGGGGGAGACGACATTCCAAAGGGGGCGGAGGCGGGGCAGCCGACAAACAAATGTGAGGTGTCCTCCAGTTGATTCAGGCAGAACGGACAGTCTGGGGAGGGCACACATCCGATGCGGTGTAGCAGCGCCTGCGTCCTGGTCTTGTGGAGGCGCAGTATCCAAAAGAACACCCGCACCTTGAGGGGCGCAAAGCAGACCCAGTTGACGTCTTGCCCGGGGACGATACAACCCGAGGAGTGGAGGGACCGGTAGACGCTTCCAGTGGAGAAGTCGGTCAAAGGGCCGAGCGAGACTGAGCGAATGTCCGGCGACGAGGTGAGGGAGATCCGGGAGAGGCAAGCATGGATGAACTCCATCTCGCCGGCGGCTGCTGCAGAAACTCGGTGAACAAGTGGAACCTCAACCGCACCACTCCTGAGGGCATCGGCAACAGTGGCGAGGGGGCGGAGGCAGTGGGAGAAGGCCGCGGGGAGGGCTGCCGATAGGGGGCCCAGCGGACTCCAAGCATCGTGCCAGAGCGAGGTGGAGCGCCCGTCACGGGGTTCAACTCTCGTAATGGAGCGGTATAGTGGAATGAGCGATTGGAAGCACTTCCAAGCGGGGGTGGCCACGTGCGGGCGGGCACCGAGGTAACTGCACTTCACCCACCTGGTCCACGGGGAGTCCCGTCCGGTGAACAAACCATGCAGCGCCTTCAGCATGAGACATTTGTTATGGAGACCAAGATCAATGACACCCAACCCACCTTCGGACCGCAGACGGCAAACATAGTCCCAGGCCACTTGGTAGTCTCCACGAGAGCATTTATCTTTTGCCTTCCAGAACATCGCTCGTCGAGGTCTATCCATTTTCAGGATGGACCAAAAGTTGTTAATGAAGATTGTGTTAGTTGGCACCCCATACAAGGCAAAAGGAGCAATCGCCGTACCTGTATAGCGAACTATTGGTATTGGATATGCTATGTTGTTTTGGTCTCGCCTTTCAGCCCTTCTATGTTGTGCATTACGAATGTTCCTATTAACGAGGTCAACAACTAGTCGCCCAACCTTTTTCATTCATTGTGCTACAGAGCTGAGTAACTTTGCTTGGAAACAACAAAAGGCCTCAACTATCTGGTACCAATATTACGAATATGTTTGGAAATTGGCTAAATGGAGTTGATAGATAATCTAAGGTCTTCATCCGTATTGGGGTGTCTGCCTTATGTTAGTCTATATGGAGGGTAAGGAATGATATTATTTTTAACAAAAAACTTTCTTTTTATTTTTTGCAGGTTATCCATATGGTGTCACATTGGGTTCAGTTGTGGGCTCTTCTGTCACCGGAGGGACAGCGGGATGCTATGGCTACTGGATGCATACGGCTCCAGATGGTCACTCAGGATATCTTGTGCCAGGCTGGTTGGCGGCACGATAGACGGATACAATGATGAGTAGTCCGGTTTCCTTTGATTTCTTTCGCTGGTTGATTCTTGTATCAATTCTTGGCAATGCCTGAGATATTATAACTTTGTACTTTTAAACTATTAATAAAAGACCGTGTGCATCATCATGATGCAGAAGCCGGGGTTCCATCCCCATTTCGAAAAAAGGAAAAAAACTATCTGGTACCGGTTCAAAGAAAAATACTGTCAGATTTAGGAAACCGTTGGTGATATGTTATGATCCGCTTTGTGTGTTAGCCCTTACGACATACTCTATCCATTGTTCTCTCTATGTCAGGTGGGGCATGCTTGCACGTTAATTCGTTTTGACAAATGCCTCATGGTTCGCTTTGCTGCAAATGCATGATCTTATACGACGCAAAAACAAGCCGTATGCGGGAACGGCTGGAGATGCTCTATTGTTTTGTTGCTTAGGTTCGCACTTTCAGTCCTCCTCTGTTATCCATTATGAGTGTTCGTGTTAACGAGGTCAGCTGTCGGTCGCCCAACTTTTTTCATTCATGCTGCTACAGAGACGAGTAGTTTTGCTTGGAAACAACACAAGGCAACAACTAGACAAGATGCGACTGTGCTAGGCAGCTCCGGTCGAGGGACAGCGAAGTGAAACAGTGGTCATTAAAACTGATCCGTGCGCTGGGTGGTGGAACCAGATAAGAACGGGGGTGTCCTAGTCCCCGATTTCGTGGGAATAATGAAACATCAAACATCAGGTCCACCTGCCCATGAATAATCGTACACGGGACGCTGCGGTGTTGGGCCAGCCTCGCTTTCGACGTGCCGCAGAACGGCTGGCCAGCGGCCATCTCGCCCTGCATCTTGTACAGAAAATAAACACCAAAGCGATAGGTGCCGTACGATTTTGTTCTCAGCCGAGGCCATCTCATACCCAGTGACTCTTTCTTTAAAAAAATTAAAAACATATTTGTAAGTTTTAAAAAATTCTGAAAACAAATGTAAACACAGTCAATGATGTAAATTATAAACATGCAAAATTCCAATGATTTGTTGTGTCGTGGACTACACAAAAATGAAACAAAAAACGGAGATTACAAAATATGCATACCCAGGTCAACACTTTTATCCTTTTCACATAGCCCAAAGTACAAAGTATTGGAAATTGTAATTTTTTAACTTGTAACTGTGATTTTCGATTTAAAAAAACAGCTCGATCAAAATCGGACATTTTGGGTCAACTTTATCCTAGTTTTGGGTCCTGTGAGCCAAAGAAGACAACGTATCGGTTTACATCAAAGTTTTCACTTTTCAAGTCCTTGAGCGGCTTTGAATATTTGATGAAAGGGCAGATTTAACACCGGAATGCTGCCCTCCAGATTTTTACTCTACTCGATTTTGATGTAACGGAAAGCAGCAGTGTGACAATGCCCTCATGTTATTCCGGGGATAGAACGCAAGCTTCGGCTCATGACATGACTACACGAGAGAGAGGATCAAATTCCTGAAAGCAATCATGCTAGGCCCGTCAGGGAACCAGCCGCACCCGGCAGGCCCATGTTCTTCCTAGAGCCTCTCGGCTCTCGCCCTCTCAACTCTCAAGCGATCGATCCATCCTTGTCGCCCTCCACCACCCGACGACGTACCTCTCGTCCTTCTCCAGCAAGCGAAAGCTATGCGAGAGAATCGATCGGCGTCCAGTCCTGGCTGAGCTACGGCTACAGGGGATAAGAATGAATCGAGCGCCCCACCGGCCACCGCTGTCGCCGCCCGCCGAGCTCGACAGGCGTCGACGCCACCCCGGCCGTCAGCGTCAGCTTTAGAGAGCCTGGCCGATACGCCAGATCCGCGGTGCCACCAACGTGTTGCCCCGCTCGCGCACAACGTTGTCGAATGTCGTGTGGTTGCTCTTGCGCTGCATTGCCCTGTAGCAAAAGCACGTCAGGTTATCGCCGGGCGTTGTGCTTGCATAGCTCGAGAGGTGGTGCCTCGTAGCTTTATTTTGGTTCGGGTGGTCCAAATTAGATTCGGATAAGGAGACATCCTCTTCATCAGGAGGTAGCCTCTTCATAAAATAAAAACTAAGTGGAAATGTGAGCGAGAAAGAGAAAACCAAATCAGCTTTTGAGAGAAAGACATATTAATGGGACCATAATATGGCATATATAAAAAATTTATCCAAACCTAGTTGGGAGTGTTAAGCTTCATGCACTAGCCAAAAAACCGATAAAGGGTAGGCAATCCACATATACACTTCACAACACCTCGCGTGTGACGGGAGAAGAGAAAGTCAACACGTGAAAGAAGAATAGCACACCGAAACAGGCATCGCGGTGGCTAAAGAGGGGCAACAACAATTTTAGGCTTAATTGCGAACCAATTTGAACTCGGGGACGATCCATGTTAAGCATGCACTAGAACAAAAGTCCGAACGATGGAAAGGCTGCCAACATATACACTTCACAACAGACACCTCTATTGCTCACATCAAGTACGCAAACGGTCGCCAGCGACCGTTTTCGCCGTGACCGGAAATGCGTCGGGCTGTTCGGGCGACGCAAAGTGACGCGTCGCGACGCAAACCGCCCAAATATGCGCGAGTTTGCGTCGCGGCGCACGCGGCGGTGCGTCCTCCATTTCTTACCCGGTCCCGCATGTCGGGACAAGCGAAATCGACCGCTTCGATTTGCTTCTTGTTCCTTCTTTCTGCCCTAGTGCGACGGCACCCCCACCCCTAGCGCCGTACGCCGTAGCGCCGCAGTCGGCGTCGGCTCCGTTCTTGCCGCGGAGAGCAGGAGCGTGCTCGCCGCGTACTGCCGGTTGTTTCAACGCTCGGTTGCGCCGCCCTTCGCGCCGCCCACGACCTGTTCGGTCAATTGCGCGTGGTTTCTACTCGTGTTTTGCTATTGTGCGCGGCCATTGATCCAGTTTGTACCCACGAGATGGACATGTGGCAGATGTTGGACAAGTTCGCGCGGAGGTCGTCGACTCCTCTTCCGATGAGTCCGATGAGTCGACGCAGACATTGGCAACTACTGCGGCCTCCATGTCCATGAGTTCACCTCTAACCCGGGGCCGTAGCACCGGGGCTCTGTGATCAATGGAAATGCATATGACAAGCCATATTATCTTGCTGATGGCATCTACCCTGAATGGGCAACATTGGTGAAGACTGTCCGTAATCCAAACTCCGAGAAGACGAGAAGGTTTGCGAAGATGCAAGAGGCTTGCAGGAAAGATGTGGAGCGCGGGTTTGGTGTGCTCCAAGCTCGGTGGTCAATTGTCCGTCACCCGGCAAGAACATGGTCGCTGAAGACCATGCATGAGGTGATGACATGCGTGATCATGCACAACATGATCGTTGAGAACGAGCGGGATGGCCGCAATGAGAACCAATGGGATTTCCAAGGTGAGCTGGTTGCGCCACTTCCTGGAGCTTCATCTTGGCAGACTATCTACATAGGAATGTAGAAGTCACCGACGTCTCCAAACAGCAAACGGATCTGATTGAACATCAATGGACATTGGCTGGCCATGCAGATCATGCCTAGAGGAGTACTATCTTATTTGCATGCAAACTTTTTAAAATTTAAATGTAATAACTATGAATTCATTGAATATTATTTTGTTGTTTCGAAACTTCATATTTCATGCAAACGCGGAAATGCGTCGCGCCGCTGGAGCCACCCCAAGGTGCAAACGGACGCGCGGACAAAAACGGTCACTCTCGCGTCTGCCGCGTGACGGAAACGGATATTTCGGACGTCCGAAATGCGTCGCGCCGCTGGAGATGCCCTCATGCCCTAAACATGTCCCGGTCACTGGGAATCGCGCATGTGGAGAATCTCTGAAGCACTCGTTTGCAGGAGGCTCTGAACCAGGTGACACCTGCCACCAAACTGCTATGTAGCATATTTAGTTCCAGGGATTTGGTTACCGGGTGAAATACCACGGTTACCGGCCAAGAACCGGAATTCTCAGCCCTCCTCCAATAAATCAACTTATCAGCCAAAAAATCTCGGTTTATTTGAATTTAGTTTGAATTTAAGCTGATTGGTTAATTCAAGCTAAACCATATGTGTTTCCTCTCCAGTCTCCACTATAACCCCATGCCCCAACTCATTTGTCCGAATCTTTCATTTATTCTTCCTCAAAACTTTATTTTCAGTATATTTCTATATTTTTTAATTTGAAATTCAAATTTTGTTTGAGAATCTCGTCATATTTGGCTGGTTATCGCCGGTAACGATCGTTACTGGAAATATCAGTCCCCTCTGAGATTTTTCTCAAACCGGTACCCAAAACCTTGGTTAGTTCTAGGCCTCCTCTGCTCAAACACATCCTGAAGCTGGAGCTCATGCACGTCCGTCTCGTTTCGTTTAACCAAGACACTGGCTGAGAAAAGAAATCACAGTTTGGTCGGGCAGGCTTCGATCTTCAGTAAGATCGCGAATACGGAATAGGTGTGTGTATGGATATCTGTCACCATCTCACAACCTGCACGTTCACGCATCGGCGTAGTATCTCAACGACGAGAGATCTTGTCGGCCTCCCCGGCTTCCCGCTCTCCATCAGGGATTGAGATCCAGTGACTTTACTAGAAAAAAGTCACCATATAACTTTACCTACATGAGCTCTCCGATCAAGATCTACAGTTGATCCAAATTTTAAACTTAAAATTTATCCAAATTTTCAAATGGACTGAAATTTTCTCAGAATACTCAATGAAAGACATATGTTTCATTGTATTTTTTCAATTTTTTTCTGAGCAACTTAAATTTTGATTTCAAATTTTAGACCAACCACGTGCGTTGAATCTTGATCAGATGGCTCACGTAGGTAAAGTTGCATGGTGACTTCTCTTAGGGTTTGTTCGTTTCTGGAACCAACCGGAATGGAATGGAACGGTTCCATTCCGTGAGCCCGTTCTTGTGTTCTTTTCTGGGATGGAGTGGAATGGGGTGGAATGGAGTGGTTCCAGAAAAAGAAATATTCCCTCAATATGCGGAACCGACCGGTCCGGCCGATTCGGCCGGACGAGGTGGAACGGCACAGTAATGCTTGGCGATTAACTATAATTTAATCAAGTTTAGCAATAATTAATTAAGATTAGGAATAATTAATCAAGTTTAGCATTAATTAATTAATTTTAGCAATAATTAATCAAGATTAGGAGAATAATTAATCGAGTTTGATATCGTTCTAATTCCATTCCATTCCACCCCATCCTAGAAAAGAACACAAGAATGGAACGGTTCCGTGACAATTTTTTGTCCAAAACGAACACCGGAATGGAACGGTTCCATGACACTGGAATGGAATGGTTCCGTTCCATTCCACCCGGTTCTAGAAACAAACACACCCTTAGTGAAGTCACTGGATCTCAGTCCACCTACCAGACGACGGTTGACCGGCTGGCCGCTGGCGCACAGACTAGTCGATTTCGACAAAATTACCCTTTTTCAAAGTTCAACACGATCTAAAGCTTGTTTCAAAAAGACTTTAAATCTAACCCTTTCAGGCAACTCTACCCTTTCGCCACTGTGGAAGGGGCGGGCCCAGCAGTCGGCACGGTAGCACCGGTATAAATAAAAACACAAAATATGTATTACCACAGACTGGGGAACCATATTAAAACATATAACCAGATCTCTAGTGTCAAATATCTCACCAATTTGCTTTTCTTTTCTCCTTTGAACAAAACCTTCTTCGTAAACTTCATTTTCTTCTTATCACCAATCAGAGCTAAGCCACTGAAATAAAAAGAATTCTTCTTCCTAATAGGCCTCTATGCTTTTCTAATAGCAAAGTAAACAATTACTATGGTAATGAACTACGGTGATGCACATCTATATATAAAACCACGGATGCTTTAGATGTCCACATATATTTAGAAAAGCAGAAAGGCTACTCTCAAAAGGTTAATGAAAAATAACTTTACCTTGTATCAGCAGACCAAGTACTGATCCATAAATATATTAGATGTTCTCTGTATCCATCATTTAGAGGTAGCACCACTGCCAAAGTTAATCAAAAAAAGGGCTTAATTATTCCCTGAATTTGGAAGCAAACCAACAATGCATCAAAAAAAAGAATCAGCATCAGTAGCAAACATGCGGTTCAGCATCAGCATTTTTTAGAGTGATCAATCGAAGAGGTAACCTGAACCGCACTCCAGAAGAACTTCCTTCGCAGGACCACGCCAGCACCAGCCTCAGGAAGCTAAAGCTCTACCCGGCAAGAACGGACCTATCCTCCGTCACCTCACACAGGTAAAACAATGCTGGCAGAGCACAACGTGCTGCAAGGGTTCTAAAATAGGAACAACAACGGACACAAAACTACACATCCTGCGGAGAACCGCAATCGAAGAACAACATAAAAATTACGGTTTTGCTATGTCTCAGTCAACTGAGATTTTCTTAAGTCTAAGTCAATTACAAAAAAGTGCTTGAGTTGCACTTTTCTGTTAAAAAAGTGCAATTGCACTTTTCTGCCAGAAATGTGCAACTGAACCGAGTTGCACTTTTTTTTTAAACTGCAGTTGCACTTTTCTGAGTTGACTGAGACTTAAGAAAATCTCAGTCAACTTAGACATAGACACACCCTAAAAATTAAAAACACATATACAATGCAGACACTATCGACAGCATAAAAACAGGACAAGGATTTGAATAAGCAGACATAAAACAAGTATACACATTATACGGGCAACCAGAATCAAACCTTGACAGCAGCAGCAAGGACAACACGGGCAAAGTTCAAGCCCATCAAATCCTCAGACATCAAGACCTGCAGAAATATAAACCAAAAATTTATAAGCCACAGACAATGCATTCATTTGAAGTGCTTAGAATATTCAAACAGCAGAAGGGCCAAACTATCTATTAAGAAGTAAACGGACGGCTTTTTATCCTTTAAGGTGCAGATCAAGCAACCCAATTGCTTCTAATATTATCTATATTATGCTCTCTAAGACTATACGGGCCCAGAACTGAGAATATGCAGCGATGTAATGAATCACATACAACTGCAACTAAGCTATCTTTTTCATTCTGCAGTGTTCCATTAATACCAACTAAGTAGCAAGTCTTATTACTTGGATACGTAAGCTATTCTGCAAAATCACTTCAATCATGCATTAAAGATTTGTAGGCTGCATTATTTTTTCTTACAAAACTACCACTTGATGTAGCAACCGAAACTCCACCAAAAGATAGAATCTAGCACTGAAATTATTAGCCTGTCTCAACCACGCTGCTAGAGTAAATCAAAAGAAGCAACTACACCCTGTACTGAAAACAGACGCAGGGATCGTCAACACACATACATCATGAAAAGGCAACCTGAAGCAAACCTTGACAGCAGCGAGCACAACATGAGAAAAGTTCAAGCCTGTAAAATCCTCAGACACCAAGACTTGCAGAAATATGAACACAAAATTTATAAGCCACAGGCAACACTGAAAGCACGCAAGCACTCGCAGGAAAATATTGCAACCAAGGAAACCGCAGCTCTCGTAGGAAAACATTGCAGCCAAGGAAATCGTGGCAGATCCACATAGAAAAGAGCAAAGGCACGCACCTTTCTTCGGAGGGCGGACAGAGGCAGCAAGAAATCTCCCGAGGAAGCAGCTACCGGAGGGACAGAACAACTTATAAGAAAACAACAAGAACAGAGAAGGAATCGCCAGGCAGGCATTTCATCAAACATGCAAGGTGTAAACGAGGAAAACAGTACAGCAGACGAGAGAGAAAATGCAGACCAACAAGACTGTGCAGGCAGAGCCAAACCACACTACACCTATTTCCTTGAAGAAAGAAACTACTCGTAAATTGACACATGTTCTGGCTTCTTACCATCAATTCTTCATTCCTTTCTTCTCCACATGTAGTGCTCCTTCACCATATTATAGCTGCACTTGCGCGCAGATGAGCACACAGCTGCATAATGGAAGATATAGCTTTCTGTAATGTGTGGTCAGCTACAAAAAGGAAAAAACACAAATGGTTTGATTCTTCTGCTCTTTGAATTTGTTGCAGGGGAGTATACAATT
The DNA here is from genome assembly GCA_030979885.1 of Lolium multiflorum. Lineage (NCBI taxonomy): Eukaryota > Viridiplantae > Streptophyta > Magnoliopsida > Poales > Poaceae > Lolium > Lolium multiflorum. The sequence goes on along the minus strand of CM061748.1, from coordinate 272,551,100 downwards.
TTACCAGGAGTTGCAGGCTAAAATCAATTGCTCAAAAGGTTGAATAAATTAACAAACGAATATTTACATTTTGGGAAAGTAGATTGCAAAATCAAAAATGGTAAAGCCAAATCATCTCAAGTTTGACCAAACTCTGGGTGATTATCTCATGATGCCCAACATACTACTGTTTCAAGACATCTCGGTGACATCTCCGGGGAGGAGATGAGGGAGCACCAAGTCCTCGCAATTAATCTGCAACAATCATAAAGAGTTATTTTTTATTAGTAAGCTCACATCAAGAATAAAAAATTAAACAACTATATACATTAGTAAGCTCACGACACTTTACAATATCAAGGATTTTTTTACAAGCTGCAATATAAAGAGCAAGACCACATATCCTATCATGCATCAGAAATAGTGAATTCTTTGGGCTCCAAGAACAACCAACATATATTAAAGGAGAACTACCCTAAACCCAGGTGCAAGGGCAGATTCCTGAGCTCAACCAAGACATGTGATGTGCCAATAAAATCATATGCATCATAAGCTGCCGAACTACAAAACGGTATTTCTTCATCGGCAGGAACACTGGTAAAATGTATGGTACCAAGCGCGCTGTTAGCCTTGCTAGTTCACAGGTAGTAGTGTAGTGTGTGGAAAGAAGTCTCTTGTGTGATGCTGCCAAAAGCTTCATGCAGCTTGATTGCATAGTGCTATTTCTAGGATACAAGCTAGGTACAACAACTAGATTTCTAAAGCCTTCTAGAGCTTTCTACTGTAAACCTAACCTTCTACAGCTTTCTAGTGCTAACCAAAGTTAGCTACTGCCTAGGGCTTACATATGAATTGTAAGCCTAGAACATACTAGAACATACCACCACCTACAGTACTACTAGAAGGTACTAGCTAACTCCTGAGCAAGGATTACTCTAACAATTCTCCCCCTAATCCTTGCTCTTCATGCTTGACTTGATTTGGACCATTCCAATTCTAGCTCTCAGCTCCTGAAACTTCACTCGCCCAAGTGATTTTGTCAAAATACCAGCGAGCTGATCTGAAGTATTGCTGAAGCTGGCATTGATGCTTCCATCTTCCAAGCAGCCTCTGATGAAGTGATACCGAATATCGATATGTTTCCTGCGCTCATGGAAGACTGGATTTTTGGCTAATGCCAGGGCAGACTTGCTGTCCACCATTAGCTCAACTGTCTCAGCTTGTCATCCTTGAAGTTCTCCAAGCAGCCGAGCTAGCCAAATTCCTTGAGTTGCTGCAGTTGTGGCTGCGACATACTCTGCCTCACACGAAGACAGAGCAACCACCCTTTGCTTGAGAGATTGCCAACTCACCAAGCAGTTGCCGAGGAAGAACAAAGTGCCGCTCGTGTTCTTCCTAGTGTCAATGTCACCAGCTAGGTCACTGTCACTGTAACCAATTAGATGTGCATCCTTTGTCTTCCGTCGGTAGTGAAGACCATAGTGGGTCGTGCCAGCGACGTAGCGAAGAATTCTCTTCACCGCCATCATGTGCTCCTTCGTGGGTCGTTCCATGAATCGAGTGACAAACCCAACAGCAAATGCCAGGTTTGGCCTGGTGTGGACGAGGTAGCGTAGGCTGCCAACGATTTGTCGGTACTTCGTAGCGTCCACCTCTTTTGTTGTACTTTCACGGCTAAGCTTGAGCCGCTCCTCCATTGGGGTCTGTGCTGGATTGCATCCTTCCATTCCGCCCAGCTGCAGGATGCGCGAGGCATAGTGTGCTTGACATATGCTGATGCCATCGCCATGCTGTTGGACTTCAACTCCAAGATAGAATGACAACAATCCAAGGCCACTCATTTGGAATTTTGTCTTCATCTCGGCCTTAAACTCTCAATTGCTCCCTTGGACGAACCTGTGATGATCAGATCATCTACATATACTCCAATGAGCAAGATTGTGTCACCCGTGATGCGCCGGTAGATTGCGTGTTTGTGCTCATGCTCGCTTTACTTGAAGCCCATTTCTTTGAGCGTGGAGTCGAGCTTCGCATTCCATGCCCGCGGAGCTTGCCGCAAACCATAGAGGGCCTTGCACAGCCGTAGGACTTTTCCTTCTTCTCCAGTGACGATGAAACCCGATGGCTGCTTCACATAGACCTCCTCCTTCAGTTCTCCATTGAGGAAGGCTGATTTTACGTCCACCACATGGACAGGCCACCCCTCCTGGGCAACCAAAGCAAGCAGCAGCCGGATTGATTCCATGCGAGCGATGGGAGCAAAGACTTCATCAAAGTCTATGCCGGCTTGCTGGATGAAGCCACGAGAGACCAACCGTGCTTTGTGTTTGATTACTTCGTCGGCTTCATTTTTCTTCAACTTATAGACCCATTTGAGGCCTATTGGTTGATGCCCGTGTGGTAGGTCAACAAGCTCCCATGTGTTGTTTCGCTCCACTACTTCAATTTCCTCGCGCATGCTGCCTGCCATGCCTTGTCGCGCTCATCTTCGGCGAATGAGCACGGCTCCCCCGTGCTGGCCAAGTGTAGCTCCGAGTCGAGGTTGCGCGGTGCGAGCCCAGGCACTGGTTCGTCTCCAATCAGGTTTTCGACCCTGCGATAGCGAACCGGTGTGTCTCCATGCGCAGCATCCAGTCGGTCATCATCATTTGCTGGTGGCGTGACGAAAACCGGGGTCGATGCGGTTGCAGCACTTGTTGCTGGAGCTGATGGAGGCGTTGGTGGGGCGTTGGTTGAGGCACCTTGAGCCCCACGTCTGGAACCTGCTGAACTGGACACCTGGCTAGGCACCCTTGTGGCATGACGGCTGATATACTCCACATCAAAGTTGCTGCTGGGGATTTCGCCGCCATCTGCTGCCAATCCTAACCTCGCTCTTCATGAAAGATAACGTCACGAGCAATGCGAACACGCCTTGTAGCTGGGTCCAGCAGTCTGTATGCCTTTACTCCATCCTCATAGCCAATGAAGACAACAGGAGAGCTGCAGTCATCGAGCTTGCGTAGGTTCCCATGTTCCTTGGCATATGCCAAGCACCCAAAGGTGCGAAGGTAGTGGACAACCGGCTTGCGGCCATGCCACACCTCGTAAGGAGTCTTTCTTGAGAGGGCTTTGGTGGGAGCTCGGTTTAGGAGGAAGACAGCACTGCTAACCACCTCCCCCCAAAATTCAGCTGGCATACTCCTCTGTTTCAGCAAAGAACGTGCCATTGCCACCACTGTTTGGTTCCGCCTCCCGGCGACGCCATTCTGTTGTGGGGTGTATGGCGCGGAGAAGTGGCGCTCGATTCCGTCATCAGCCCAGTAGGCTGCAAAATCCGTTGAGGTGAACTCACCGCCGTTGTCCGTGCGGAACACACGCAGTTGCGTCCGCTTTGAGCTTGAACTCTTTTGATGGCATCTGCTACATCATTCTTGGCTGCCAGGAGCATCACCCACATGTAGCGAGTGGAGTCATCCACCAACAGCAAGTAGCGCCGGCCTCCAGGTGTCGCCGGTGAAATGGGACCGCAGAGGTCGCTGTGGACAAGCTCAAGTGGCTCTTGTGCACGATACCTTGCTTGCCGAGGGAATGGGTTGCGGCGATGCTTCGTGATGACGCATGTGTCGCAGAACTACTCCACGTGTTCCATCCGTGGCAGCCCACGTGCCATGGCGAGGCGTCCCATCTTCTCCAAAGCATCAAAGTTGAGATGCCCAAATCGCTCATGCCAGCGCCAAGCAATATCATCGCGGCAGGCAGAGAGACAAATTGGCCGCGCAATCTCAAGATGGAGGAGATAGAGGCGATTCCGGCCGCGTGTGACCCGAACAAGGAGTCATCCTTGCTTATCCCATATGCGAAGCACACCTCTCCTGATCAGCACGCATGCGTCGCTCCCGTCAAGTTGACCAATGCTGATGATCGAGTTCTTCAGGCGTGGGATGTAGTAGACGCCGCTGAGAGCCTTGTGTTCACCATTTCTGCCTGCAAAGATGATGGTGCCCATGCCCTTGATTTCCACGACCGAGCCATCGCCGAATTTGACAGTGCCGGTGATTGTACGATCAATTTCAGCAAAGGCGTCCCCATGGCCCGTCATGTGATTCCTAGCGCCGGTGTCGAGGTACCAGCCCTCGATTCGCTCGTCATCGCTGCTCGTCCCAAGGTAAGCTTGTGTCTTCGGCTCGTCGATGTGAAGAGGGACATGCTCTGGAGCTGTAATGGTGCTATCTTGCACCACAATAGCCAGGGCTGCAGCAACATTCTGCTGCACCACCATGGCAGCAGCTGGAGCTTCACTTTTCTCCACCAGCATGGCTGGAACTAGAAGTGCTTTGCTGCACCACCATGGCAGGGGCAGGAGTGGTGCAGACCTGCGCCATGAGGAGTGCAGGCTCCTCATCTTCCTCTGCTTCGACTAGGTATGCCCTATTTCTCCGGGGCTGCATGCAGTCCTTGGCCCAATGGCCACGATGGCCACAGTTGCGGCATGTGTCATCTCGCGGGCCGTCCCTAGCCGCTGAACGGTCGTCGCTGCCTTCTCCAACCTTCTTATGTGGTGGCCGTCGTCGTCGCTGTCCACTGCCGCGTGCAAGCCTGGAGGAGCTGCCTCCTTGGCGCCCCTTCATCCTCTCTAGCCATTGCTCCTCGGTGAGTAGGAGCTTGCCCTGCTCACGTGCCAGCTCAGGCGACTCGAGACGATCCTTAGCTGCCTTCAGCCAGCCGGTGACTTCCTCCAATGACATATCAGAAGTGTCAAGGAGGGTCTCGATCGCAAGGACTATCTATGACAGCCTTGGCGGCACAACCCGCAAAAACTTCTCGACAACTTGAGTTTCGTCGATAGATGCTCCGAGCGTGGCGAGGATTGTGACGAGGTTCGTAAGGCGTAGCGCGAAATCATTGACAGACTCCACATCGTGAAATGAGATCATCTCAAATTCCTTCTTTAGCTGCTACACCTTGCCCTTTCGCACGCGATCTGAACCGACATGGCTCGAATCGCCTCCCACGCCTCCTTCGCTGTCCGCTTGACGGCTAGTCCAACCATCATTTCTGGTGGCACCGCTTGCAAGATGGCCTCCAGCGCCATTCGATCTTCCTGGTAGTCATCGGCGCCGAGCTCAATTTCATCCCAGATGCCCCGAGCCTGCAGCTTCACCTTCATGAGGAAGCTCCATTCGGTGTAGTTCGTCCGCGTTAGCATCGGGTAACTGCCACCGCCGACGTCCTTCACGACTCGCTCGACCACAACCTCGCGCCTTCCTGCATCACGATGGCGCGGTCATCTCGGTGGTGGTGAAGGGGAACGGCGCCGCGGCTGGCGGACTGCCAGCAACACCTCCAACTAGAGCTGACATCTCTCAGGTATCCTATCTTCACCAACGCTCTGATACCAATTGTTAGCATTGCTACTTCACAGGTAGTATAGTGTGTGGGAAGAAGTCTGTTGTGTGATGCTTGTTGTGTGATGCTGCCAAAAGCTTAATGCAGCTTTTATTGCATAGTGCTATTTATAGGATACAAGCTAGGTACAGCAACTAGATTTCTAAAGCCTTCTAGAGCTTTCTACTATAAACCTAACCTTCTACAGCTTTCTAGTGCTAACCAAAGTTAGCTACTGCCTAGGGCTTACATATGAATTGTACTCCTAGAACATACCAGCACCTACAGTACTACTAGAAGGTACTAACTAACTCCTGAGCAAGGATTACTCTAACACGCGCCAGCAGGCTGGATAAACTGCACCACAGCTCTATTGTGCTCCTTATTAGGAATGCTAATAAGGAACTCTGTACTTGGATCTTCCGTCATGATTCATGATGTACTGGCACCTAACATCCCTCGTTCTCCCCAGTCCGTCCTATCCGAGTTCGGAGCGGCACCACCTGAATTGATATTTGGTTCTCATGCTACAGCTGCGGTTACTTCACTGGCTCCACCACCAACGAAGCACACAGTCAGCACACATGACATCCCTCTTATCTCCTTACCACTATCTAATTCGGATACACTTATTTTTGTTTTTTTCCTTCAGAAGTATTACTCATTTTCTTAGGATATATACTGTATGATGTTTTGTTAATCTGGCCAGTGTTATGCTCCTCTTAGGTTTCTCATTTCTTTGTCCTGAAACAGCATTAGCAGTAAAGAACCAGAGGTGATCCGCGATATAAGCAAGCAATTAACCTGATGTAGCTATAATTGAAGCAGCTATGAGCGCCACTTTTTCTCGGTCATGCTCCTATCTAGCTTCTACTCGTTTATATTAGAACTTCTATCTATCGCTCTTATATAAACCGTACCTGAAGGAAGTGTATCTAAACTATTCTTTTCTAGTAATATTCCTGTCTAGGTTGTAGCGATTAACATCAGATTCCTAAACATCCTTGCTGACCTGATCAGTGAGGCCACAAGCAATGCTCACCTGAATCAAATATATTCTAGAGCAAGTGGCAGGCACTCGGCACCAATTAAGCAGCACCACACGGTACATGTAAATAGGGGAAAAGGCTGTTTTTTGTATAGCATACATGGCTGCTCCCAGGGAATGCTGTTTACTGAAACAAGTAAGACGTGCACGTGGCAATACATGACTCTTAAATGGCAGGGAACAATATGCTAATCCTGGCCATTAGCTATGGAGCAGCGTGCTAACCTTGGAAATTAGCAGGAGGACATGGCAGAGATGGTAAGTTGCCCTTTCCGAGAAGACGAGGACATGGCAGGGATGTGCAGTTTCCGCTGAAGAGGTAAGCTAGCTAGATCGATGTGCATGGCCATACCTTAATATCCACAAACTTCACCCACCGAAAAGAGTACTTCTATCTGTGCCTAAACCAATCAACAAAAGTCTGTACATGGAGAGAGAGATGGGGATAAGCGTATGCACCATAACGAGCAGAAGCAGCTCCCAGTACGGTGTTAGGGGCCTTGTCATTGTATAACAACTTTTTTTGGTACTGATTGTATTTTGAAATGGATTCATTTTGTATTGAAAACAAAAACTAACAAAGATTCTAATGGTGAAATTAGGTAAGATGCTGATCACATACCTACCCCTTTTATGTACAGCATGCTCATCGATATGAAGCGCTCAAGTTTGTCAGAGTTATGACTAAACTCATATCATAAAGCAGCAAAAATGAACATTCTGTACTACCGAGCTGCATGTGTTAGCCTTTTCTGTCTCTTGATAAGCCCTTCCATCAAAGATATGTACGTTGAACTGTCAACAGACATTCCCTTTTGCAACATCTCATCCAAAATGGCCTTAGCTTCTTTCAATTGCCCACCGGTGCATAGCTCATTTAGGCGTTTTGTGTAGGCCTCCAGAATACTATCTTGTGGATTTCCACCAGTTTCTTCCTCGGTTTTACTCTGGAGATCCTTCCCCGACTCTGTTTCATCCAGAGAAGGAGGCTTCAAGAGGGGAGAAGAAAAGCTTTGAGACAATTTTCCACTATCAGCTAACTTATCCAGCATATTCTGTGCCTCTTCTGGTCTCCCTGCCTCCGATAGTGCAGATAACACTACATTGTAAGTAAATGCATCAGGCTGCAATTCCCGGACCTCCATATCAGAAAAAAATTGCAACGCAGTATCAACATCCCCATCTTTGCACACAGCTTGAATTAGTGTGTTATATGTGATAACATCAACCTTCTTCCCTTTCTCTACCCATGACTCAAAGAGCTTCAATGCTTTGTCAAGCTTTCCCTGCTGACACAGTCCATTCATCAAAGTGTTGCAGGTAACAACATCTGGTTTAAAGGAATTTTCCACCATCTTGTTGTGGAACTGGAAGGCATTCTCCAAGTCCCCTTCCTTGCAGTAGGCATGGATGATGATATTATACGTGGTGTCATCTGGCACCAACCCCTTCTCCATGAGCTCATTCAGCTTGTCAATCGCCTCTTTCAACCTCCCCATTCTGCAAAGCCCCTTGATCAATGTGTTGTAAGTTGAAATGCTTGGCGTCAACTTCCTCTCAATCATCGCATCCCAGAGATGCAGAGCAGGCTCAGGATTATACTCCTTGAAGTAGGCTGCCATCACCGTACCGTAGCTGACTTCATCAGGCACAAAACCCCTTTGCGCTGGAGACTGCAACAGCGCTTGAGCTTCTTCATAACGCTTCTCCTTGCATAGGTTGTACAAGACAGTATTAAGTGTGAAGGTGTCCAATTTGAGTCCCCTCCCTACCATCTCATCCATCAGTGCATATGCTTTGGCAGCATTGCCAGCCTTGCAGTATGCATCAATCAACGTATTGTATGTGATCACATCTGGCGCTAAACCCTCTTCTGCCATCTTCTTCAGACAACCCAGTGCCTCCTCCAGCTCCCCATCCTTGCAAAGGCCCTTAATAACAATGTTATGCGTGACCAAAGTCGCCTTCACCCCCTTGTCCCGCATTTCCTCGAGCAGCTTTAGTGCATCACACGAGCGCCGCCACTTGAAGCACGCATCGGCGAGTGTATTGTAGGTCACTACGTCAGGGAACAAAGTTCCGAGCCGCTCCATCTCATGCTTAAGCTTAAACGCGTCGTCCACCTTCCCCGCCTGGCATAGCCCAGCGGTAAGCACATTGTAGGTCCAGAGGTCAGGCTCAAAGCCGTTGGCTGTCATAGCCTCCACGACCTTGGTGGCCTGCTTGATCCACCCGAGCCTGGCGTAAGCCGACACAAGGGTATTGTAAGTCGACTGCGTAGGCGCAATCCCCTCTTTCTTCATCCTGGCGAGGAGCGCCCTGGCCTCGCCGAGCATGCCCTTCCGGCAGTGCGCGTGGAGGAGCGTGTTGTAGGTGACGGCGTCGGGGGAGAGGCCGAAGCCCTGCATGGTGGAGAGTGTGGCGAGGGCGTCGGCGAGCGTGCCCTTGGAGCAGTGGGTGTGCAGGAGGAGGTTGAAGGTGTAGTGGTTGGGGTGGAGGCGGAGCGCGATGAGGGAGCGGAAGGCGTCGAGGGAGGCCTGCGGCGAGGTGGAGGGGCTGCGCGCGAGCGCGGAGAGGACGGCGTTTGCTGCCTGGAGGGAGGGGCGGACGTGGCCGCGGCGGCGGATGGAGTGGAGGAGCTGGGCGGCGAGGTGGGGGAGGCGGAGGCGGGAGTAGGCGGAGAGCGCGGCGTCGGCGAGCGAAGTCGAGGCGAGATTGCCGTTGCCGAGGAGGTGGCGGTGGAGGTGGCGGAGCGGGTCGAGCGGGAGGAAGGAGAGGAGCAGCGGGAAGAGGTGGCGGTAGGGGAGGACGGGGAGGAGCGGGAGGAGGGAAGGGAGGCAGGAGGGCGGCGAGACGAGGCTGCGGTAGGCGAGGAGCGGATCCGGCGAGGCGAGCCCCGGGTTGGAGGCGGCGAGGGAGAGCACGCGCGGGTGGTGGGAGGCGGTGAGGCGCGGGAGGTAGGCGGCTAGTAGGGTGGGCATGGGCGGCGGCGCGGCTAGGCGGGACGCCGATACGAGCGCATCCGCCACGGACGCGACGAGCGCGGAGTCCGGTTCGGAGGAGAACGGCGGGGTGTCCATGCGGAGGAGGGGAGGCGGCGGACGGCGGTCCGGTGACGGCGCTGCAAAGGGGAAAGGACGAGAGGGAAACAGAGGAATGGCGTGGGCTGCCCTGCGGGCTGCGGCCCAGCTGTGGAAGAGTGGCAGTTGGGGATTTTGGCCTGGGGCACTGGAGAAGCCAATCCCTATTCATCGCTCATTGGCGCGTGTTAATAGGCGACGCTAAGGGAACAAACAGTTTTCGGCCGAGGCCCGTTAAATACAGAAGCAATCGGTGGTGTATTAGTTTTGGTTTTTTTTTTCGGTTTTAGAATTATTCTAAAAGGTTCTAGTCGAGTTTTGTGCGGCTTTGGCCTATTTGTTCAATTTTCGACCGGTTTTAAAAATTGTTCGAATTCAAATTTTGATCAGATTCAAAAAACTATTCGAATTTAAATTTTACTCACATTCGAAAAACTGTTCGAATTCAAATTTTCCATAGATTCGAAATTTTTTCGAATTCAAATTTTGCTCAGATTCAAAATTTGTTTGAATTCCATTACACGTCCAAGGCCTTTTGTTCTTCTTCGCATCCGTTATTTTGGCACAAGTTTTTTTGGTTCTCAAAAAGAAACAGTTTGAAAAGGTTCAGTTGTACGAAATGAATTTCTAGATCCGGGATTTCTTACCATCAAGTTGGTAAAAAGCCTCAATTTATAATTTTGCTCAGATTCGGAAAATTGTTCGAATCCAAATTTTTCTCAGATTTAAAATTTGTTTGAACAAATTCTACTCGGATTCAAAATTTGTTCGAATAAAATTTTGCTCAGATTCTAAAGTTGTTCAAAATTCAAATTTTGCTCAAATTTGAAAAAATAATGAGAATTCTGCGAGTGGCTGGGTTCGAACTCGGGTCACCTCGGACAAGGGTTGAAACCATTAGGGCACACTCGTGTACGAATGTTAAAATTCAAATAAAAAATTGAAAATTGTTCAAATATGAAAATAGTTCAAATTTAAATATGTGTGATTTCCAAAATGTTCAAACTTAAAAACAATGTACAAATTAGAAAAATGTACATACTTCAATAACTTTAAACTTTAAAAATTGTACAAATTTTATAACTGTTTGATTTTGACAATGTTCAAACTTAAAAAAATGTCATACTTTAATAATGTTTAAATTTGAAATTTTTTCAAATTTAGATGTTGTTCAATATTTAATAATTTTGAAAATTTTCAAATTTTAAAAATGTTCATTTTTCAAAAATTGTTCAAATTTCAAAAATATTCAGTAATTTCATATTTTTTCAAATTTTGAAAATATACAATTTTTTAAATTTTTTATATTTAAAAAATATTGGTTCTAAAATATGTTTCTCGAAAAATAAATATTTCAAAAATTATAGAAAAGAAACAAGAGATAAAAACGAAAAGAACAAATAGTATTAAATGTTGGGCCCAGCCCAACTCGTACGCAAGGATATGTGGCACCCCAAGGGCTGCCAACCAGGTCGGCGCAGCGGAGCGCCTGCACGGACCGCGGATCCTATACGCCGAATAGGTCGACGTGTACCGCTCGCACACCCAGCGCGCGGTACGAGCCGGCCCAGTGTTGGAGATATGCCAAGAGACAATAATAAAGTGGTTATTATTATATTTTTGTGTTTATGATAATAGTTTACATCTCATGCTATAATCGTATTAACCGGAAACATTAATATATGTGTGTTTTGTAAACACAAAAGAGCCCCTAGTAACCCTCTTGTTAAACTAGCTTGTTGATTAATAGATGATCACAGTTTCATGATCATGGACATTGGATGTTATTAATAACAAGGTCATATCATTAGGTGAATGATGTGATGGACATACACCCATAGTAAGCGTAGCATATGATCAAGTCATTTAATTCTTTATGCTTCAATCTTTAATATGCATAGTAACTTAATCATTCGACCATGAGATCATGTTAATCACCTACACCGGATGGATACTTTGATGATACCAAACACTATTGCGTAAATGGGTTGTTATAAAAGTGGCATTAAGTGTTCGGAAAGTATAGGGTTGAGGCACTTGTATCAATAGTGGGATTTGTTCATCCAAATGACGGATAGATATACTCTGGGCCCTCTCGGTGGAATGACATCCAATTAGCTTGCAAGCATGTGACTGGCTCACAAGGGATATCATATCACAGTAGACGGTACGAGTAAAGAGTACTTATTGATAACAAGGTTAAACTAGGTATGGAGATACCGACGATCAAACTTCGGATAAGTAAAATATCGCGAGACAAAGGGAATTGTTATTTTATGTGAATGGTTCTTTCGATCACGAAGTCATCATTGAATATGTGGGGGCTATTATGGATCTCCAGATCCCGCTATTAGTTATTGATCGGAGAGGAGTCTCGATCATGTCCACATAGTTCTTGAACCGTAGGGTGACACACTTAAGGTTTGATGTCGGTATAAGTAGATATAGAATATGGAATGGAGTTTGAATGTTGTTCGGAGTCTCAGATGGGATCCGGGACGTCACGAGGAGTTCCGAAATGGTCCGGAGAATAAGATTCATATATACGAAGTTACATTCCAAGTTTGGAAATGATCCGGTGCATTTATGGAAGGTGCTAGAATATTCTAGAACCTTCCGAAAGAAATCACCATGGCAAAAGGCAGTTTTTGGAGTTGGACTTCAATATGGTTTTGGGCAACCCTAGGATGTTCCACCTATATAAAGAGGGGGAGAGGGGAGAGGGCCGTCCACACCAATAGCCGCACCACCCAAGGGCACCAAGGTCGGCGCACCAAGTGCCCCCTCTCCCCAAACCCTAGCCACTCCCCTCCTCCTATTCTCCCGCGGTGCATACGGCGAAGCGCTGCCGGAGATCTTCACAACCACCGTCACCACGCTATTGTGCTGGCGGGATTCCGAGGAGGATCTACTACATCCACTACCCGCTGAAATGGGAAGAAGGACATCGTCATCAACACCGAACGTGTGACCGAGTGCGGAGGTGCTGCCCGATTGTGGCACTGTCAAGATCTTCTACGCGTTTTTGCAAGCGGCAAGTGATCAACTACATCAACCACGAGATATATCTCGTTAACGCTTAGCGATCTTCAAGGGTATGATGATCTTCACCTCGTTGCTACCATCTACTATATTAGATCTTAGCTTGTTATTCGTTCTTGCGGTAGGAATTTTTTGTTTTCTATGCTACGAATCCCTAAAGTGGTATCAGAGTCGTGTCTATGCATAGATTTGTTGCATGAGTAGAACATAATGGTTTTATGGGCGTTGATGCTTTTGTTGTCTCTTGTTATGTGTACTTTGCATCTTGCGGGATGGTGGGATGAAGCGGTCGGGGCTAACTTTACATGACCGCATTCATGAGACCTGCTCCACGCTTGACATGCAACGTGTATTGTATAAGTGGCTTTGCGGGTGTCAGTTTCTCTCACCATAGTTAAGATTCAATTAACTATTTCAATTAACAACACTTGTTGACGTGGGCACTACCCTTCGGGTAACCGATGTTGCCCTATCCTGTACCATCTAGTTGGAGGCCCATGAAGACACTCGAAAGCAAGGCGTGCCGCTAGGACGGTGCACCAGAAGGTTCCTTGACGGGCAAGACAAGGAAGCAGTCGAACAAGGAAAGATCGGATCTAAAATTACTGTAAACCTAGTCGTATTCGATTAGATCTCTTGAGACCTGGCCTCCTATATAAAGGCCAGGAGAGGGGCTGCCGAGGGACACACGATCAATCTTAGCAATCTCAGCCAGCAAAAGCTTAGAGCTAGGCCACCTTAGCGATTAGCCATCTCGACGAGATCTCAGCCGAACTATTCGGCACCCCATTGTAACCCATTATCATCATAATCAAGAACACAGCAGGACGTAAGGGTTTTACCTCATCGAGGGCCCCGAACTGGGTAAATTGCTCTCCCCGCTTGTCGTGAACCGATGTCTCGTCGCTTGTAGGATTCCATCAACCCTAAGCCCTATCGGAGGGCATTGACGAGGAGCACCCTCGACAATTGGCGCCTTCTGTGGGAACCCTGTCGGCACAAGATCGGACATCGGCTGAACCCGTCATGTCATCGGCAGCTTCATCAACACCGTCATCGCCTTGTCTGGGAAGCCCGATTCGTTTTGGCTCCTACGAGTTCACCCCACATAGCGATTCGTCTCGCTCGACTTTCTCCGGTCTACAAGGCAACATGGAGATGACCTTCGGGAGCATCCACTACAACGTCAACTCAGAAGGAATTCTTCGGCTGCTGGAATCTCCCATCTCCAGGTCGATGAGTCCAAGCGCATCGTCGTCACTCGACCTTTCGGCTGGCGACAAGCCCGTCGAGTTCGCCCGCGCCTTCGACTCCCCGTTCAGCATCCTCCATGTCGGTCGGATCCGATGATCCCGCGTCCTCGGAGCTAACCTCGTACTACGCATGAACTGCGACACCAGGCACGGGCTAGGGTCGAGCGACACGTTCATCCGCAATACCCACTATTCGTCGGAAGACAGCATCGACAGCATCACCCAAGGAGACACCGAAGAGTGGCGCCCCTCCAAGTTTATGTTGCTAACAGGAGATGGAGATCGCCCCTCGTTCCAAAGCGAGCTAGTTTTGAGAACAGCCGGCAACAACAACACCGACCACACCATCGCAGAGGAGGAGTGGGCAGCGACCAAGGCAGCCGTGCTTAACAACACACCACTTCCGGCGGGAACCACGGTTGGCACTCTCAATGCTTACCGCTCCATATTGGAGAAAAATCGGGAGCACCTATCTAAGGAGCAAGCCACCCTCGAGAGACGCCTATCTGCGGCAGACCGATCCACGAGCGACGAAGGGGCTCGCAGGAAGTGCCTCTCGAAGTACCCACGGAGGAGGCAAACATCGATCAAGAATGTCCAGGCTCTCGGAAGACGATGCTAGAGAAATAACATCAAATTTGACCAAGTCCTTCATGACCACAGACACCGCGGGCATGCCACGACCAAAGACCGTTGCGGGAGCGACCGCCAACCTCGCTGCATATCTCATCAATCAGCGCCCTGAAGGTTCCATGGCTCAAGCCCACCGAGGTGCCCTAGAAAGTCTCGCGATATTGGGAGACAATCTGGTCCCAAGAAAGGACAAGACTACGTTGCAAGCAAGTGGCTCAAAACACCACGCGAGAGACGCTGGATGAAATTACTCAGAGTAGGATCGACAAAGCAAGGCGGCGACGCGCCGCAGAGAGGAACTCGACAGCGATTCTTCGGATGAGACCCAGGAGAACGACGGCGAGCTTAGGGGAGCCGATTGTTTAAGCTACAAAATTCGGGAGGCAATGCCACCCAAGAAGTTCAAACCCACCCCTACCGACGTCGCCAAGTACGATGGGCAGCAGGAGCCGAGATCCTGGATAGAGGATTATCTGCAGACAGTGATTAAAGGGAACCAGATAGCAGCGATGCAGTGCTGCTTTACCTAAAGGACTCAGCGCGAGCCTGGCTAAGAGGTCCGAAGGGTTCCATCAAGTCATGGGACGACCTAGTAGAAGCTTTCGTCGCCAACTTCCAAGCAACCTACAAAAGGCCCGTCGGGATTGAAGAGTTACGGCATTGTCGGCAAAGCGAAGGAGTCGATGCGCGCATACATCGGAGATTCACCAAGCTCCCGAACGCTGCGAAGACGTATCGTCACGAGCAATCGACGCCGCGGTGATGGCATCCGACGTGAAAGCTATATAGAAGAGCTTGGACGCAAGAAGCCGAAAACCATAACCAAGTTAATGGAAATCGCCAACAGTTGGGCCGATGGCGAAGACAACGTTCGAAAGCCACGACAGCGCAGCGACGATGAAGAAGATGACCAGCCGAAGCATGATTCGGGTGGTCGAAGGGATCGCAACAAGAGAAGGAAGAACCGCAGCTACGATGACAACAACTTGGTGGCAGCTACTCGATCGGGGATGATGAACGATGACAAAAGAGATGATCGACAGATGGTAATCGAACTACGGGAACCGTGGCAACTATAAACCACGACGACAAAGAACCCCCGAACTACCCTACGTTGAGCAGATCAACGCCCCGCTACCTGCATTCATATGCCGATTCCAAGGATGGTAAAATAAAGTCTAGCCACTTGCTCAGGGACTGTCGGCAGTTCATCGATATGCATAAACTCATCCGGCAGGCAGGCCAGCAACCTACCACCACCACCACCACCACACTGCAACACCAGGTCCAGCAAGCTCAACCTCATCAACCCAACGAGGCATTTCCACCACCACGTGGGGATGAGTATGATCCACAGACAGGCGTTTCAAGGAGAGAAATGAAGAAGCTCACCCGAGAAATCAACCTGGCAGAAAGCATCATGGCGAACATCCCGAGTATGTCGAGTGGTCGTCTCAGAACATCACGTTCACGGCGGATCACCCGATGACTATACCAAAACCAGGACACGCTGCCCTAGTGGTCGAAGCACGATAGGAGGGTTCAAGATGAGCAAAGTCTCCATGGACGGAGGAAGTGGACTCAACCTGATATTCCTTGACACAATCCAAAGTATGGGGATCACCATGAGAATGCTAGAAGAATCGGACACCCGCTTCCATGGGATCCTCCCTACTTCACGTACTCTTGGCAAAGCGTACTGAACGTCGTCTTCGGCAAACCCGACAATTTCAGAAGGAGAAGATCGAGTTTGAAGTCGTGAGTCGCGATGTCACGCTATACTCGGGAGACCAGCTTATGCCAAGTTCATGGCTGTACCGCACTACGCATACCTCAAGCTGAAAATACCTGGGAACAATGGGACAAACATTACAGTCCATGGAAGTTTCTCACGCTCGGACAATTGTGATCGGGACTTTCAGAGGATTGCTGCTAAGTTTGGCCTGAGGCAGGAAATTGTTGACCTTCCGCCGAAGACCTCGTCACGCAGTATTAAGAAAGAAGAACGTGTTAGAGGGGCAAAGAAGAAGTCTGACGACCCCGCTCTTGAAGCTTTGGCAGTACAAACTTCGGCAGCCCAAGTTTCGGCAGCAAAAGCTTCGGCAGTTGAAGATGCAGAAGATATAGGAGGCAGCAAGACACTGACAATCGCTGCCCAGATCCCTGGCGAAGTCGACGGCGCTTCCAAAAACACCAACACGGCGACCAAGCCAGAAGATGAGAAGAACCCCTTCAATACTTAAGCAATCCACTAGCATTTAGTTTCATTTTCCTTTCCAAACAGGGCTTCCCCTTTTTCGCCCTTTAGTTTCGTATTTACCCTATTAATGAGAACTTAAGTTTCGATTCCTTGTTGAGCATTGCAGTAATTTAAAGCATCTATGACCGCGCCACCGTGAACCTTGCTTACAAGCAACGGTACAACGTAACGCGCGGCAGAAGATCGCGCCCCAAGGGAAAAGCCTCTACGAGTGCTGCAAAGAAAAACAAGGATATTAATCCTTCCCTCTGCTTCAGATGCCTCTACGAGTGCCGTACAAAGCAAGAGTTTGGAAAATATAAACACAACCCACGTTCGATATTTTACTTATGGAAATATCAAAGAACAACGGGCTCATCGGCAGAATCATTGCACGAAATATTCGGTGACTGTCAAACTTACAATCGGTTGAAAGCAAAGTTGCGCATACAACAGGTTTAGCAAAACCTGCAACACGAGCTGATCACTCATAATGATTTGCTGACCAACTAGTATACATACATCTAACGGGCAATTAAGATTTGCTCCTTCAAAAATTTGCCAACGGCATCAACATGGTAAAAGTACATATTCGTGTATTTACCAAATAAAAAGTTTCGGCTTAACAATCCTAACACTTGGATGGACTAGCCAAAGCAATTTATTTTACAAAAACAACTTTAAACCCTGACATCACCCTTGCAGGGTTTCCCTTTCTTCAGGTACCTTTGACTCCTCCTCAAGCCTGTCGACAATTATATTGGCGGGCAATAATACCTTCGGATACAGTGCTTCCAAATCACCAGTTGCGTTGGCAATAGACAGCAAACTTGCTGAGGGATAACGAGCAAGCACAAGGGCAAGCGTACACCTGGCCCCTGCAAAAACTTGAGCTCGCACTAAGTCCCGAATCTTCTTGGCGTTTCTAAACTCGGACATCAAAGTCAAAAGCGTAGGGGGAATTGCGTTTAAAGGGAACATCGTCTTCCAAACCACCCTCATAGCTTTGTAGCACTTGTCAAAGAATTGGTGGACTTGTTGGACCCGATCCTGAAATTTCGCGACAGCCGAAGCCTTCGAGTGTTCCCGCCAGAAAATCTCTTCGGATGAGGATAGCTGGGTTAAAGCATGCACTCGCTCGTGTATCCGCTTGTTCTCTTCCGCACGGTTCAAAGCTATGACTGGCAAAGGAATCAATAAAGAATCAGACAAGGCGTTGTTGACAAAAGGGCAAAGGAATCGAAACTTACAGTTCAAACTCTCGTAGCTTTATGCAGCTCAGTAAGAGCGTACCGCTCCACGTCGGCTGCAATCTCGCTCTTCTTATTGACAATAGCAGCTAAGGCATAAGTGCTGCGCAGGTCCTTTTCCATCTGCGTAATCCGATCCTTCATACGCTGGATCCGATCACCTTGAGGAAGAGCACCCGAAGAGTCGTCGACAAATGAGGGCACTGGGAAGACCTGCAGGAAACACCGTTACAAAGGACGATGGATATGGTACAGCTGAGCATCCGAAGTAACTCCCATCGGGAGAAATACAAGAAGAAATATCATAACAAAAGTGCGCTAATAACATTGCTAGCACGGAGTTTATTACAAGCATAAGTTTTGCAGCAGAACAATGTTTCACATCAGCTCGAGCATAAGTTTGTTACAAGAATCAAGGGGCTTGGGTCTGAGTCGATAAACTGGGTCCAGCCGACAACTTCCTTGATGAAACCAGTTCAAGAAGCTGGCGAGCACAAGTAAGGGCAGACGCTTTAAAGGCGCTTAAGTCAACAAGCTGCCCGTCTTGCTCTTTCGGCAGCTCCTTAGTCATCTCTTCGATATCACCCTTAAAGCCGTAACCCATCATAAGCTGGAAGGCAAGGACGGCACCATAAGTGCGCGATGTACGCTTGAATACCTCGATAACCTCCTTGGTGTCAACCGCGAAGGCATCGATCAGCTGCCCCAGGGTCTTGTCCTGCTTGGTCTTGGGGAAAATCATCAAGTGCATCCGCGCCAAGGCACCCTTCCCCTTCGCAAGAAGCTCCCGTAAGCGGTGAGAGGCAAGAGTCATCGACATAGCATTTGCAGGAGAATTGTTTGGAACTCTGTCCAGAAAGGCATTGGCAAAAGGATCGAATTAAGCGCATCAATCGAAAGAAAGATTACCAAGTAAAGCCAAGGAAGACTGACAAAGGAGATCGTCCTTTTCGGCGCCCGAGCTTCAGCGCCAGCCTGGATGCTTCCTCCTTCAGCTTCTCCTTCAGCTTGCCCAGTTCCTCCTTCAAAGAGTCGACCTCTTGGCGAGCCTCGCAGCTATCTTGACTGCGCCATCCAATTTCGAGGAGAAAGATTTGACTTCCTTTTGTAGCCGAGCCTTGTAGAAGTGAATTGGGAGGCGAAGGCCTCCAAAGAGGAAATAACGCCTCGCAGGTCCTTAAGAAAGAAGGATGATTTACCAAAAATTGTTAAACAAAGCACGCTCCAAGAAATTTGCATCACAATCAGAAAAGGACTTACGGAAGGAGGAGTCACGGCGGCAGCAGTTGGAGGAACATTTTTCCCCTTGGAAAGGGAAGAAGTGGTGGATACTTTCGGAAGCTAGCCACTACGACCGGCGGGGCAGCAGATTTGGCTTTTTTAGACGGAGGCTCGATAAAGCCTTCGTCGCTGCAAAGATGAATGATTGACAATGGTTATAAAAGGAGTATGAAAAATAAAAGGGCTAAATGTAACTTCAGAAAAGAAACTGCTTACATGTCGAAGAGATCATCTTCATCGGCAAAGCCGCCGGTTGATCTCTTCGCAGGTGAAGCCCTAGCCTCCTCCGCAGCTGCATTAACAAAGGCATCACGATCAGCGTCGTCATTACGCACTGATCCATCTGCGTCATGAGCATCATCGGCTGAGGAAGGAAGGTCGGTGTGAGCAACTTCAAAATCTATCGGACCATTATATTCGTCCTCTGGGCCTGTGTGCTCGACAGTGTGAAAATCTACGGGGATTGAGGAGCCTCTCCCCTCAGAAGTATCATCCGGCGAATCATGCATATTTCCAGAAACTATGGGGATCTATCAAAGTATCCATTAATGCTGCTGTATCTCTTCACATAGAAGATCTTTTTCCACAGCCCGAAATGAGGTTCGATACCCAGAAACGCCTCGCAAAGGGTGATGAACACAGCAACGTGAAGGATTGAGTTGGGGGTAAGTTGCCGTAGTTGAATTTCGTAGGTTCGCAAGAGATGGAGGAGGAATTCATGAGTGGGAAGCGAAAGGCCTCGATATAGGAAAGATAAGAACATCACGGTAAAGCCGGCAGGGGGATTAGGCCGAGAAATCGCACCTGGAAAGATCACGTTTCCCTCGTCGAAGATATTAATCCCAGCTTCGGGATCTCTTCTCGTCACGCTTGGTGACGGTTGATGCTACCCAATCTCCGGGCTTGACCATTGAACTCGGCCTGGCCGCGCGCCGGGCCGGGAGAGCGTTAAGCGAAAGAGAGGACTTGGCGGCGCCTCCAGCTGGTGGCGGCGGCGCCTGGTGGGCGCGGCGGCGGCGGATTCTTTCTTCTTTGTGAGATCGACGAAGATTGGAAAAACGGTGGTGGAGGCGCAGCAACGGCAAAGGAAGGAAGAAGGAGAAGAATGAGAAGATGCTACGGAAAACGTGGAGAAGATTAGGGATTTCTCGCCCTTTGGAGATTTTGAGGATAAGTTAAGAGCTGTGTAGGCACGTGTCGTTGCTACCGGTTCCTTTAATGGATCTTTTCAATTAAAGATTGCAGAAATCGAGGAGACGCCTTGGTGACTGTGCGAAAAGGGCCAGACAAAGAAAGAATAGGCCCAGCAGGACGTGTCCTGTCAGTCAAACTCAAGCTCGTATACGTCATCAAAGACGTAGAAGCATTCCAAGGAAAAATGAAAAGTTATCGGATGAAGGACTTGAGTCTACGCACGGATTGCAAGCATCCATACCTAGACTCGGGGCTACTCCCATCGGGGCGCTGACGCGCACCCGATAAAATGAAGACTCGAAGGAAAAATGTTTTGGAGGAAGAGATAATTGCTCGACTTAAGTCTGCCCGGGCACCCGCGCCCAGACCGGGGCTACTCCCATCGGGAGTGCATGATACGCACCAACAGAATGAGCAGTCGAAGGAAGAAGGGTTGAAGAAAAATTATTTGAATAGCTCGAGTCACACTCGGTTACAAGCACTCGTACCCAGACTGGCTACTCCCATCGGGAGCGCGTGCACGCACCCGATGTTTTTTGCACTCAGGATCATGCCCGGGGACTTGATTCTGTGTAGGGTAACGTTGTTTTGCCATCGAGTTAACCAACAAAGTTGGGCACGTTACTCATTATCCCTTGCATAAAGAAAATATATCGGATGACCTATGAAGATTTGCAGAAAAAACTTTGGCAAAACGAAATATTCGAGTGGTACAACTTGAGTACGTACGGATTGCAAGCATCCGTACCTAGACTCGGGGGCTACTCCCATCGGGCGACGCGCACCCGATAGAAGAAGGTGAAGCAGACTCAAGATGAACAAGGACAATGAAGGAGAAGAACATCAGGAGGAGACGTTTTAGTCTCTACCCGAACTATCTTCGGCTAGACACTGGGGCTGACGTGGGCACTACCTTCGGGTAACCGATGTTGCCCTATCCTGTACCATCTAGTTGGAGGCCCATGAAGACACTCGGAAGCAAGGCGGGGACGGTGCACCAGAAGGTTCCTTGATGGGCAAGACAAGGAAGCAGTCGAACAAGGAAAGATCGGATCTAAAATTACTGTAAACCTAGTCGTATTCGATTAGACCTCTTGAGACCTGGCCTCCTATATAAAGGCCAGGAGAGGGGTTGCCGAGGGACACACGATCAATCTTAGCAATCTCAGCCAGCAAAAGCTTAGAGCTAGGCCACCTTAGCGATTAGCCATCTCGACGAGATCTCGGCCGAACTATTCGGCACCCCATTGTAACCCATTATCATCATAATCAAGAACAGACAGGCAGGACGTAAGGGTTTTACCTCATCGAGGGCCCCGAACTGGGTAAATTGCTCTCCCCGCTTGTCTGTGAACCGATGTCTCGTGTCAGCTTGCAGGATTCCATCAACCCTAAGCCCCTATCGAAGGGCATTGACGAGGAGCACCCTCGACACTTGTATCAGCGTTGTGGTTCATGTTTGTATGTAGATTGGATCTTACTCGAAAACCTTAAACCACGTAAAATATGCAAACCAAATTAGAGGTGTCTAACTTGTTTTTGCAGGGTTTGGTGATGTGATATGGCCATGATGTGATGATGAATATGTATGAGATGATCATTATTGTATTGTGTCAATCGGAAGGAGCCTTATGGTTGTCTTTATATTTCATGTAGTAGTATTATTTCAAAGTAGTTGTAATAATTGCTACATGTGGTGAACAACCATGAAGACGGCGCCATTGACCTTGACGCTACGCCGACAATGATGGATATCATGCCCGTTAATGATGGAGATCATGTCCGTGCTTTGGAGATGAAGATCAAAGGCGCAAAGACAAAAGGGACATATCATATCACATTATAAATTGCATGTGATGTTAATCCTTTTATGCATCTGATATTGCTTAGATCGCGACGGTAGCATTATAAGATGATCCCTCTCACTAAAAAATAAAGATAATAAAGTGTTCATCCTTAGTTAGCACCGTTGCTAAGACTCGTTGTTTCGAAGCATCACGTGATGATCGGGTGTGATAGACTCAATTTGCACATGGGAAACGAGGGTTTGACTTGACGAGCCTAGCATGTACAGACATGGCCTCGGAACACAGAAGATCGAAAGGTTAAGCATGAACCATATAGATGATATGATGAACATGTTGATGTTTGCCATTGAAACTACATCATCTCACGTGATGATCGGACTTGGTGTAGTTGATTTGGTTCGTGTAATCACTATGACAATTCTAGGGATATTGTTTTGAGTGGGAGTTCACCTAGTTAATTTTAAATTAATAGTAAACTCAATTTATCATAAACTAAGTCTAAACTCTTTGCAAATATGTTGTAGATTATGGCGACCCCTACCATCAACTTTAATTCGTTCCTAAAGAAAGAAAAGCTGAAAAACAATGAAAGCAACTTTACGGATTGGTTCCGTCACTTAAGAATTATCCTCACTGCTGGACAACTGCTCCATGTGCTCGATGTACCGCTGGGTGACCCACCTGCAGAAACAGCTACCGATGAGGCTAAAAATGTTTACCCCACTTGGAAGAATCATTACTCCACAATTCAGTGTGACATCCTATACGGTTTCGAATCGGAGCTTCAGATACGCTTTGAGACCCACGACCCTCATGACATAATCAATGAGCTAAAAATGATATTTGAAACTCATGCGTCCGTGGAAAGCTATGATGCTTCTGAAAAGTTCTTTAAGTGTAAGATGGAAGAGGGCATCTCCGTTAGCGAGCACGTGCTCAAGATGTATGGGCACGCGAAGAAACTCCAAGACTTGGGAATGACGATTCCTAACGCCTTCGGGATTCATCGTGTTCTTCAATCACTGCCACCTAGTTACAAGAACTTCGTGATGAGCTACAACATGCAGTGCATGGACAAGACGTTACCTGAACTCTTCTCAATGCTGAAAACTGCTGAAGTGGAGATAAAAAAAGAGCACCAAGTGTTGATGGTTAATAAGACCACCAATTTCAAGAAGCAGGGCCAGCCTAAGGAAAAGGGTAAATTCACGAAGGGCAGCAAGAAAGCTGACGCGCCTCCTAAGAAACCCAAGGCTGGCCCCAAATCTGATAATGTGTGCTATTATTACAAAGAAGAGGGACACTGGAAGCGGAACTGCTCAAAGTACCTGGCAGATCTGAAGAGCGGCTGATACGTCTCCAACGTATCTATAATTTCTGATGTTCCATGCTAGTTTTATGACAATACCTACATGTTTTGCTCACACTTTATAATGATTTTATGCATTTTCCCGGACTAACCTATTAACAAGGTGCCGAAGCGCCAGTTCCTGTTTTCTGCTGTTTTTGGTTCCAGAAAAGCTGTTCAGAAAATATTCTCGAAATTGGACGAAACAAAAGCCAAACCTTCTATTTTACCAAGACGGACCCAGAACACCGAAGGAGAGACGAAGAAGAGGCCCACGGCCTCAGACCACAGCGGCGCGGCCTAGGGAGGGCGCCCGGTGTGTGTGGGCCCCTTGGGACCCCCGACACCGCCTTTCGCCTATATATTCCTCGCGACACGAAAACCCTACATCAATCGATCATATTCCAGAAAGACTCCAGGGGCGCCGCCGCCATCGCGAAACCAAGATTCGGTGGACATAATCTCTGTTCCGGCACGCCGCCGGGACGGGGAAGTGCCCCCAAGCCATCTCCATCGACGCCACCGCCTCCATCATGCTCCGTGAGTAGTTCCCCCATGGACTACGGGTTCTAGCAGTAGCTAGTTGGTACTCTCTCTCTCATGTACTTCAATACAATGATCTCATGAGCTGCCTTACATTATTGAGATCCATCTGATGTAATCGGTGTTGTGTTTGTTGGGATTCGATGAATTGTTACATTATGATCAGTCTATCTATATAAGTTTGTGAAGTTATTGTTGCTGCAATCTTGTTATGTTTAATGCTTGTCACTGGTGCACGAGTGGCATGATCTTAGATTTAAGCTCTATAATTATTGCTAAGATTGTATCTACAAGTTGTTTGCACATGTCTATGTCCGGAACCCGAGGTCCCAGAGTGACAGCAACTGGGATAACTGGAGGGGAAGGCTTAGGTATGAGGATCACATGTTTTCACCAAGTGTTAATGCTTTGCTCCGGTGCTCTATTAAAAGGAGTACCTTAATTACTAGAAGATTCCCTTGAGACCCGGCTGCCACCGGCTGGTAGGACAAAAGATGTTATGCAAGTTTCTCATTGCGAGCACGTATGACTATATATGGAAAACATGCCTACATGATTAATAAATTGATGTTCTGTCTTAATGCTATTTCAATCCTATCAATTGCCCAACGTAATTTGTTCACCCAACACTTGTCACTTGTTATTGGAGAGTTACCACTAGTGTAGATAATTGGGAACCCGGTCCATCTTTCATCATCATATACTCGTTCTATATGACATTGGAAGTAGTATCAACTATTTTCTGGTGCCATCGCCTCTATGTTACTACTACTGCTGCTGTGTTACTCTTACTACTGCTCTCATATTACTGCTGCTTTCACATCACCCATGTTACTAGTGCTTTTCCAGGTGCAGCTGAATTGACAACTCGGTTGTTAAGGCTTATAAGTATTCTTTACCTCCCTTGTGTCGAATCAATAAATTTGGGTTTTACTTCCCTCGAAGTTGCGATCCCCTATACTTGTGGGTTATCAAGACTATTTTCGGCGCCATTGCCGTGGAGGCATAGCTCTACTCATAAGTTCACAGGAGTACACTCTACCTCTCTCTTGTTTTTTATATTTTGTTTTGCTTAGTTTACTTTTGTCTAGTTTATTTGTGCTTAGTTTATTTTCTGTCTAGTATTATTTTGCTTAGTTTACTTTTGTCTAGTTTGTTTTTGTCTTGTTTTATTTTTCTTATATACCCAAAAATCCATAAAATTTTGAAAAACCATAAAATTAAAAACTGTTGTTATGGAAGAACTCATACCCATTACGGAGCTTGTAGAATTATATAAGAATTATAGAGAATCAAGAAAGGGTGAAGTCATGAGTGTTGTGTTAAAAAACGAATATAATTGCTAAAATCTTGCTTAAACGCCATGATATAAACTGTTGCTCTAAACAGGATACTAAACATCTTAAATTCCAATGTGGCTTTAGTGTAGAAGTTTTAATTATGAACTACAATTGGAATAACTATATTCATTTTGGGATCGAAGAGGTAGAACAATTTATTTTATTTATGGGAGCCTCTGAGATAGAATCCTTCATGTCTAAAAATTATGAAACTTGTATTGCTTGTAAGGACCTTAAAGATCATGTCTCTTCTATCCTTAATTTTTGCATAGAAAGTTACAGCGATAATCCTTATATCATTGATTATAAAGAGAGACTCATTAATGCACAAGAATGCACTCACAATTTGCAGGAACCTGTGGAAGAAGAAATTGATGAACCTGAAAACTCATTGGATGAAAAAGAAGAGGAAAGTGACGAACAAAAGGAGGAAGAATGGATTAGCTACCCATGCCAACCTTCTAATGAGAGTAACTCTTTATCTCTTACACTATTTGATTGTCCTCCATGCTTGCCAAAGGAGGATGAATGTTATGTCCCTGTGGATTCTCTTGAAATATTCCCTATAAGTAAAACTTGTGAGAATAATTATGCTACTATTATCTATGATAATCCATGCTATTTTGATAAATCTTATGATAATGCTTTGTTTGTGCGATATCGAAATGCATGGTACTAAAGAGTTTTGCCTAGCAAATGTTTATGATAAAGCTCTAGATGATGGTCCTATGTTACTTGATAATATTAATTGTACTACTAATGAAAATGGGATTGGAGAGGTCTTGACTTTATCTAGGAGTCCCATATCTTTTGAGATTGATCAATCATCTTGTTATATTATTGATAAAAGTGGGTTTGAAAGTTTTGATCCCACTATTTTTAAGCTTGATAAAAATTATGTGTTTGTGGATCATGAAAAACATGCTTTATGTGATAGTTATATTGTTGAGTTTGTTCATGAAGCTACTAAAAATTATTATGAGAGAGGAAAATATGGTTGTAGAAATTTGCATGGTACTAAAACACCTCTCTACATGCTGAAAATTTTGAGGTTACTCGTGTTTTATCTTCTTATGCTTGTCACTTTGTTCTTCATGAATTTATTTGTGTACAAGATTCCTATGCATAGGAAGTGGGTTAGACTTAAATGTGTTTTGAACTTGCTTTTTGATGCTCTCTTTTGCTTCAACTCTTATTTCTTGCGAGAACATCATTAAAATTGTTGAGCCCATCTTAATGGCTATAAAGAAAGCACTTCTGGGGAGATAACCCATGTTTTTATTTTGCTACTGTTTTGTTGTGTCTTGAAAGTTGTTACTACTGTAGCAACCTCTCCTTATCTTTATTTTATTGCATTGTTGTGCCAAGTAAAGTCTCTAATAGAAGGTTGATACTAGATTTAGATTTCTGCGCAGAAACTGATTTCTAGCTGTCACGAATTTGAGTAGGTCTCTCTGTACGAGAACCTAAAAATTATGCCAAAATTCATGCGTGTTCCTCAGATATGTACGCAACTTTCATTAGTTTTGAGTTTTCTGATTTGAGCAACGGAAGTACCTCTAAAAAATTCTGTCTCTGTTTTTTGCATTGTCTCTTGTGGACTTTAAGTAAGGCTTTCTAGACGTGGAGAGCTGTAGCTAATGTTTTATTGAGTTCTTGCAATGTGTCACTACAGGACTAAAGTGGATTAAAGTTTTTTGAGTACTAACCCTCTAATGAAGTTTATGAGAAGTTTGGTGTGGCAGAAGTTTTCAAGGGTCAAGAGAGGAGGATGATATATGGTCAAGAAGAGTGAAAAGTCTAAGCTTAGGGATGCCCCGTGGTTCATCCCGCATATTTCAAGAAGACTCAGCGTCTAAGCTTGGGGATGCCCAAGGCATCCCTTCTTCATCGACAACTTCTCAGGTCACCTCTAGTGAAACTATATTTTTATTCGGTCACATCTTATGTGCTTTACTTGGAGCGTCTGTGTGTTTATTTTCGTTTTGTTTTTGTTTGAATAAAATCGGATCCTAGCAATCCATGTGTGGGAGAGATACACGCTCCGCTTTTTCATTTGAACACTTGTGTTCTTCGTTTTTCATATTCATGGCAAAAGTTAAAAGCTGTTGCATTTATTGCTATTTGGTTGGAAACAGAAAATGCTTCATATTGTCTTGAATAATTTGATACTTGGCAATTGTTTTGAGCTCTCAAGTAGATCAAGTTTAAGCTCTTGGATCATGTAGTTTAAACCTATTAGTGGAGAACTACCGTAGAGCTTGTTGAAAATTGATTTGCATGATTGGTCTCTCTAAGGTCTAGATATTTTCTGGTAAAAGTGTTTGAGCAACAAGGAAGATAGTGTAGAGTCTTATAATGCTTGCAATATGTTCTTATGTAAGTTTTGTTGTGGTTCATACTTGTGTTTGCTTCAAACAACCTTGCTAGCCAAAGCCTTGTACCGAGAGGGAATGCTTCTCATGCATCCAAAACCTTGAGCCAAAACCTATGCCATGTGTGTCCACCATAACTACCTACTATGTGGTATTTCTCTGCCATTCCAAGTAAATGCTTCATGTGCTACCTTTAAACAATTCAAAAGTTATTATCTCTTATTTGTGTCAATGTTTTATAGCTCATGAGGAAGTATGTGGTTTTTTATCTTTTAATCTTGTTGGGACTTTCACCAATGGACTAGTGGCTCATCCGCTTATCCAATAATTTTGTAAAAAGAGCGGGTCCCAGCCCAATTAATTAACTTTCATTAATAATTATCTTCACATGTTTTGCCCGATTCATCAAGCAACTTAATTTTGCAAATAGACACTCCTTCATGGTATGTGAAATGTTGGAAGGCACCGAGGATTCGGTTAGCCATGGCTTGTGTAAGCAAAAGGTTGGGAGGAGTGTCATCCATAAATAAAACTAAAGTACATGTGTAAACAAAAGAGAAGAGGGATGATCTACATTGCTGGTAGAGATAACATCCTTCATGGGAGCCGCTCTTTGAAAGTTTGATGAGCGGGTTAGAGTGCCCACTACCATTCGTTGACAACAACAAACACCTCTCAAAACTTTACTTTTATTCTCTCTATATGATTTCAAAACTTGAAAAGCTCTAGCACCTGATTTAATCCCTGCTTCCCTCTGCGAAGGGCCTTTCTTTTAACTAGCAGGGGCTGGCGCGGCGGCACGCCGCACCCTTATGTAGCCATGAACTGAAGAACAAAACAATATTTTGAGCCTGAGCATTTATAGTTCTTACATCACATGAATGGATATCTGTGTATTATTAGCAAAAAAAAGTTCAAAACACTGAGTGACCACGTTTTACTGAACCTATGAGTAAGTGTGTGAGCCATAATATTTTGATACAACCATGATTCAAGGCAAAGAGAGATGAAATATGAATGGGCAGACTGTATTTTGATAGCCCTCCTTGGAACTTGTCATTCCACAGCCTATGCACCATGCTGCGCATCTCTCGATCCAATTCAACCTCGCTCGGTAGCTGAACCAAAGAGACAAATGTAGTAGTATGTGTTGAGCTTTAAAAAACACTAAAACCATACTATGCAAACTAACAAATGGGGCAATAACTGGCTCACTTTGATAATAGTACATTACCATAGAGGGCCTGGCTGCCTGTCCTCTCTATTGCTTCATTTCCGTTCAATATCCATGAACTCTGTGCAACTGACAGAAGTAGCTAGTGTACGTCAACAACTATGGAAGGCAATGAGAGAAATGTAGATATCCCAACTTTCTATACCTAAAATCTAAGGTTTTTTTACACCCTAGGAGCACACAATAATTGTAAGACTGAACAGAGCAGCCTGGTACAACCTTCTCTTCAGGACAGTAAGATAACTCATGGTCTGAAATGACAGCAAGCACTAACCTCTGGTTCAGCACTCTTATTATCCATGATTCTACTCTTTGTCATCTCCTTTTGAGATTTTGTAGCATCTAATTTGTTCAGAATAACCATCATAATTGTTGTAGACTTTACATAAGCTTATCCAAAAAAAAATGCATATCTTACCTTCTTTGCGTTTTGTCTCCAGTACTTTGGTTAAGTCTTTGTTCCCACAACCGGCAGCCTAAAACTCTCAAGCTATGACTAACTAAAAATACCAAGACACTAATGGAACAGAGGAAAATCGGCCATTCTACAGGTCTACTAAATCTCAAATTACTTCCTGTGGAGCTCATCCACATCCCTATTATCACATATTATGATGTATAATGTTCAAGTCCTGTCAACTGAAATGTAGATATGATTTTAAATGAGCAGAATGTATTGAGTATTTAAATGCTGAAATCAGATGGCGACAACAGCACTGCCTCAAAATTTGTCAAGAAGCTAACTTCGTCTAGAAGATATGTATGCATCATCGACTCATCCCAATTAATCTACTTTCTGTGAGTATCTGTATATGTTCTCTACCTGTGCTGATTCGTTTAGCAGAGGACACCGAGTATATTACGAAAGCATAGCATTATCCCAATTAATCTACTCATGGGTTGTCATACCGTAGGTCCATAGTCTTGCCTATGGAGCGATGACTCCAAGCCAAGGTGCCTGGAAGTGGCAGGGTTGGTTGTTTTTAGGATTGTTCATGGCTGGTGACCTGCTCTATTTTGGTGCTTGTGCGGATGAAGCATAGCATTATCCCAATTAATCTACTCATGGGTTGTCATACCGTTGGTCCATAGTCTTGTCTATGGAGCGATGACTCCAAGCCAAGGTGCCTGGAAGTGGCAGGGTTGGTTGTTTTTAGGATTGTTCATGGCTGGTGACCTGCTCTATTTTGGTGCTTGTGCGGATGAGGTGCTACATCGCGAGCACACTTCATCTCATTGTTTGGAGCTCGAACGGCAGAAATGGAGATTTTCTCCATTGAACTTGCGAAAACTGAGATGTTGGAGTACATACTGATGGTAAAACTGTTGTTTACCCATGTAGGACAATTTGATTATGGGTTTTCGACGCAAGAAATGATGTTCTCTAGGTAAAAGTAGAGCAACACTCTCGATTATGGGCTATTGATATCGACTGTTGTTTATTCGGTACATGAATTACTTAGTCTCAACACTAAATAGAAAAAAACAGGAGCCTAGGAGACAATGTAACAGTCAGCAACAAGTATTTTCGCAGGCAAAAATGGTTCACAAAAATTATGAGCCAATTTAATCTGTGAGTAACGCCTAATGAAATAGGCAAATTATATTTTAAAATATGAGAAGCAAGTGTTGCAGATACATGTAGATGGTCTAGAGGTGATCTATCGATCCTTCACCGTAACAAAATTTGTATCTAGTCTTGCCAATGAAGCTAATGTAAACATAAAGTCTATAGCACAATGTTTAGTTGCAAATAAAGCAAGAAATAGGACTTGCCTATAACATGACCATGACGACCATGTGAATGTTCTTGATGGACACATGCTTGCGGACGAACTCTACCAGTCTACCTCAACCAAGCCATGGACATGTCACATCGCACCGTTTGGAACTGAGCAAAAGAAACAATATAAAATCTGTTACTTCATGGAAATAAGGAGGACCAAATGTATTAACAGCCAATAGACCATAAGTGAATCACATGTTCTCAAAATTCAAATGATTGTCATTGTATACTTGCTTATAGGATTCCTTTGTAGAATAAATCTACAACATTCATTGGAGTCATTCACTTCGGTGGAAAAGGACGCAAGGGAGAGCAAAATTGAGCGAACACATACATTTTGTTTCCTTCACAACTGTACACGTATGCTGAAACAAATTAATGACCACTCATCAGATAGATGTGGTGGAATGGTCCAATGAACAACAGAAAATATGCTTCAGAAAAAAGGGAGTATAATTTGGATGGATGAGAACGCCAAAAGATTCTGATGTATAACTCGAAACTAAAATAAACTAAATTCATTCTAGACAACGAAATGACATGATTAAAATTAAAAGGACTTCGGTATTCATCAGAAGGACACTTCCAATGTCTTATCTGATTTGCAGTCTGAAGTCTGAAGCAAGGATACAATATGCTGTAGATCACGTAGACACTTTGAAAAAGAATCTAGCTCTAGTTTTCTACTTTAAGGAAGCTAAAATAAGAAATAAAGATTCCGAATAAAACAATCTCCGTCCCATTCTCTAAACCATGCGATATATGCGCCCAGTAGGTATATATATATATAAACATTTGAAAAACGATGCTTATGCACTGTGAAGGTCTAACCAGTCAATTACATTGCAGATAGAAAGAAATCTTTACTTCTTATCACAGTGCGTACTTGCAGCTATGCCCAAACAATCAGAATTCCCAATGAAAAGTCAAAACTAAAGCCAATCGACATCGTCCTTACATGTCTGAATCAACGGAAAAAGCAGAGAAGATCGGTTGCAATTACAGAAACTAAGAACACTATATGGTCAAAAATTATAAACACAAAAATATTCCCCTTTCTTTTATGGCATCTATTTCAGGACGCTCAAGTTGAAGGCAAAATTTGCCCCTTTCTTTTATTCTTACTTTTTTACATTTGACTATGTGCATTATATCCATCTTCCTAATTTTGATTATTTTACTGCATGTTATAAATTTCTTGGCACAAATATGTAATGCAAACATATTATTATCACATCTTGCTCCCCCCACCCCCACAACCTAATGGAAAATGAAACATGATTCTAATTCATTGGTTCTTCATTAACTTCTCTTTTTGAAGATAATTTTGGAAATTATATTCGTAGGACAGTTTTAAGCATCATAGAAATAATGAAACTCGAGAGGGGCCCCCGTCAACGGCATTTATGTAGCATTTCAGTATTTCTATTTCTACATATGTATACGCTGCATTGCAACTATTACATAAAACAGAATGAGAAAGGCCGAACCAAGATACCAGATCATACTACGCCGCTTCCATGGTATTTAGCGCTCTGCCCTGTTTACTTCAAAACTCGCTGTATGGTAGTTGTTCGGGTGGCGGCAAGGCGACTTTCAGGCGCCGCCATGCTCTCTGATCCAGAGCAGACACCAAAACTGCTGGTCGGCGGAGACTCATCTTCGGATAAGAGACCACTCGTAGGGTTTGGGAACACCATCCAGGTGAGGAGCTGTAGGGTTCCTTACTACTGCAGACAAAGAATACAAATGGGAGGAACATTCAGTTACTTAATATTGTAGTGAAAGTAGTTAAATCTGGATAAAGATGTGATCATTAGATAAAACGACCTGGTAATCAAAATAATCAACCCATGATGTTCGTAGGCTGTCTTCTTCTCTTTAAGATATAAAGCCTCTCTTGGGCGACAACTCAAACGTATGGAGGTGTAAAAACAGGAATCATGCAAAAGAAAAGGCTCATGGAAGTTCAATGTGCATTCATGTTTTCTTTATACAACAAATATCAATGATCAACACTTGAACATTTAGTTGCAGAGCTTTCTATCTAGTTTCGTTGGATAAAATGAAAAGATAAGATTTTGACTACTTAACTAAAATCAGATAAGTTTGAAGGCACAATGGTCATCTTATCAATTGGAATCACTCTCCAATGGACCCTCTAATATGTGTAAGAACTGCATATCTCAGCCATGCTCTTGAAAACATAACTCGTGGCAAGGTAAGTGAGCAAAATTTATAGTAAGATGTGTTCTACAGGCAATTGAGAATTAATATGCACTAATGTGAGCACACAAGAATTATGTTGTTCATACAGGCTTATAGATATATTGCATAACTCAAAGAATGATTACCTGCATTCATCCCATGAAATAATGTCAAATTGGATCCTAACACAATTTCTCCAACTAACAGCGGCACGTAGTCCCTGTCCAACATCATATAGGTATGAACTGAGAAGAAAATGCGCAGCAAAAATTACAGAAGAATACATACCACGGACATCATCTAGTGACAATTCACAAAGAAGAAACCACTTCTTTTTTATATAAGAAAAGCTAGAGTAACTAAACTGGAGAACCCTATTTTATGACCATAAAGAAACAATACCATACATCTCATGGCTTTCCGAAAAAGGCATTCAGAGAGCAATACCAAAAATATGCTCGAGCTGGGATCGTATAGATATCAATTGCTTCCTTGCTTGATCTAGATAGAAAACAGAAGCGGAAACATGGCCAGTAAATTGGGCAAAATCAATCTCCCTTTCCTAGACTCGCACCTCTGTTTCAATATGCCGAACTCCTATGTGATATAGCCTCCAAACAACAACTTCTGAAACACCACTGACGGCTGCGTGAAACAGATCAAGGGCGATACTCACCCCGGACGGCCGGACCCCCGACACTCCTTTTGCCGCGTGCTGTTGCCGGTAGCTGTGCAGCCGAGGGTGCGCCGGCGAAGTTCGACATCCTCCTGTGTGCCCGCCGCTCTGCTCGTTGAGATAGAGAGGAGATGAGGCGGGAGATGCAGAGCAGAGGTAGAGGAGGGAGCGGTTAGGCGACCTACATGTGCACCGATGCTCGTAGCCGCTGGTGGCTGTCGGAGCCGGGGTCAACGCGGGCGTCTCCTCCTCGCCGCTCCCTGCCCACCGTCTCGCCTCCATCCCGACGACGGTGCCGCCGCCCCAAGTCCCTCCTGAGATCGCATGGCGGCCAGATCGCCGCACGTCGCGTGATGCCATCGCCAGCTTCGGGAACTCGGCAGGGCGCCGGTCCTCCGTGCGTGCTGCTCCCATCACTGGTACTCTTGTTGGCAAGGTCGAGCCTGGAGCACGACAGCACGTGTTGAGGGACGGCCGGAGGCTCATCGGAGACCGGATGAGCCGTAACCCATGAGATGCGAAGACGACCAAAGCAACGCTTAGGGATGGCCGGAATAGGACACGAAGACGATGAACTGACCGCGACGCGGAGGGCCAGGCCGGGCAAACCGGCGAGAAATACGGAGTAGTAGATAGAGAAGGGGGGAAAAGGGGCTGGCGACCATGGAGAGCTCGGACAGGGGAGAGCTCGGGCAGCCCGCTCAGCCGGGAAAGAGCCTGCCGAGGTGGTCGGATTTGACACTGATTGCTTTCTCCCGATCTGGTCAAAGGTAGAGGAAGGAGACATGTACAGTATGTTTTTGGGAAATGACAAAACGATCAGACGAACAAAAGTGCAAAACTAATCTAAGCGGTGATACGGGAGTCAGGATCATGTGCAACCTGTCGGCAATCGCCTCGCAGCTACATGCACATGAAGTGTACACCCAAACTGTTAACCATCGGAGCACAACAAAGAAAAGATAAATCACATGCGTCCCTTTAAATGTTACAGAGCACCAAAACCACACACAAAGATTAACCAGGGGAAACAAAACATCCACAGAGGATACGTGTCAGCACCAAGTTAATCTCTAGTAGGCCTCAAAATTTTGGGAAAAAAGATGTTTGTTCCCCTTTAATATAGTAGTTATTTATGTTGAGTCAGTTTACCTACTTCCTTCTATCTGAGAAGCAAACACTTGTGTCAACTGTGTGCATTGATTCTTACATGCTTGCTTATTGACATGAGATATGCATGTTGAAAGTTGAAAGCAATTGCTGAAACTTAAATCTTTCTTTGTGTTGCTTCAAAACCTCTTATTAAGAATTTATTGCTTTATGAGTTAACTCTTATGCAAGACTTTTTGATGCTTGTCTTGAAAGTACTATTTATGAAAAGTTTTGCTATATGTTATCTATTTGTTAGCAAACTATAGATCATTGCCCTGAGTCACTTCATTCATCTCATATGCTTTACAATAGTATGATCAAGATTATGTAAGTACCATGTCACTACAGAAATTATTCTTTTTATCGTTTACCTACTCGAGGGCGAGTAGGAACTAAGCTTGGGGATGCTTGATACGTCTCCAACGTATCTATAATTTCGATGTTCGATGCTAGTTTTATGACAATACCTACATGTTTTGCTCACACTTTATAATGATTTTATGCATTTTCCCGGACTAACCTATTAACAAGATGCCGAAGCGCCGTTCTGTTTCTGTGTTTTTGGTTCCGAAAACCTGTTCAGAAATATTCTAATTGGACGAAACAAAAGCCAAACCTTCTATTTTACCGAGACGTACCCAAAACACCGAAGGAGACGAGAGAGGCCCACAGCCTCGGGACCGCCAGGCGGCGCGGACTAGGAGGGGGGCGCGCCCAGGTGTGATGTGGGCCCTCGGGACCCCTTCGACGCCGCCCTTTCGCCTATATATTCCTCGCGACACGAAAACCCTACATCAATCGATCATATTCCAGAAAGACTCCAGGGGCGCCGCCGCCATCGCGAAACCAAGATTCGGGGGACAGAATCTCTGTTCCAGCACGCCGCCGGGACGGGGAAGTGCCCCCGGAAGCCATCTCCATCGACGCCCCCGCCTCCATCATGCTCCGTGAGTAGTTCCCCCATGGACTACGGGTTCTAGCATTAGCTAGTTGGTACTCTCTCTCCCATGTACTTCAATACAATGATCTCATGAGCTGCCTTACATGATTGAGATCCATCTGATGTAATCGGTGTTGTGTTTGTTAGGATCCGATGAATTGTTACATTATGATCAGTCTATCTATATAAGTTTGTGAAGTTATTGTTGTTGCAATCTTGTTATGTTTAATGCTTGTCACTAGTGCACGAGTGGCATGATCTTAGATTTAAGCTCTACAATTATTGCTTAGATTGTATCTACAAGTTGTTTGCACATGTCTATGTCCGGAATCCGAGGTCCCAGAGGCAACTGGGATAACTAGAGGAAGGCTTAGGTATGAGGATCACATGTTTTCACCAAGTGTTAATGCTTTGCTCCGGTGCTCTATTAAAAGGAGTACCTTAATTACAGTAGATTCCCTTGAGGCCTTGCCAGCTGGTAGGACAAAACATGTTATGCAAGTTTCTCATTGCGAGCACGTATGACTATATATGGAAAACATGCCTACATGATTAATAAATTGATGTTCTGTCTTAATGCTATTTCAATCCTATCAATTGCCCAATGTAATTTGTTCACCCAACACTTGTCACTTGTTATTGGAGAGTTACCACTAGTGTAGATAGCTGGGAACCCCGGTCCATCTTTCATCATCATATACTCGTTCCTATATGAAATTGGAAGTAGTATCAACTATTTTCGGTGCCATCGCCTGTGTTACTACTTATTGTTGTATTCTTGTTAACTTGCTCTCATATTACTTTCACATCACCGTGTTACTAGTGCTTTTCAGTGCGGTGAATTGACAACTCGATTGTTAAGGCTTATAAGTATTCTTTACCTCCCTTGTGTCGAATCAATAAATTTGGATTTTACTTCCCTCGAAGACTGTTGCGATCTCCTATACTTGTGGGTTATCAGCGGCAACATCAAAAAGAAAGGTATATCTGATATACATGTTATTGATGTCTATCTTACTAGTAATCGTAGTATTGCCTAGGTATTTGATACTGGTTCATTTGCTCATATTTGTAACTCGAAACAGGAGCTACAGAATAAACGAAGACTAGCAAGAAACGAGGTGGCGATGCGCGTTGGAAATGGATCCAAGGTTGATGTGATCGCCGTCAGCACGCTCCCCTACATCTACCATCAGGATTACTTTTAAATTCGAATAATTTTTATTTGGTGCCTGCGTTAAGCATGAACATTATATCTGGGTCTTTTTTATTGCAAAGCGGTTATTCATTCGAGTCTGAGAATAATGGTTGTTCGATTTATATGAATAATATCTTTTATGGTCATGCACCTGATATGAATGATTTATTCTTGTTTAATCTCGATAGTTTTGATACACATATACATAACATTGACGCTAAATGGAAGAAATTAAATGATAATTCTACATATATGTGGCAGTGTCGTCTTGGTCATATTGGAGTGAAATGCATGAAGAAACTCCATTCAGATCGATTACTTGAATCACTTGATAGATGTGAGGCATGTCTGATGGGAAAAATGACTAAGACTCCATTCTCTGGTATTATTGAGCGAGCTACAGACTTGTTGGAAATCATACATACTGATGTATGTGGATCAATGAGTGTAGCATCGCGCGGTGGTTATCGTTATGTTCTTACTTTCACAGATGATTTGAGTAGATATGGGTATATCTACTTGATGAAACATAAATCCGAAACATTTGAGAAGTTTAAGGAATTTCAAAGTGAAGTAGAAAATCAACGTAACAAGAAGATTAAATTTCTGCGTTCTGATCGTGGAGGTGAATATCTGAGTTATGAGTTTGGCATGCATTTAAATAAATGTGGAATACTTTCACAGTTGACACCACCAGGAACACCATAGCGCAATGGTGTGTTCGAATGTCGTAATCGAACTCTATTGGATATGTTTCGATCTATGATGTCTCTTACAGATTTACCGTTATCTTTTTGGAGTTATGCATTAGAGACAACAGCATTCACTTTAAATAGGGCACCATCTAAATCCGTTGAAATGACACCGTATGAACTGTGGTTTGGAAACAAACCTAAGTTGTCGTTCCTTAAAGTTTGGGATGCGAAGCTTATGTGAAGAAGTTACAACCTGACAAGCTCGAACCCAAAGTGGAGAAATGCGTCTTCATAGGATACCCTAAAGAAACAATTGTGTATACCTTCTACCATAGATCCGAAGGTAAAATCTTTGTTGCCAAGAACATATACTTTCTTGAGAAGGAGTTTCTCTCGAAAGAAGTAACTGGAAGGAAAGTAGAAATCGACGAGGTTACTGAACCTTCTCTTAAAAATCAGAGTAGCGCAACACCGGAAGATGTTCTTGTGCCGCCTACATCGATTAGTGAGGAAGCTAATGATAATGATCATGAAACTTCGAACGAAGTTATTAGTGAACCTCGCGGGTCGACGAGGGTTCGTGCCACTCCTGATTGGTACGATCCCGCGTTAAATGTCATGATTGTGGACAACAATGATGAAGACCCTGCGACGTATGAGGAAGCTAATGAGCCCAGATTCCAACAAATGGCAAGAGGCCATGAAATCCAAAATGGGATCCATGTATGATAATCAAGTATGTACTTTGGTAGACTTACCTGATAGCTGCAAGGCTGTCGAGAATGAATGGATCTTCAAAAGAAAAACAGATGTTGATGGTACTATTACTGTCTATAAAGCTCGATTTGTCGCGAAAGGGTTCCGATAAATTCAAGGAGTTGACTACGATGAGACTTTCTCACCTGTAGCGAAGCTAAAGTCTGTGAGGATATTGTTAGCAATAGCTGCATTTTTCGATTATGAAATTTGGCAGATAGATGTCAAAACGGCGTTCCTTAATGGTGACATTGACGAAGAGTTGTATATGGTACAACCCAAAGGTTTTGTCGATCTTAAAAATGCTAACAAGGTATGCAAACTTCAGTGTTCTATTTATGGACTGAAGCAAGCATCCCAGAGTTGGAACCGACGCTTTGATAAGGTGATTAAAGACTTTGGATTTATACAAACCCATGGAGAGGCTTGTATTTACAAGAAAGTGAGTGGGAGCTCTATAGCATTTATAATATTATATGTAGATGACATATTATTGATTGGAAATGATGTAGAACTTCTAAGTAGTGTTAAAGGCTATTTGAATAAGTGTTTTTCAACGAAGGACCTTGGAGAAGCAGCATACATTTTAGGCATCAAGATTTATAGAGATAGATCAATGCGCCTAATAGGGCTTTCACATAGTACATATCTGGATAAGATTCTAAAGAAGTTTAAAGTGGATGATAGCAAGAAAGGGTTCTTGCCCATGATACCAGGCAAGACCTTGAGTAAAAATCAAAGTCCAGCTACGGCAGAAGAAAGAGAAAAGATGAACAAAATCCCCTCTGGCTCGGCCATAGGCTCTATCATGTATGCCATGCTGTGTACAAGACCGGATATCGCACATGTTGCTAGTTTGATCAATAGATATCAAATTGATCTAGGAATGTAACACATTGGACAGCGGTCAAGAATATCCTAAAGTACTTGAAAAGAACGAAGTATATGTTTCTTTGTTATGGAGGTGACCAAGAGCTTGTTGTAACCAGATACACCGATGCTAGTTGGAACACTGATCCAGATTACTCTAAGTCTCAATCCCGATACGTATTTATTTTTAATGGTGCAGCAGTAAGCTGGAGGAGTGCTAAGCAAAGCATTGTGGCGAAATCTTCAACTGAATCGGAATATGATGGCGCGTGATGCACACATCCGTTGGGAACCCCAAGAGCAAAGTGTGATGTGCACAGCAACAAGTTTTTCCCTCAGTAAGAAACCAAGGTTATCGAACCAGTAGGAGATGAAGGCCACGTGAAGGAGTGTAGTGCGGCGCAACACCGGGGATTCGGCGCCAACGTGGAACTGGACAACACAATCAAATACCTTGCCCCAACTTAACGGTGAGGTTGTCAATCTCTCACGGCTTTGTAAACAAAGGATTAAACGTATGGTGTGGAGAATGGTGTTTGTTTGCAAGAAACAGAGAACAATGATTGCAGTAGGTTGTATTTCAGATGTAAAAGAATGGACGGGGTCCACAGTTCACTAGTGGTGTCTCTCCAATAAGATAAATAGCATGTTGGGTGAACAAATTACAATTGGGCAATTGACAAATAGAGGGCATAACAATGCACGTACATATCATGATGACTACTATGAGATTTACTTAGGGCATTACGACAAACAACATAGACCGCTATCCAGCATGCATCTATGCCTAAAAAGTCCACCTTCGGGTTAGCATCCACACCCCTTCCAGTATTAAGTTGCAAACAACGGACAATTGCATTAAGTATTGTGCGTAATGTAAACAATACAAATATCCTTAGACAAAGCATTGATGTTTATCCCTAGTGGCAACAACACATCCATAACCTTAGAACTTTCTCACTATCCCAGATTCAATGGAGGCATGAACCCACTATCGAGCATAAATACTCCCTCTTGGAGTTACAAGTATCAACTTGGCCAGAGTCTCTACTAGCAACGGAGAGCATGCAAGATCATAAACAACACATATATGATAGATCGATAATCAACTTGACATAGTATTCCATATTCATCGATCCCAACAAACACAACATGTAGCATTACAAAAAGATGATCTTGATCATGATAGGCAGCTCACAAGATCTAAACATGATAGCACAAGAGGAGAAGACAACCATCTAGCTATTGTATGGACCCATGGTCCAAGGATGAACTACTCACGCATCATCCGGAGGTAGGCATGGTGATGTAGAGCCCTCCTGATGATTCCCCTCTCAGCAGGGTGCCGGAGGCGATCTTCGAAATTTCCCCGAGATGGGATTGACGGCGGCTATGTCTCCGGAACTTTTCTCGTATCGTGGCTCTCGGTACTAGGGTTTCGCGACGGAGGAATATATATGCGAAGGGCAGCAGTCGGGGACGCTCGAGGGGCCCACCCCATAAGGCGGCGCGGCGGGGGTGGGCCGCGCCGTCCTATGGTGTGGCGCCTGTGCGCCCTCTTCGTCTCTCTTCGGTGTACGGAAGGCTCCGTGGAAAATAAGACCGTGGGCTTTGTTTCGTCCAATTCCGAGAATATTTGTGTAGAAGAAACCAAAATAGCAAAAAACAGGAACCGGCGCTTCGGCATCTTGTTAATAGGTTAGTACCGAAAAATGCATCAAAATTATATAAAGTCTATATAAAACATGTGAGTATTGTCATAAAACTAGCATGGAACATAAGAAATTATAGATACGTTAGAGACGTATCAAGCATCCCCAAGCTTAGTTCCTACTCGCCCTCGAGTAGGTAAACGATAACAAGGATAATTACAGTGACATGCTACTATCATAATCTTGATCAATACTATTGTAAAGCATATGAGATGAATGAAGTGATTCAAAGCAATGGTAAAGATAATGACTAAACAACTGAATCATATAGCAAAGTCTTTTCATGAATAGTACTTTCAAGACAAGCATCATCAAGTCTTGCATAAGAGTTAACTCATAAAGCAATAGATTCTAAATAGAAGGTTTTGAAGCAACACAAAGGAAGATTTAAGTTTCAGCTTGCTTTCAACTTTCAACATGTATATCTCATGGATAATTGTCAAGACAAAGTAATATGATGAGTGCAAATAAGCAAGTATGTAAGAATCAATGCACACAGTTGACACAAGTGTTTGCTTCTAAGATAGAAAGAAGTAGGTAAACTGACTCAACATAAAGTAAAAAAAGGCCCTTCGCAGAGGGAAGCAGGGATTACTCATGTGCTAGAGCTTTTTATTTTGAAAACATGGAAACAATTTTGTCAACGGTAGTAATAATTCATATGTGTTATGCATAAAACCTCCTATAAGTTGCAAGCCTCATGCATCGAATACTAATAGTGCTCGCACCTTGTCCTAATTAGCTTGGATTTCATGGATTATCATTGCATTACATATGTTTCAACCAAGTGTCACAAAGGGGTACTCTCTATGCCACGTACAAAGGTCCAAGGAGATAAACGCATTTGATTTCTCAATTTTGATAGATCTCAACTTGAGGACATCCATACCGGGACAACATAGAAAACAGATAATGGTCTCCTCTTTTATGCTTTAAGCATTCAACA
This sequence comes from Lolium multiflorum, assembly GCA_030979885.1. NCBI lineage: Eukaryota > Viridiplantae > Streptophyta > Magnoliopsida > Poales > Poaceae > Lolium > Lolium multiflorum. The sequence continues at coordinate 272,509,147 of CM061748.1, read as the reverse complement.
ACAGATAATATTCTCATAAGAGATTTGAGGATTAATGTCCAAGCTAAAACTTCCACCATGATACATGGCTTTGGTTGGCGGCCCAATGTTCATCTCTAACAATATGCATACCCAAACCATTTAGTCATGGAAAATCTCCCTTATTTCAGACAAGACGAACATGCATAGCAACTCACATGATATTCAACAAAGGTGTAACAGGTTGATGGCGTCCCCAGAAACATGGTTACCGCTCAACCAGCAACTTATAAGAACTAAGATACATAAGCGACATATTCATTACCACAATAGTTTTTAGGCTACTTTCCCATGAGCTATGTATTGCAAAGACAAAGAATGAAATTTTTAAAGGTAGCACGCAAGCAATTTACTTTGGAATGGCAGAAAAATACCACATAGTAGGTAGTTATGGTGGACACAAATGGCATAGGTTTTGGCCCATGGTTTTGGATGCACGAGAAGCATTCCCTCTCAATGCAAGGCTTTGGCTAGCAAGGTTGTTTGAAGCAAACACAAGTATGAACCGGTACAACAAAACTTACATAAGAACATATTGCAAGCATTATAAGACTCTACACTATCTTCCTTGTTGTTCAAACACTTTTACCAGAAAATATCTAGACTTCAGAGAGACCAATCATGCAAACCAAATTCAAACAAGCTCTACGGCAGTTCTCCACTAATAGGTTTAAACTACATGATGCAAGAGCTTAAACATGATCTACTTGAGAAATCAAAACAATTGCCAAGTATCAAATTATTCAAGACAATATACCAATTACCACATGAAGCATTTTCTGTTTCCAACCAAATAGCAATGAAGCGACTTTCAACTTTCTCCATAAACATTAAAAGTAAAACTAAGAACACCAGTGTTCATATGAAACAGCGGAGCGTGTCTTTCTCCCACACAAGGAATGCTAGGATCCGAATTTATTCAAACATAATCAAAAATAAAAACACACACACGCTGCAAGTAAAGCACATAAGATGTGACAGAATAAAAATATAGTTTCACTAGAGGTGACCTGATAAGTTGTTGATGAAGAAGGGGATGCCTTGGGCATCCCCAGTTTTTAGATGAGTCTTCTTGAAATATGCAGAGGACGAACCACGGGGCATCCCCAAGCTTAGAACTTTCACTCTTCTTGATCATATTATATCATCCTCCTCTCTTGATCCTTGAAAACTTTCCACACACACCACTCAAAACAATCTCATTAGAGGATTAGTGCATAATCAAAAATTCACATGTTCAGAGAGGACACAATCATTCCCAACACTTCTGGACATTACCCAAGGCTACTGAAATTCAATGAAGCAATCCACTCAAACACAGTAAAGGAGGCAATATGAAATAAAAGACAGAATCTGTCAAAACAGAACAGTCCATAAAGACGAATTTTTTCGAGGCACTTAACATGCTCAGATGAAGAAGCTCAAATTGAATGAAAGTTGCATACATATCTGAGGATTACTCATGAATTTTTAGATTCTCCTACAGAGAGATTTTCTCAAATTCGTGACAGCTAAAAATCTGTTTCTCCACAGAAATCCAAATCTAGTATCAACTCTACTATCAAAGACTTTACTTGGCACAACAATGCAATAAAGTAAATATACAAAGGCATTGCTACAGTAGAAACAAGCACCTTGTCTCAAATATAAAACAAAAATTGCAGAAATAAAATAATGGGTTGTCTCCCATGAGCGCTTTTTTCTTTAACGCCTTTCAGCTAGACGCAGAAAGTGTAAATCAAGTAACATCAAAATAAGAAGCATCAACATCATAATTTGTTCTGATAATAGAATCAAAAGACAACTTCATTCTCTTTCTAGGGAAGTGTCCCATACCTTTCTTAAGAGGGAATTGATATTTAATATTTCCTTCTTTCATATCAATAATAGCACCAACGGTTCGAAGAAAGGGTCTTCCCATACGTTTGCATATTTCTTGTGAATATTCTCACATTTCTTTTTTGACAGTGGCGAAGAAGAAGAACTCGCTGCCAATGTGATGGCTCCAGCGATCACGTCGAATACCTTGGTTCTTTCTGAAGCACGCCGTGCTGCTAAGGAACCTTCGTCTCCTCGCCAGCAAGATGTGGAAGCATCGACTCCTATCGCCAGCCCCCGAGCTCCTTCGCCGAAAAGACCAAGGATTGAACTTGGCGAGAGCTACGATTTTTGGCTGGAAGCTCCACGACTCCTCCCTTGGATGACGTAAGTACTCCTGTGGCTATTTTTATTTTGTCAAGTCTCGTTTTTTATTTTTGGCCATTTGTCGAGTTTTTCCCTTCTGAACTTGTCTCTCGACTTTGCTTTTGTAGCCTCTGATGAAACATTTCATCAATCTTGGTACCCAATTTATCGGGTATCGTGATACTATCGAAAGTTTGAAAGGTAAACCTTGCTTTCCAGGGATAAGATATTTTTGTTTTTCCTTGGCTAGTCTGTGTTGTATTTTGACTTCATCATCTTATTCCTTCAGAGGCTCTCGACAAAGCCAACAAACGCGCTGATGATCTTTCTATTAAGCTTGAGCAAAGCGAAAGAGAGAAAGCTGAGCAAGACGCTGCTTCTATTGGAGATCTTCGCAAGAGGCTCCATCATATTGAGAATGCTTTAAGCGAGAAAACGACCCAACAAATTGCGCTTGAAGAGGCTATTATAGGTCGCTTAGAATCTCAGAACCGACGCTTTGTTAGTAAGTTCCTTGATTTTATTTTCTAAGTTTCTTCTAAGATTGACTATCTGCATATTTTGATGAACTCGAATTTTGTTCCAGCAAAAAAAATAGGCGAAGATTTTACCCTTCACGAAGCTGAGGAAGACCGACTTCTCGACTCGCTCTCAATCCTCGAGCTTCATGGGGATCTGGCGCGCATCAGCATTGTCGATGCACGGACCACGTTCACACGCCTCTTCCCTTACTTCTTCCCCAAGGAAACATGTAACATCCCTGTTTAGCAAACCCTAATTAGGAATTGTTTTGTGCATCATGAGCATCATTTTAAATGCATTAATAAAAATTTGCAATTAAATTAAGGTGGAAACCCTAGGTTTATGTAAGTCTTTCTCTTTTTAAAATGTGTTCAACCGTTTGAAACACTCAAAATAAAAGTAAGTGCACCTTCTCATGTAACTAGGAAGGCCACTTTATTTTTCTATAAAGTTTTGAGTGTGTTTGGGTTTGCAAAAAGAGTTCAAAAGAGTGGAATAGATTTGAATCTATTCCTATTTTATTTTTTCCTGGAAAATCCCAAATACCAGGGGGCTTTTTGCAAAACTTGGCCTTGTCTTCCTCCTCACACGCAGGCACCTGCGTGGCCGTGCCTTGCACCTCCACCTCCTGCCGCCGCCGTTGGACGAGAAGACACCTGGAGCTCCTCACGCACGCCACGCCGACGCCCTCTCCCCTATCCTCTTCCTCTCTCCCTCGCGCGCCTCTCTTCCTCTCTCTGTGAACGTGCGCAGCAAACCCTAGCCGCGCTGCGCCGCCCCTCGCCTGCCGCTCCGGCCTCCCCGGCGCCCAGCCGCGACCACCAACGGCTCCGCCTCGCCTCCCCGAGCTTCCCCATCGAAGGAATCGGCCGGGGAGGGCTCCAATCGCCGCCGCCATCGCCATTTTCGACCGCCACCGGCGGCCACCTCGTCGCCGATTCCTCCGCCGTCCGGCCTCCGTTTGCCTCGCCATCACCTCCCCTGCATTGCTGGTGAGCTTCTGCTCCGCTAGAGCTAGTCGCCGATCCCTCTCTCCCTCTGGTCCGTCCCCGCGTCGCTCGCGTGCGTCCGCCGCCGCGGCCGTGCGTCGCCGGCCTTGCTCCGGCGGCCAATAAATGGCGGCGCCGCCAGGGGGCTCGATGCTGCCGCGTCAGCGCCTCCATCTACCGGGCCGCCTCCAAGGCGTGCCGTGCCCACCGGCCGCCCTGGCCGTATGCCATGCTGGCGTCATAATGACGTCAGCAGGGCCCTTTTTCTATTTTCTGTTTTATTTATTTATATGACAGGTGGGGTCTATCTGTCAGGATTTTATTCATTTTGAAATTATTAAAATGCTGACAGTGGGTCCAACTTTTCATATCTTTATTATTTTCCAGAAATTGAAGAAAATGAGTAAAACTTGTTTAATTAATAACTAATTCATTTTAATTCAGAAAAATGTGTATAATATATCAAAATCTTCAAAAAAATGAGATCTACACTTTAGTATCAAAAGCATGCATTATTAAACAACTTTGAACCCTGTCCTTAATAGAAGAACAAATGAACCCTTTTCTTTAATATGCGGGGTTTATGGAATTGCAAAGTATTATGCATTCCAACCCTATTTAAATTGATGAGCATGTTATAGGATCACTTTCATTACTATTAACATGTCATATCATCATCCTTGAGTGTGCATTGCATTATGCCATGTATTGAATGTTATTTCTCTATTTCTAGTATTTGCTTCTTCGCGACCGATAGAGCACGAGTCCGAGACGATGAAGATCGACAGCACCGAAGGTCCATAATTGTCCACCGACAAACAAGTCAAGTACAAGATTATCGAAGGTCCACTTCGGTTTGTCAGGGACAGAGGCAAGCCCTAACCTGGTTCATCTATGATTTCGAAATGCTTTTATCTGTGGTTCCTACATATCGCATACGATTCAACTGTCTTTTATCGATAGATAGAGTTACCCTATCTGTTGCATGTCCGACCTTTGTAGCCTCGATACCCTGATCCACTGCTCCTAGCATAACTAGGTTTGGCATGTGTGCGTCGCGAGAGCCTTTATCTCTTATGCTTAGCCATGCTTAGTTTGTTACGCTACTACTCCGGTCTTCGGACTGGAGCCTTACAATGAAATGAATCTAGCATGACAGGTTGACGTGGTAAGTATGGAGATGATGATAAACATGATTAAAGGCTCAGACGAGAGGCCACATTGGGATGTGGTGGGTTGTTTCGTTTCTGCCGACCTAGGAACCGAGTTCTCGCCTCTTGAACCAAGACCGAGCGTACAACCACACGAGGCCCTATTATGGTACCCTCTCGACTCACTAACTTGCCTAGTAGATTCCATGAGTCACATAGTTTGCGCGTTATTTGGACATATGCATTGAAAATGTTTGTGAAAAGGTGCATAGCATACGGGTAGGTAAGCGTGGCCGAGGTGGCTTGGGTTAGAGTCCCTGGTGAAACCCACCTCGCCTCACATCGTTAGGGACCGACTTCGGGACTTGACCCGTTACTATGAACAATCCTTAGCGCGTGACTCATGGTCTCGGCAGCAAGGTAAAGGTCGTGGTCAACCACCCTCTGCCGGCTTCCAAGGAAGAGAGCTTAAACGTTGGCACCAAGAGTCGGTTGGCGCGTGTGGGTAAAGTTGTGCACCCCGCAGGTTATGAATCTTTTCGAAGTGCCGTGTCCACGGTTATGGATGACTTGGGAACGGACGTGGAGATCATAGAGAACATGAATCTAATCGTAAAACTTGGCAACCAATGTGTGCTTACGGATACCTTCTTCGGGTGTTGAGGGTGATCCGAGGATAGTGGTTCGAGATGATGAAGATTGGTGGATACAATATGATGATCAATAGAGATAGAGATGTCGCTCTCTTATCCCTTTTTAAAGGTTCTGAGTAGTCGAGCTTCTTCTCCCTCCTGTTTATCAAAGGAAAATTGGCTTTACGCAAAAGAAGCCCTACAGAAAGCCCGCATACCCGCTTTGCTAAAAGGTTGTACTAAGTCTTGCTGAGTCCCTGTACTCAGCTTTGCATGCTTTTGTTTCGAACGAAGTCGCTCCAACAGATGGTGGTTTCTTTTCGACATCGACGAGTAGCTTGGGTTCCAGGTGGCAGCCTGGAATCTATGGGCTGGGACGTCGCCGTTATGCTCCTCTGGCCTCTTAGGCCTTTGCTATCTTGCTATGTCTAATAGCATAACTTTGCTTCCGTTGGTTGATGTATGTCAGGTCAGTGACCTCTGCTTGTAATACTTTGGTTCTTCGCTCAATTATGAGCTTGTATTACTTCTTGAGTCGTAGAGTCACCGTTGTGTTACCGATTCTCTCACCTTAGTCTCTCGAGCTCTAGGTTAGGCTTATGTCGGAAGAAGATCGGTATTTGTCTAACCTCGATCCCGGTGCCACGAGGTTTTGGTATGAGCAGGACTGCCTGTAGGAAGCCCTTTCTCTTGGTGATGTTGAGTCTAGTGTTTGTGAAAACTATTTGAAAGCTAAAAGTATTTGCGAAAATCTGATTAGGCTTCTTTTTACTTCTTATCTGGTATCGCTCTAATTCTAAGGTGCCTTACCTTGTGTTTATTTGAAAATTTTCCTATCGTTTCTAGTCTTTCAAACTTAGGTGCCTCGAAGGCATGTCGTTCCTAAACTAGTTGACCTAGTGCAGAGTTCTCTAGAGTCGAGTGTGTTCTGTGCATCCTCCTTGTTTTGTTTTAATAGAGATATTTCTTTCCATCATGATCTCTCCATTTTGTGGGTTCCACATCATTCTGTTCTAGGCTTCGAGGTTTCCTTTTGTCTTGTATGTCTCCTTTTTATTTTCTTGGGTACTTCGGAAGCTATGCAATGCTTCTGGAAGCTACATCGTGATCACTACCTCGTAGTGTCCTCCGTGTCACTCGTTTAGTGGTTACCCTTTTCTCGGGTTTTAACCCTCGGATTTGAACCGAAGGTCCCCGATTGTGCTAGATTCTAGTATGCGAACCTTAGTACATGAAGCTGGCCTTTAACCCAAGATCCATTTCGTTGAACGCCGGTGTTAATGTTCAAACCTTACACTGGGATGACTAAATTTACATCAAGCTATCCTTAAAGCTTGTGGTTACTTGTCGTGATTGAATTGCGGCAACAAAGGACTTCCCCTTCCACTAGCTATCGCAGAGTTTCTTTCACTGAACCAAATGGATCACGACACGAGTGCTCTTTGTGAGTCTCGCATCTATGTCCGTGACTCTGCCACATCTCCCTTTTCAGCATAAGTTTGACGAAGTGTTATCTTGTGCATCTACCTCTCAGGAATTATGTTCCTGATTGTGTCCCTCCTCTTTAGTCGCTTTCAGACCTTGTCTGCTAGTTAGCAGCCCAGTTATAAATGTGCATTGGTGTTCTTCAGTGTATATTACCCTTGTGGTTAGTCAAGACATTCCACTTCAGTATGTCAGGAGAAACAAACTCCAGTTCCTCGTCCGTTTCTAAGACTTGGTCAAAGTGTTGTAATCCGCAGATAAAGAGGCCTCGTTAACTTCTGTTCTGTTCTACCGTAGAGTATCGCCCTCTTCTATATCATGAGGTCGTGCTTTGTATCATGGCCTTATTGATGAAGTGATGCTCTTACCTATCTTTACTCGCCCTTCCTCTGAGCTGTCTGTGCTTGGGAATGTTGGGGTGTGCATATTGATGTGGCCATCCGAGATTCCAAGCAATTTTTATTGCTTCGAAATCCAAGGACATTGATGTCATTCTTACCATAATTGGTTCGCCAATTATTAAGCAAAGTTTGATGGTGTGTTGCCAAGTCCATTTGTTCAGGTGCACATATTCGGTCAAAGAGTTAGGTTGATACCGAAGCTCTCAAGACCACATCGATTTATTTGTAAAGCAAGTTTCCCTCTTGAATGCCATGATATACCAGTGGTTCGTGATATTCTAGTTGTCTTCTAGAAGTATCACCATGTTGTTACATGACCGTGTTGTCGAGTTCATGAGTACATTGGTTCGTTGAACTACTCCTTCTCCAAAAAAAACCGTACTGGATAACCCTGGATTAGTTGGTTGAGCTTAAACAACAACTTGGAGAGTTGAAAGACAAGAGCTCTATCCAACTTGATTATTCTTAAAGGGATGTCTAGTTTTGTTCATGTTGAAGTCAGGAAGTATCTCCTTTATGGATATGCTATCTTCCCCATATTTGATTTGAGTTTGGGCTATCGTCAAATCAAACTCAGTTCCAAGGACTATCTTGATGATGTTTATACTCATGGTGTCTCGTCTGAGTATACCTTCATGTCCTTTGGTCTGACCAATATTTCTGCCTCGTCAATGCAACATATGAGTCCCTCATTGGAGTGTCCTGATAAGTTTGTTATTGAGCCCATCGATGACATTCTTATTTCCTCCATGCTTAAAGAGATTCATATTGAACAGTTGGCACTAATATTGGGAACTTTTGAGAACCATCTTTTTGTTATCATGAAGTATGTGTTCTGGATGTTAGAAGTGACCTTCTCTGGTTCACGTGCACTTGTTGAAAGATGTCGCCGTGGATTCGAGTAGAGTTCCCTTTGTTTTCCTCGGGAATCATCGCAAGTCGGTCAGGCATGTGCGAAGTATTCTTGAAATGGAAGGTTGTTACCTCCATTCTTTGAAACGTTTCTCTATGCACACCAAGCCACTGACTGGTTTGTTCAAAGAGAAGAAGCTTAATAACTTCATTATCTTATTTGATGTCCCCACAATGACTCAAAGGTGTTACATTGCAAGTTCATATGCGCGCAATTGCCTTTTGACAATCGCAACCACATGTATTATGCAATCTAGCTCAATCCTTTGGAGCTTGACATTGTGGTCCATATCTTGAGAATCTAGCAACTTTACCTTGGTGGTAGTTGTTGCAAATTCTATTCATACATTTTGAGTCTGAAATATCTTTACACCTAACCTAAGCTGAATCTCAAGCGGCAATGATGGTTAGCGTTTCTCAAGGATTTTTGACATAGGTCTCTTTGTAAATCCGACAAGATTGATGTTGTGGTTAACACAATTAGTCGGAAGGACTAATGCCATAATCTCTTGAATCATCAAGAATAACCACTCCCCGTAAGGATCTTGTGCGACTTATTCTAGGAGTTGCCCTTACGATGCTTTTCAAATCCTGAAGTCTTGACCTCCGCTTGACGACCTATTGAAGGCTGTTCAATAGCCTAATATTGGTGTCTAGACCATCAAGGAGAACATCATAAGCAGAGTTGCTAAATGTCTCTCGGTCAATCCCTCGAAATCATTTCTCCGGTGACAACCATTCCGTTAGGAGAAATTTCACTCCCCGCTGATCCTTGGCACTTCCCTAGACAGTACCCTTCTCTTTCCTTTGGTTAGTACTTGAAGTTCCAATCAATTCATACGTTGTGTGAATTCGTCAGCCATCTAGAGCCCCAACCTTTTTGGTAGACAACATTTATTTTATGTATCCTTGCCTGAAGAGTGACTATGACTATGAAGTCTAAAGTTGCTCTCGTTGTATAATCATCCCTGCTTCTACGAGTCACCCTATCTATGAGTGCCTCGTCATGGTATCAAAGGCAATTTAAGTCTTCGCTACCTTGTTCCTTTGTATTCTTCTCGAGCGTGGAGCAATTGCCTACCAAACTTGAAACTTCTTTTGTATCCTCTGTTACCTTGGTGTGTTTCATGTTTGTCCGCTCATGAGTTGTTTCTGAACACTCCTTCCATGAGTTGACCCTGAGATACTCTATCTTCTAGAGATCCTTCGTTCTAGAGTTATTCCCTCTTTCCTTTAGGTGCAGTTGAGCAACAACTTCAAAGGAAGAAAATGAAGAGTTCTTCATGGTGTTGTGGGTCAACCTTCTTCATGGTGTCGTGGATCAACTCCTTCAACAAAGAAGATCATCGTGCTATCGACAAGCTCGTTGAATACCGGTTTAGTCCTTGTTACCTTCTCTTTTCCTACCTTAGGAATCTCGGGGACGAGATTCTTGTAAGGGGGATAGAGTTGTAACATCCCTGTTTAGCAAACCCTAATTAGGAATTGTTTTGTGCATCATGAGCATCATTTTAAATGCATTAATAAAAATTTGCAATTAAATTAAGGTGGAAACCCTAGGTTTATGTAAGTCTTTCTCTTTTTAAAATGTGTTCAACCGTTTGAAACACTCAAAATAAAGTAAGTGCACCTTCTCATGTAACTAGGAAGGCCACTTTATTTTTCTATAAAGTTTTGAGTGTGTTTGGGTTTGCAAAAAGAGTTCAAAAGAGTGGAATAGATTTGAATCTATTCCTATTTTATTTTTTCCTGGAAAAAAATACAGGGGGCTTTTTGCAAAACTTGGCCTTGTCTTCCTCCTCACACGCAGGCACCTGCGTGGCCGTGCCTTGCACCTCCACCTCCTGCCGCCGCCGTTGGACGAGAAGACACCTGGAGCTCCTCACGCACGCCACGCCGACGCCTCGCCCTCTCCCCTATCCTCTTCCTCTCTCCCTCGCGCGCCTCTCTTCCTCTCTCTGTGAACGTGCGCAGCAAACCCTAGCCGCGCTGGCCGCCGCCTCGCGCTGCCTCTCCGGCCATCCCCGCGCCCAGCCGCGACCACCAACGGCTCCGCCTCGCCTCCCCGAGCTTCCCCATCGAAGGAATCGGCCGGGAGGGCTCCAATCGCCGCCGCCATCGCCATTTCCGACCGCCACCGGCGGCCACCTCGTCGCCGATTCCTCCGCCGTCCGGCCTCCGTTTGCCTCGCCATCACCTCCCCTGCATTGCTGGTGAGCTTCTGCTCCGCTAGAGCTAGTCGCCGATCCCTCTCTCCCTCTGGTCCGTCCCCGCGTCGCTCGCGTGCGTCCGCCGCCGCGGCCGTGCGTCGCCGGCCTTGCTCCGGCGGCCAATAAATGGCGGCGCCGCCACCAGGAGGTAGCCCGCGCAGCTGCGCGTCCAGCGCGCCCCTCCATGCTGCCCCGCGCGCCTCCAATCGCTCGGGCCGTGCCCGACCTGGCCGCCCTGGCCATGGCTGATGCCATGCTGGCGTCATAATGACGTCAGCAGGGCCCTTTTTCTATTTTCTGTTTTATTTATTTATATGACAGGTGGGGTCTATCTGTCAGGATTTTATTCATTTTTAAATTATTAAAATGCTGATAGTGGGTCCAACTTTTCATATCTTTATTATTTTCCAGAAATTGAAGAAAATGAGTAAAACTTGTTTAATTAATAACTAATTCATTTTAATTCAGAAAAATGTGTATAATATATCAAAATCTTCAAAAAAATGAGATCTACACTTTAGTATCAAAAGCATGCATTATTAAACAACTTTGAACCCTGTCCTTAATAGAAGAACAAATGAACCCTTTTCTTTAATATGCGGGGTTTATGGAATTGCAAAGTATTATGCATTCCAACCCTATTTAAATTGATGAGCATGTTATAGGATCACTTTCATTACTATTAACATGTCATATCATCATCCTTGAGTGCGCATTGCATTATGCCATGTATTGAATGTTATTTCTCTATTTCTAGTATTTGCTTCTTCGCGACCGATAGAGCACGAGTCCGAGTCCGAGACGATGAAGATCGACAGCACCGAAGGTCCATAATTGTCCACCGACAAACAAGTCAAGTACAAGATTATCGAAGGTCCACTTCGGTTTGTCAGGGACAGAGGCAAGCCCTAACCTGGTTCATCTATGATTTCGAAATGCTTTTATCTGTGGTTCCTACATATCGCATACGATTCAACTGTCTTTTATCGATAGATAGAGTTACCCTATCTATTGCATGTCCGACCTTTGTAGCCTCGATACCCTGATCCACTGCTCCTAGCATAACTAGGTTTGGCATGTGTGCGTCGCTAGAGCCTTTATCTCTTATGCTTAGCCATGCTTAGTTTGTTACGCTACTACTCCGGTCTTCGGACTGGAGCCTTACAATGAAATGAATCTAGCATGACAGGTTGACGTGGTAAGTATGGAGATGATGATAAACATGATTAAAGGCTCAGACGAGAGGCCACATTGGGATGTGGTGGGTTGTTTCGTTTCTGCCGACCCTAGGAACCGAGTTCTCGCCTCTTGAACCAAGACCGAGCGTACAACCACACGAGGCCCTATTATGGTACCCTCTCGACTCACTAACTTGCCTAGTAGATTCCATGAGTCACATAGTTTGCGTGTTATTTGGACATATGCATTGAAAATGTTTGTGAAAAGGTGCATAGCATACAGGTAGGTAAGCGTGGCCGAGGTGGCTTGGGTTAGAGTCCCTGGTGAAACCCACCTCGCCTCACATCGTTAGGGACCGACTTCGGGACTTGACCCGTTACGGCGGAACAATCCTTAGCGCGTGACTCATGGTCTCGGCGACAGCAAGGTAAAGGTCGTGGTCAACCACCCTCTGCCGGCTTTCCAAGGAAGAGAGCTTAAACGTTGGCACTAAGAGTCGGTTGGCACGTGTGGGTAAAGTTGTGCACCCCTGCAGGGTATGAATCTTTTCGAAAAGCCGTGTCCACGGTTATGGACGACTTGGGAACGGACGTGGAGATCATAGAGAACATGAATCTAATCGTAAAACTTGGCAACCAATGTGTGCTTACGGATACCTTCTTCGGGTGTTGAGGGGGTGATCCGAGGATAGTGGTTCGAGATGATGAAGATTGGTGGATACAATATGATGATCAATAGAGATAGAGATGTCGCTCTCTTATCCCTTTTTAAAGGTTGAGTAGTCGAGCTTCTCCCTCTTGTTTATCAAAGGAAAAGAAGCTCTACAGAAAGCCCGCATACCCGCTTTGCTAAAAGGTTGTACTAAGTCTTGCTGAGTCCCCGTACTCAGCTTTGCATGCTTTTGTTTCGACGAAGTCGCTCCAACGATGGTGGTTTCTTTTCGACATCGACGAGTAGCTTGGGGTTCAGGTGGCCTGGAATCTATGGGCTGGGACGTCGCCGTTATGCTCCTGGCCTCTTAGGCCTTTTGCTATCTTGCTATGTCTAATAGCATAACTTTGCTTCCGTTGGTTGATGTATGTCAGGTCAGTGACCTCTGCTTGTAATACTTTGGTTCTTCGCTCAGTTATGAGCTTGTATTACTTCTTGAGTCGTAGAGTCACTGTTGTGTTACCGATTCTCACTGTAGTCTCTCGAGCTCTAGGTTAGGCTTATGTCAGAAGAAGATCTGGTATTTGTCTAACCCTGATCCCGGGGGTGCCACAAAACACAACCAAATACTTTCTCTGAGCTTGCCAGGCACTTCCTTCTCCAGGAGGATCTTGGATTGGCTTTTTCGGCAGGAAAATTTAAAGGTTGGAGTCGAAAGAACCATAGCCTTCAGCAGCGATGCCATCAGCATCGCCAGCGCCAACTACATCGACTCTGGCAGAGCAGGCCGAGGTCGTCGTGCTGAACGAACCTTTGCTGAGTCAAGCTAGGGCGCAGTTGATGGCTCAAGCCAACTAACGCCTTCTTATAATATTGATCGCGACGAATATGGCTGGAACATTGATGACGTCGACGATAACGAGAACTATTTCTTTTAAAGTTGTGATTATCTTTATATTCATTTTGGTTGAAAATAATGTTTGGAGCCTATTTGGGGAACCCTCGTTCCTAGCCACGCCCCTATTCATTTGATCTAGCGCTTTTACCCGACGTTGTTTGTGGGACACGAGTGAAAATGCTCTTATCCATTTCCATGGGATGCTCATCAGCGATGACAAACCTTCAAGTCTCAGGATCTGTACATTATCGATTTTTAAAAATATAAAAAATATAAAATATACGTATGTAGCTTACAAGATGCAAAGCTTCAGGTGAAAGATTATTGGAAGATTTTTTTGACCGGGAAGATTATTGGAAGATTATTTTATACCATGGCCAAATCTAGAACTCCACATTAAGCCCCAGCCGTAGAGACAAAACACGACAGAATCCCGATTCAATACCATCACTCCATCAGCTAACTTGACAAGGAGCCGCCATTCTTTTCTCAGAGTCCCCCATCTCCAACACGAGAATATTCGCGAAAACAAAAAAGGGCAGTGTTTGGAATCAAGAGAAAATAATCTGCTCCTCTTTGTGAGCATCACGTTGGCAGCCGCAATTTTTCATTCGTGCCATAGCAAAGCACTTGGGCCGTACGACATTTTTGACCCGTTGGAAGTGGATTCCACGTAATCAATGGGCCATATAGTCAGTGCATAAAACATTAGTTGGGCCCATTCTTTCACTTTCTTTTTTGTTCTGATTTTTGTTCGAGTTAGTTGGGCTCACACTCTTCTAACGAAATCCAACGACAACTAGCCAACTAGGCTTTCACAATATTTGAAATCTATCGATCTTAGGGCCCATGTCATATCACAACGCAGATAGAATGAGTCTTCAGAAGGGGTTGAGCGAAGGGATCGCAGTAATCCCAACGAAAGGTGACGACACAAATGAATGACAAACTTTTGGAGCCGATTTTGGAGAAGGAGGTGAAAGTCGCCTTTTTTCAGATGTTCCCCACGAAGGCCCCAGGCCCGGACGGTTTCCCAACGCATTTCTTCCAGACTCATTGGGATATATGTGGGGAAGAGGTAACGTTGGCAGTGCTAAGGGCACCAAGGTGTGGATGATATGAAGGACACTAACCAAACTTTTATCATGCTCATCCCCAAGGTGGCGAGCCCAGAAGAGTTAGGGCAGTTCAGACCGATCAGTTTATGTAATGTTATTTTCAAGATCGCGTCTAAAGTCTTGGCAAACAGACTCAAGGTATGCTTGCCAGATATCATTGTTGAGGAGCAATCGGCATTAGTGCCGGGACGTCTAATAACAGACAATATTATAACCGCTTGTGAGTGCCTACACTTTATGAAGCGAAATCGAGCAAAGAAGAACAGGTTCTACACGCTCAAATTGGACATGCGGAAAGCCTGTGACCGGCTGGAATGGAGCTACCTAGAAGCTGTTGATCAAGCTGGGTTTCCATCGGATGTGGGTGCAAATGGTGATGAGGCTTGTAACCACGGTGTCCTTCCAGGTCCTTTTCAATAGAGGGAAGCTGCAAAATTTCTTACCAACAAGACGGGTAAGGGAGACGCGCGGGCAGCGCAGTGGCTTGGCTTGGCAGTGGCCAGCCAGCCCGCCTGGGATCGATCCCCGCAGGGGACGACTTTCAGGTGTCTCACCGGGGCTTTGCTCCAGAATAAAAGATGTCCAATGTCCTCCCGCGGTTCTGTAAGAGGTATTGCAGTGCTCCCCACTGAAAGGACACGGATGTCGCCTACAGGGGGGGTGAATAGGCGGTTTAAAACTTTTACGAGATGGGCTTAACAAATGCGGAATAAAACTAGCGTTTACTTTGTCAAACCCAAAGCCTATATACTATGGTTCACCTATGTGCACCAACAACTTATGCTAAGCAATACAAGCAACTTATGTGATAGCAAGATATATAACTTCAAGCACGATGGCTATCACAAAGTAAAGTGCATAAGTAAGGAGCTCGGGTATAGAGATAACCGACGCACGTGGGAGACGACGATGTAGCCCGAAGTTCACACTCTTGCGAGTGCTACTCTCCGTTGGAGCGGTGTGGAGGACAAGTCACTCCAAAAGCACGAGGGCCACCGTATTCTCCTCGAGAATTCCCACCAAGAGGGATGTCCTCGAACCACTATGTAACCTTAGGGAGGTTACCGAACCCGCACAAAGCTTGGGGCTATCTCCACAACTTAATTGGAGGCTCCCAACAAATTGCCACAAAGGCCTTGCCCTTGAAGAATCTCCACAACTTAATTGGAGTCCCCAAGAACACCACTAAGATGCCACAAAGGCCTTGCCCTTGAAGATTCTCCACAACTTAATTGGAGTCCCCAAGAACACCACAAAGATGCCACAAAGGCCTAGAATCCGTCTAGGGTTCCAAGAACCCAAGAGTAACAACTTTCTTGCTTTCACCTCCACGAATCACCGTGGAGAACTCAAACCGATGCACCAAATGCAATGACAAGAACACCACAAAGATGCTCAAGTCCTTCTCTCTCAAATTTCAACAAAGCTACATTGGGGGAATAAGAGAGGAAGAACAAAGGAATTCACAAAGAACACCAAGATCAAGATCTAGAGAGTTCCACTCACAAAGAGATGGATTTGATTGGTAGAAATGTAGATCTAGATCTCCTCTCTCTTTTCCCTCAAGAATATGCAAGAATCATGGGAGGAATCAAGAACTAGGGCAAGCTTTGAAGTACAACAATGGAGGGGAGAGAGAGAAAGTGAACCAACCAGCCCAAGGAGGAAGAAGGGGGTCTTATATACCCCTCCCAACGAAATATGACCGTTTGGGGCCTCCCAGGCCGGAAAATCCGCCCCCGGGCCGGATTATCCGCCCCGAAATCGCCCCGCTCGGGCCGGATATTTGGCCGGATATTGTCCCATTGGCCATTCGGGCCGGATTATCCGCCCCCGAAAACTGCAGAAACACCAAAACTAAACGGGCATAACTTTAGCATCCGGATTTTGATGATCTTGGGCTTGTTTTGAAACTAGGAACAAGCTCTACAAGATCATGCAGGAAACCATCATAGTCCAACAAGGGAGGATAGAAACAAATGATGAAAGGTTTGACCTATCTAAAAAAGACATACCGGTAAAACCTCCAATCTTGAAAATGCAACAAGTTGCCCGTGCAAAAACCATTCTTGATGAACTAGAGCTTGTCATGAGAATAAGCACAAGCTCTAAATCATCACATGGATAAGATCCAAATAACACTAAGAAAGATGATGAACCAAACTCGAAAACGCAACAAGTGATTTATGCGAAATCCGTTTTCGATGAACTAGAGCTTGTCATGAGAATAAGCACAAGATCTAAAACATCACATGGATAAGGTCCAAATAACAACCAAGAAATATGATGCAAGGATGCAAAGGTTTGAGCTATCTCCGAACGATACGATCAAGTTACTCACTCGAGAGCCCTCTTGATAGTACGGCAACTAAACTATAAACCGGTCTCCAACTACACTATGAGACCGGTGAGAAAGAAACCCTATCAAGAGCAAACCTTATACTTGCGCATTCCACTTGAGCTCGATGACGACGATCTTGATCTCAACAAGATGGAACGCCTTTCTTGCTTGTGCTTGCTTGACGAAGTCTTGTGGATTGCTCCCCCATAATCCACCATGGGAGAGCTTCTTCTTCGGCGCATCTTCACATAACCATGACCACCATGTGGATTGCTCCCCCATAATCCACCATGGGAGAGCTTCTTCTTCGGCGCATCTTCACATATCCATGATCACCATATGGATGGCAAGACTCAAGCAAAGGATCTCTTCGAGATGGCTCATCTTGAACTTGCACTTCATTTCTCCATGGCAAGCTTCAAGCTTATGAACTCTTCGAGTTGGCTCATCTTGAACTTGCACTTCTTTTCTTCATTCTTCATCATGTTGATGTCTTGAAGTAACTTGAGGGGTCACTTCATCTTCATCTTCAAGACATACTTGACACTTGATATCCTTCATCAATTTCTTCTTCTTGCAACCTTGAAGCCAACATATGGTTCAAGAATTGCCTATGGACAACTCCTACAAATATAACTCAATGCAAACATTAGTCCATAGGGATTGTCATTAATTACCAAAACCACACATGGGGGTTCCATGCACTTTCACCCACTGCCACAGGGTTTAACCCTGGAGTTCGCTAGGCTCGCGGTTTAGTAGGTGTGTTATCTAGCTTGTGCACTAGGGTGTGTGTGCGTGTGTGAGGTGTGCGTGTGGAGTGAGTTGGTGCATAAGTTCAGATACTACAGCTGTACTAAGTTGAGGACTCGCAAAAAAAAAACAAAAAAAACAAGACGGGTAAGACAGGGTGACCCAATTTCTCCGTATTTGTTCTTGTTAGCAGCAGAGGGCCTCTCGTGCCTTTTAAAACATCACAGTTTATCATCAGAGCTCCATGGATTAAGGGTGGCGCCGTCGGCCCCGGTGGTTAGTCACCTCCTTTTTGCTGATGACAGCCTGTTGCTATTCAAGGCAGACACGGTGAGCGCGGGGAAGGTGCAGAATGTCCTGGATCTATATTGCATGGCCTCAGGACAGAGAGTTAATATGGACAAATCCTCGATCTTTTTCAGTAAAGGATGCCCTGATGGTGTTAAGAATGGAATCATGGGAGTGCTTGATGTACATAGTGAGACCCTCAATGAAAAATATCTAGGTATGCCCTCTGATGTAGGGAGATCAAGAAGTGGTGCTTTCAAATATATCAAGGATAGAATTTGGAGCGAAGTGCAAGGATGGCTAGAGAAGTTACTGTCGGCTGGTGGCAAGGATGTTCTCATCAAACCCATTGCCCAAGCATTGCCAATTTTCTCAATGGCATGCTTCCTTCTACCAAGAGGACCATGTCAACATATTAATTCCATTCTGAGAAAGTTCTGGTGGGGCAGCCGAGAGGGTGAGCGAAAACCTAGTTGGGTTTCTTGGAGGGAAATGTGTAAACCAAAATATATGGGTGGCCTTAGCTTCAGGGACATCGAGCTGTTCAACTTGGCACTCCTCGCCCGCCAAGGTTGGCGCATGTTGCAAAACCCCGATTCACTGAGTGCGAGGGTCTTGAAAGCAAGGTACTACCCTAGCTCCGATTTACTACATGCAGAGCTCGGCTCATTGCCCTCACAAGTGTGGAGGGCAATTGTTGAAGGGTTGAAGGTTCTGAAGCAGGGGCTAGTGAGGAGGATTGGGACCAGCGAGCATACAGACCCGTGGAACGACCAGTGGATTCCCAGGGACGGCATGCTTCGGCCTATAGCGTGTATCAAGTCTGGGGCGCCGCTGCGTGTGTCTGAGTTTATTGAGCTAACGATGGCTGCGTGGAAGGAGGATAAACTCAGAGAGTTTCTGCTGCCGATGGATGTTGATCTCATCTTGCAGATCCCCCTCAGCGGACGGAGACAAATGGATTTTTGGGCCTGGCATTATGACCGTAGATGGATTTTCTCAGTGCGGTCAGCATACAAGATGTTGGTATGTACAAGGGAGAAAAGAGAAGCTTGGCTAGACGGTACAGCTTCGGGCTCAAATGGGGCGACTATTGAGAAGCAATGGACATCCCTCTGGAGAACTCAGGTGCCATCGAAAATTAAAAAAATTCCCTGGAGACCGGCAAAACAATCACTGCCGACGAATGATGTGCGCAACCACCGTGGCATGGCAGACGATGACCACTGCAACCTGTGTGGAGCGCAAGACTCATGGAGACATGCTCTCACTGAGTGTGCCATGGCGCGATGTGTATGGGCACTAGTTGATGAAGAGATAACCGAGCATATGTGTGAGCTAGACGAGGGGGATGCACGGAAGTGGCTCGCAGTGATGATCAAAACACTACGACATGATGATCAGGTCACGGTGTTTGTGACTATGTGGGCAATTTGGCACGCCTGGAGGAGGGCGATCCATGAGCAGATTTACCAGGGCCCTCTCTCGGTGCATCATTTTGTCGAAAATTTTGTGGCTAACTTGAAGGAATTGAAGTAACAAACAAGTTGAATATATAGAGCAAACTCCCCCATAATATATGCGTGTGTGAATGATCTTGACTTTCATTGCATATATTGGCATTCAAAGCCTAGTGGAGTTTCCTCTAACTATTCAACTATGCAAAGCAACAAGATGCAATGCAATAAAGGCACATGCTTAAGCACAAAGCAAAGACATAACAAAATTCCTTAAACCCTCCAAACTTCTCCCCCATTGGCACCAATTGCCGAAATGGGTGAAAAATTTAGAAGGCCAATATAGTGAGAGTTCCTCCATAGCGTGTGCATTTCTCATAATTTGAGTGGAATCAAATGCACGTATCCAATGACGAATATTCGGAAGGAATCACACTATAGATAGGATCAAAGATTGCAAAAAAGATAACAAAGTCTAGAAGCTTCAACAAATGAAGCAAGCAACCAAATGAACCACAAAGAAGATACCAAAAGAAGGATAGATATTATGATAAGATCAAGAAGATTGCTCTAAATAATATGAGGAAGCTCCCCAAGGTTTGTGCACAAAACTAGACAATTTGCATTGGAGTATAAAGTGCACAAACATGGAATCATCACTCCCATAATATCATTCAAAAACAAAAGATACCAAGTGAATCAAACTCTAGTGATCACCAAAAGATAGTGCTCTAAATCAAATGAGGAAGCTCCCCAAAGTACATGCATAAATTAAAATGTTGTATTTGAATACAATATGCATAACATGGAATCCTCACTCCCTCGTTACCATTTAAAACACAAACATTTGCAATAGATCATAGATAGAAAAATAAGCTAAACACTTGCAACAAACAAATAGTTGAGCAACAAGTAAGAGGCACCATAATAAAAGGCTCAACCAAGAGGATATGTGAAAGGCATGATAAAGCATATTATAAGACTATTACAAGGATGAGCAAAAAACATCATCATAGTCTTCAATGAATTATATTGCTTAGCATGACCAATCAACACGCAATAAATAAATAAGATATCAAAAGGAGATGTATCATCTCTTATGTGTATAAGTTTCTCTAAGTGGGCAATATCACAAAGATATTTATCCACAAAGAAACATGCACACAAAATAGATACCAAGAGATATGCAATATATCCTAAGACAAGTCATTAATATATAAGAAAGTTTTTGCTTAATAGCATGGCCAAAGGCTCAATTTTACAACTACATTCATGAACTTCAACCACAAACAACTAAAATACATGATACATTAGATGCAGTTGAGAAAGGCAACAAGTATCACAAACGGGGATACCAAAAGAAGTAACTAAATTTGCACTTTCATCTATATTGCACATGTGAGAGCCTTGAGGAATTGATATGCAACAAAATTGTAGATAGGCATAGTTGGGATGGATGAATCATGAGCATGATTTAAAATACTTCCCAACAAATGCACTCATCTCAAATTACTCACATTCACAATAAAGAGGTTTCATTAAGACTTTTGCAAGAAGCACAACATTTGCAAATCAAGAGATTCATGCCAAGATGCAACCATAAGGTTGGATACAAGAAAAGTATGCATGAGAAGATACTTGTTACCAAGATAGCATGTGGTGTAGTAGATATATGTTCGTTGACCATCCTAGCTTGCCTCAAGTTACCATTGAGTCACCACTTCTTTCCAAGAGTGAGACAAGCATTCAATGCAAATTCATTGTACCTAACACAAAGGTAAGTACAAAATGGTCCCCAAACTAATTGGGTCCGAAGTAGTTAGACACACTACAACATATAGGACAAACTCCACAATTCTATGTGCATATAGATATGAAATTGAATTTCATGCACATCTTAGCCAAATTAGGATTTGATGGAGTTTACCCTATATATTGGATCAAAGAAAGTGACACATGCCATAAGATATACATATATTAAATATGCATGCACAATACTTTCAAGAACCAAAGGAAGATACAATTTGGACAAAACACCAAATAAACCAAGAGACAATGGTTGTCCAAATTATATCAAAGAATCAAATCAACACAAGATTGACTCCAAAGACTTATCTCATTATAAGAAGCTAATTAAACCTAAACACAAAGGAATGAGATAACCAACTCCCAAGAGAGCAAGGTTCCAACAAATAAACCAAACCCTCGAAACTTTTTATGATGGCACAAAGTACCAAAAAGAAAATTTTATGTCTCCCAAAACCAAATTTTTGATAAAGATCAAGAGATGTTAAGCATTCTAATAATATAGAAGAGCTCCCCCAAGATTGGTGCATTATCTAGGATTTTTTATATGAATACAAAATGCACAAAACTAGGATCATCACGCTACCTATATCTTCTAACAATGCTAAGAAAGTTTGAATAGACAACTTAGATCCATAAGATGCAAGGAAGACACATGGGAGTCAAAGCACAACAAATTCATGGCAATAAATAAGGCAATATAAATACAAGAGCCAATGTAGATATGATCAATAAATATCTACCTCATAATTGATTACCAATTGTCCTAGGACAAGAGGTATTAGGAAATATTTCCCGGTGGTAGTTTGTAAGTATACATAAGATCATATTTACAACGAACAAAGCATATGGTAAAAGATAAGAGTTAACCATCATGCAAAGAAAGTTTCTTGATAGCTTCATTTAGTCATACCAACATGCAAAGCAATTAATAGTATGACTTGAAGCACATGGTTTTCCAAAAATGTATTGAGGGACACGTTGTGAAAAACCATGCCAAGAAAAACTTTCACAAATAAGATCCACAAAGATATTAGCAATGAAGCCATTTAAGCAAATTGGAGCTTGTTTGAGCAAACATGCCACATAGGAGAGAGATAAATTACGGTATCAATTCTATGTGACACAACCTCAAATGTTCACATTTTCTAGGCTTGTAATATGCACAAAGCTTATTACTCCCCCATAATGTGATAAGGAATTTATTTTTACAAGAGGCAAATAAGATCCAAGTAGAGATATTAATGGACATTAGAATTTGAATTTCTCATGAAGTTGACATACCACATAGAGACTAGATAATCTCAATATCAATTCTAAGTGATATTCCTCATGTACACACATTGTTTAGGATCATGAAATTCCCAAAGGAATATCACTCCCCCAAAATGGGATTGTCCATTAATCGCTCATAAGAGCCATATAAGATTCAACAAGATGCAAAGTGGCTCCAACACAAACACAAATACATGGTGTGCAACCCAACATGCATAGACTTGATTTCTCAAGAAAAGCAAGTAGGAAGCACAACATATACAAACACATGTTAGGAACAAAAACTAACACATGCAAAGGGGCGAGTAACTTTCAATATAAATGAGTTGAGCACATGTTACCGCAAGGAGGAACATTGATCATATGATAGAAGCAAGATAACCAAGACTTGGCTTGAGATAATATAAATGATGAAGATCCCTTAATTCTTCATGATGTAGCCAAGTCTCCAATGCCCTCCAACAAGCACCTATTGATCAAGTTTTGGATTGTTGGTCCCCAACTAAGTTGGGTCCTAAGAGGTTAGTCACAATAGGCTTGGCAACCCAAATGGTTCTTTTCTTGACACCACTTTGAGCACCAACATATTTGGCAAACACATTGCCACCCTCATCCTTACGAAGAGAATAAACATCATCAATGGTGATAGAGTTGGATGAGGTACCAATAGTGCAAAAGGAGGAGATGTGGCCCTTCTCACGGCATATGTAGCAAGTTCTTTTCTTCTCCTTCTTCTCACTAGATTTCTCCACAATGGGAGCATTGGCTTGATTCTTCTTGGGAAGTGGCATTTCTTCAACTTGAGGTTGAATATGAGTTTGAGCTTGAGGCCGCTTCCCTTTTTGCTTCTTCTTCAAAGGGCAAGATCTAACATGATTCCCTTCAATTTTGCACTTGAAGCAAACAATCTTGGCCGGGTCTTTGACTTGTACTTGGCCCTTCTTCTTATTGTTGTTATTGGACTTGATCTTGTTGTGGGAGTTGAATCCAAGTCCACTCTTGTCATTGGGGGATTGTTGCACACTCAACATCTTGTCAAGTTTGCATTTCCCTTCATGACTCTTTACCAAGTCGTTCTTCAAAGAAGAGACTTGGGCCTTGAGCTCTTTGATTTCCTCTACATGGTTAGTAACAACACAAGTACTAGAGGAAGTAGAACCTTCATTGTTAGAGCAACAAGGCAAGGAAGATAATTCATCACAAGATTTAGCAATACTATGAGTGGATGAATTACTAGGACTAGCACATGGCAATATAGCATTTTGGGTAGTAGTGCTAGTATCCACATGGGGCTCACAAGGTGTTGCCTTTGATATGATAGCCTCATGAGCTAACTTTAGCCTATCATGGGAGGCTAGAAGATCCTCATGGTAGCTAGAAAGCTTTCCATGATTTTCTTCCAATTTCCCATAATTGCTAGTTAGCAATTCAAGTTGAGCCCTTAGCTCAACATTCTCCTTCAAGATAGATGCTTCACAAGAAGTAGAGTTAGTAGCACAAGCATCATTATTAATAGAAATGGTAGAAGGCAAGTTGTCATTCTCTTTTAGATAAGAAGCTTTAAGTTTCTCATGCGACTCGGTGAGTTTGGTGAGCGCACTCTCAATATCCCTTGAGCCCTTTTTGAGTTGCTCAAAATTCTCAAGGAGTTTAGCATTAACAAACACAAGCTTATCATTTTTAAGCTTTAGTTCATTTGCCACCTCAAGAGCTCTATCATGGTTTTCCTTTTCTCTAGACAATTCTAGAGCAAAGGTTTCCTCAAGAGCTTCCTTGGTGGTTTGTTCTTCTTCAAGTTCATCCTTTAGAGATGCCACATCATTGGCATACTCTCGTTCAAGAGCACCCATTTTATCAATGGTGTTCTCATGCATCCAAATAAGTTTTTGGCTCTCAATAGCGGTAGTCAAGATTTCAAAGAAGTGAGAGCTAGCAATTTTATCTTTGCAAAGAACCTTGAATACACTCTTACCCTTATCGCGTAGAGAGACAACCCAATCATCTTCTTCATATTCCTCCTCATCCCTATCCCCACGAGAAATATTAGGTTCCATGGTAGGAGGTACCGTGGAACCCTTGGCCATAAGGCATATATGAGAACCATGAGATAAAGATGAGGAGTTACTTGAGGCTCCTTTCAAGATCTTGTCTTGACCAATAGAATCTTTGGTTTCCTCTACATTGTTAGCCACACAACAACTAGAGGAAATAGAAGCATTTTTATCATGGCCACAAGACAAATCAAGCATATCATCATGAGATTTATTCAAGCAACTTACACATGATATGCAAGGACTATCAACACAAGCATGTAAATCATTTCTAGAGATAGATGTGTTTAAGTCCGAAGATGAAGCATTGCAATGAGATAGAGATGAAGAATCATCAATAGTAAGCTCAATATCAACATTGCAATTTTCATCACCACTCACCATATCATTACCTTGTGTCTTGACACACTTTGGTGAAGTGGATGAAGATGAGAACTCATCACGGCCGGAAGTGGAAGCAATGCAATCATCCTTAATAATATTGGACACATCATATTTATCTTGAATTTTTGTCCATAACTCATGAGCGCTCCAAAAAGGCAAGTATGGAAAAAGACCTACATCTCGCAAAGCATTCATAAGAACATAAGAAGCTTGAGAATTGAGATATAAATTTTTCTCATCCTCTAAAGATAGATTTTGTGAATCCATAGGAGGAGAAAAACCTATATCTACAATTTTCTCCATATAAGGGTCAATGTCCCGAAAATGACTAAGCATGCAAATTTTCCAAACATCATAATTTGTGCCATCTAATATAAGAGTGTTATCGTGCACTAATCCTCTAGCCGACATCTTTACTCTCAAGGCGGTGAAGCCTAAGAATGAGAGACCTCGCTCTGATACCAATTGAAAGGACACGGATGTCGCCTAGAGGGGGGGTGAATAGGCGGTTTAAAACTTTTACGAGATGGGCTTAACAAATGCGGAATAAAACTAGCGTTTACTTTGTCAAACCCAAAGCCTATATACTATGGTTCACCTATGTGCACCAACAACTTATGCTAAGCAATACAAGCAACTTATGTGATAGCAAGATATATAACTTCAAGCACGATGGCTATCACAAAGTAAAGTGCATAAGTAGCTCGGGTATAGAGATAACCGAGGCACGCGGGAGACGACGATGTAGCTCGAAGTTCACACTCTTGCGAGTGCTACTCTCCGTTGGAGCGGTGTGGAGGACAAGTCACTCCAAAAGCACGAGGGCCACCGTATTCTCCTCGAGAATTCCCACCAAGAGGGATGTCCTCGAACCACTATGTAACCTTAGGGAGGTTACCGAACCCGCACAAAGCTTGGGGCTATCTCCACAACTTAATTGGAGGCTCCCAACAAATTGCCACAAAGGCCTTGCCCTTGAAGAATCTCCACAACTTAATTGGAGTCCCCAAGAACACCACTAAGATGCCACAAAGGCCTTGCCCTTGAAGATTCTCCACAACTTAATTGGAGTCCCCAAGAACACCACAAAGATGCCACAAAGGCCTAGAATCCGTCTAGGGTTCCAAGAACCCAAGAGTAACAACTTTCTTGCTTTCACCTCCACGAATCACCGTGGAGAACTCAAACCGATGCACCAAATGCAATGGCAAGAACACCACAAAGATGCTCAAGTCCTTCTCTCTCAAATTCCAACAAAGCTACAAAAGCTATTGGGGGAATAAGAGAGGAAGAACAAAGGAATTCACAAAGAACACCAAGATCAAGATCTAGAGAGTTCCACTCACAAAGAGATGGATTTGATTGGTAGAAATGTAGATCTAGATCTCCTCTCTTTTCCCTCAAGAATATGCAAGAATCATGGGAGGAATCAAGAACTAGGGCAAGCTTTGAAGTACAACAATGGAGGGGAGAGAGAGAAAGTGAACCAACCAGCCCAAGGAGGAAGAAGGGGGTCTTATATACCCTCCCAACGAAATATGACCGTTTGGGGCCTCCCAGGCCGGAAAATCCGCCCCCGGGCCGGATTATCCGCCCGAAATCGCCCTGGCTCGGGCCGGATATTTGGCCGGATATTGTCCCGGAATTGGCCATTCGGGCCGGATTATCCGCCTTAAAACCGCAGAAACACCAAAACTAAAACGGGCATAACTTTAGCATCCGGATTTTGATGATCTTGGGATTGTTTTGAAGCTAGGAACAAGCTCTACAAGATCATGCAGGAAACCATCATAGTCCAACAAGGGAGGATAGAAACAAATGATGAAAGGTTTGACCTATCTAAAAAAGACATACCGGTAAAACCTCCAATCTCGAAAATGCAACAAGTTGCCCATGCAAAAACCATTCTTGATGAACTAGAGCTTGTCATGAGAATAAGCACAAGCTCTAAATCATCACATGGATAAGATCCAAATAACACTAAGAAAGATGATGAACCAAACTCGAAAACGCAACAAGTGATTTATGCGAAATCCGTTTTCGATGAACTAGAGCTTGTCATGAGAATAAGCACAAGCTCTAAAACATCACATGGATAAGGTCCAAATAACAACCAAGAAAGATGATGCAAGGATGCAAAGGTTTGAGTTCTCTCCGAACGATACGATCAAGTTACTCACTCGAGAGCCCTCTTGATAGTACGGCAACTAAACTATAAACCGGTCTCCAACTACACTATGAGACCGGTGAGAAAGAAACCCTATCAAGAGCAAACCTTATACTTGCGCATTCAACTTGAGCTCGATGACGACGATCTTGACCTCAACAAGATGGAACGCCTTTCTTGCTTGTGCTTGCTTGACGAAGTCTTGTGGATTGCTCCCCCATAATCCACCATGGGAGAGCTTCTTCTTCGGCGCATCTTCACATAACCATGACCACCATGTGGATTGCTCCCCCATAATCCACCATGGGAGAGCTTCTTCTACATCTTCACATATCCATGATCACCATATGGATGGCAAGACTCAAAGGATCTCTTCGAGATGGCTCATCTTGAACTTGCACTTCATTTCTCCATGGCAAGCTTCAAGCTTATGAACTCTTCGAGTTGGCTCATCTTGAACTTGCACTTCTTTTCTTCATTCTTCATCATGTTGATGTCTTGAAGTAACTTGAGGGGTCACTTCATCTTCATCTTCAAGACATACTTGACACTTGATATCCTTCATCAATTTCTTCTTCTTGCAACCTTGAAGCCAACATATGGTTCAAGAATTGCCTATGGACAACTCCTACAAATATAACTCAATGCAAACATTAGTCCATAGGGATTGTCATTAATTACCAAAACCACACATGGGGGTTCCATGCACTTTCACCCACTGCCACAGGGTTTAACCCTGGAGTTCGCTAGGCTCGCGGTTTAGTAGGTGTGTTATCTAGCTTGTGCACTAGGGTGTGTGTGCGTGTGTGAGGTGTGCGTGTGGAGTGAGTTGGTGCATAAGTTCAGATACTACAGCTGTACTAAGTTGAGGACTCGCAAAAAAAAAACAAAAAAAACAAGACGGGTAAGACAGGGTGACCCAATTTCTCCGTATTTGTTCTTGTTAGCAGCAGAGGGCCTCTCGTGCCTTTTAAAACATCACAGTTTATCATCAGAGCTCCATGGATTAAGGGTGGCGCCGTCGGCCCCGGTGGTTAGTCACCTCCTTTTTGCTGATGACAGCCTGTTGCTATTCAAGGCAGACACGGTGAGCGCGGGGAAGGTGCAGAATGTCCTGGATCTATATTGCATGGCCTCAG
Organism: Lolium multiflorum; assembly: GCA_030979885.1. Lineage (NCBI taxonomy): Eukaryota > Viridiplantae > Streptophyta > Magnoliopsida > Poales > Poaceae > Lolium > Lolium multiflorum. The sequence continues at coordinate 272,481,136 of CM061748.1, read as the reverse complement.
GACAGAGAGTTAATATGGACAAATCCTCGATCTTTTTCAGTAAAGGATGCCCTGATGGTGTTAAGAATGGAATCATGGGAGTGCTTGATGTACATAGTGAGACCCTCAATGAAAAATATCTAGGTATGCCCTCTGATGTAGGGAGATCAAGAAGTGGTGCTTTCAAATATATCAAGGATAGAATTTGGAGCGAAGTGCAAGGATGGCTAGAGAAGTTACTGTCGGCTGGTGGCAAGGATGTTCTCATCAAACCCATTGCCCAAGCATTGCCAATTTTCTCAATGGCATGCTTCCTTCTACCAAGAGGACCATGTCAACATATTAATTCCATTCTGAGAAAGTTCTGGTGGGGCAGCCGAGAGGGTGAGCGAAAACCTAGTTGGGTTTCTTGGAGGGAAATGTGTAAACCAAAATATATGGGTGGCCTTAGCTTCAGGGACATCGAGCTGTTCAACTTGGCACTCCTCGCCCGCCAAGGTTGGCGCATGTTGCAAAACCCCGATTCACTGAGTGCGAGGGTCTTGAAAGCAAGGTACTACCCTAGCTCCGATTTACTACATGCAGAGCTCGGCTCATCGCCCTCACCAAGTGTGGAGGGCAATTGTTGAAGGGTTGAAGGTTCTGAAGCAGGGGCTAGTGAGGAGGATTGGGACCAGCGAGCATACAGACCCGTGGAACGACCAGTGGATTCCCAGGGACGGCATGCTTCGGCCTATAGCGTGTATCAAGTTTGGGGCGCCGCTGCGTGTGTCTGAGTTTATTGAGCTAACGATGGCTGCGTGGAAGGAGGATAAACTCAGAGAGTTTCTGCTGCCGATGGATGTTGATCTCATCTTGCAGATCCCCCTCAGCGGACGGAGACAAATGGATTTTTGGGCCTGGCATTATGACCGTAGATGGATTTTCTCAGTGCGGTCAGCATACAAGATGTTGGTATGTACAAGGGAGAAAAGAGAAGCTTGGCTAGACGGTACAGCTTCGGGCTCAAATGGGGCGACTATTGAGAAGCAATGGACATCCCTCTGGAGAACTCAGGTGCCATCGAAAATTAAAAAAATTCCCTGGAGACCGGCAAAACAATCACTGCCGACGAATGATGTGCGCAACCACCGTGGCATGGCAGACGATGACCACTGCAACCTGTGTGGAGCGCAAGACTCATGGAGACATGCTCTCACTGAGTGTGCCATGGCGCGATGTGTATGGGCACTAGTTGATGAAGAGATAACCGAGCATATGTGTGAGCTAGACGAGGGGGATGCACGGAAGTGGCTCGCAGTGATGATCAAAACACTACGACATGATGATCAGGTCACGGTGTTTGTGACTATGTGGGCAATTTGGCACGCCTGGAGGAGGGCGATCCATGAGCAGATTTACCAGGGGCCTCTCTCGGTGCATCATTTTGTCGAAAATTTTGTGGCTAACTTGAAGGAAGCAGGGGATAGCAAGCGGAGCTTGCCGTCGCGCACGCCTACACCTACTGCACGTCCGCCGCGGTGGACACCACCACCGGCCGGGGTGGTAAAGGTAAACGTTGATGTTGCGGTAAGCAAAAATACAGGCTGCGGCTCGGTGGCAGCTGTGGCAAGGAATGATCAAGGAGTATTCCTGGTGCCTCAACGATGGTTTTTCCTAGCAAAACGGAGGCGGAGACTTTGGAAGCAATGGCCTGCCGTGAAGCCGTCGACCTCGCCCGCGACATTGGCGCTCAGAAAGTGATGGTGGCAAGCGACTGCGCAATGTGGTCGCAAGTTTGGAGCAGGGCACGATGGGTGCGTATGCACATATCGTTGAAGAAATTAAAGCCTCGACGACGAGTTTCCAGAATCTAGTTTTTCGTTTTGATAGTAGGTTGGTAAATAAAGAGGTGCATAACCTTGCTAAAGAAGTGTAGTTCGTGATACTCAAGGCCTGGCTGGTACAGCCTCCTGAAGGCGTCTCTATCCCTGTTGTGATTGAAGTTTAATAAAGGGCGGCAGGGGTTTACTCAATAAAAAAAAGATATTTCTCAAGGAAAATACGTCTGAATGGATTTGTATGGCTATCTGTTGGATGGCTATGATCGTAGACAAACGGATTGCGCCGCCATCCTTATCACGGCCTATCCACGGATAGCCATAAAAGCTTCTGCCGTAAGATAGTTTGTTATGTTCTGCAGTTCCTTACCGAATTAAGCTTCGGCTGCGTGAAGCGGTGCATGCCAGCATAGGTTTCATGAGAAGACTCGAAGATTGGGCGTCCAACCTCGTGGAAACCACATCACCAAGCTTGCGATGCTGCTGAACGATGTTTTGCTGATGCTAAAACTTATAACCTGTGTCACACTGTATAGTGCCTCCGTTTTAAAATATAAGCCTAACTTCCTAAAATGTTTTATATTGAGCGAAGGCAGTAATAAATTGCAACTGTTCATCTTTCTCAATTCATATCTCGTGATTAGATGTTTACTTCTTTCATTCAAAGCACAATAGGATGACTAGTATATAGAGTTTGACCAGTAGGCTCTTTTTTGGGTGACGCTTATGTGCCACTCGAGGAATGATTTTGACAAAAGCTCGTAGGCTGAGAGCATCTCCAGTCGCGTCCCCCAAACCGTCCCCCAAACCGCGCCGGATTGAGCGTTTGGGGGACGTGTTTCGTTCGTGCCGCGTTTGGGGGACGTCGCTCCCCAGTCGCGTCCCCAAACAAAATTTCGCAAATTTTAAACTTAACTAGATTTGATTAGATTCGTCCAAACTTACATAGATTCGAACGAAATTTGACTAACTTTAAAACTAAACCTAATCTAGAACCGCCTGCGGCGGCCGGAGGCGTCGTAGTACCGCTGGAAGTTGTACATCTCGTCGGTGACGACCTCTCGCTGACGCGCTGTCGACGGGCTCGTCCACGGGCTCGCCCTTCACCAAGCCGCTTGGTCCCGCCTCGCCGTCGTCGGTGAGGACGGCTTGCCGGAGTCGCGGATGGACATGGCGATCGCCGCGTCCAGGTCGCCCCTAGCGTCCCTGTCGTCCATGGACGCCACCGCCGCCGCAGCCCTGGGGTCTCGGCTGCTGCCGACGAGCGGCCGGCCGCCGCGACCGCCGCCCGCCGCCGACGCTTCCTTGGCTCCTCCTTCACCTCCGGCCGGGATGAGGGCGCCACCGCGCCTCCCTTGCTGCCGCCCGCTGCCGCTGCCGCCGCCTCGTGTTGACGGGCGTCGCCCGCTCCTCCTTGACCTCCCGTTTGGGGACGGTAGGGCGCCGACCGGTACGACGAGGACGGCGCCGATCGCGCCGGTCCCGAGGAAGAAGAGTGCGAGGAGGACGAGTACGTCGTCCTCCCGGCTGCCATTGACGGCGGCGGCGACGACGGCATCTCCAGCCTTGGAGCGCCGTTGCGGAGGCCGCGGATGACGTTCTCGAGGGTGCGCCCGAACGCCCCGATCAGGGCGCGGCCTTGTTCCACTGTTGGGGCCGACGAGGTTGCGGTGCTGTGCATCTCGACGTCGTACTTGGAAGTACGACGTCCACCAGGCCGTTGTCGTTGACCGCCCATGTCGGATCCAACCGCTCCTCGGCGAGTTGAGCCCGACGGGCCTTGATGGCGTCCCTCCATTGGTCCGTGCGCGCCGGCGGCGGCGGAACGCCAATGCCGTTCACGCCATCTTCCGCCCGCCGCCGCACTCGCATGTCCGGCGGACCGGATACGGGCGTGGTACGCGCCCACGCCTCCGCCACGGTGAGGCTGCGCGCCGGTTCGCCGCGGCGATCTTGCGGGAGGACGAGGTCGACATTTTTTGAGCGGCGAGGAGAAGATCTGGGAGGGGGGGAGGCGGCGGCGACGATAAGGATTATGAGCGGCGAGAACTGCAGGGCGTCTTAAAACAGCGGCGGCAGCGGGGTTGCACACAATAACTCCGGCGCGGACGGCCACGCGCCATGCACGACGAGACGCGTCCCCGTCGCCTGGAAAACAGGGACGCCATTAACGTCGCTTGACCAAAGGTAGGCGACGGGGTTTTAGCCTTCGGCGCTGACGGGTCGCCCGCCACTCCCGCCTCGCTTTCGTTGTGTCCGGCGTCCCCGGAGCGTCCCCTGGGATGGGGACGGCTCACGGCCGGACACCAGAGGCCAGCAAAAAAGTGCGTGACGCATTTAACGCTTTTTGGCCCCCCCTCGTGACGCTTTGTGACGCGAGAGATGCTATGAGGACCCTCCTATACGACGAAGAATGTGCGCACTTAATTCCCTGGGATAGAGTGGATACGGAAAGCGACCAAGCAGCACGCCTGCTCGGATTTTCAATCAGCAACTTTCCAATGCGAGCATTAGAATACGGGCAACCAAATATTGCTGCGGACAGCACCAACATTCCCGGCGCCGCACGACGCGAAATGGATGTAGAACGGGCAAAATGGAACGGTGTCGGCATGGTTGGGCAGCCGAAGGCGACGCCGCCTGAGATGGTGGAAAGGCAACGGATTCACTAGCTAATCAGTAATCACTACCGTTTACTAGCTCTTCTCGCACAAGACGTCGCCGCGGAGGGAAGCACTTATTGCACAGATCTTATTTCGATCCTTTTCTCATTCTCCTCCTGGATACATCGGCCGTGGGAGCGTGCGACTAGCTTTCCACTTAGGCTGCCACTAGGACTATGATCAGCTGATTAGTCTCACTGAGTCTTCTTGTTAAAGCGGAATATTGTCTACGGTCGTGCGCAGGGGTGGAAACGGATCGGATGCGACTCAAATAGTGTCATTACCATATTCGTTTTCGTATTTTTAAAACGAATACATATGCGTATACGGATATTACCGATTATGAATTTGGAGCGGATGTTACTCGAATACGAATACGGATCTGAGGTTTTCTCAATTTAGAGCGGATACGAATATATAAAAAAATAGACTCGTGTTTTATAATGAGCCAACTATAGAATGACAGAGAGATAAATATATTGATATAATGCATAGTAGTATCAAATTCATTCAACCATATAAAAGAACATTTAATCGATTTTTTTAGTTTCTCTAGGTTAGGTAATTGGTATACTGGGACCGAATTACTAAAATTGGCTAACATAGCCTTATTCGGATACAGGTTTATACATTTTCATATCCACATTTGCTTAAAAATTCAATATCATATTTTTATTTGTTTTTGTAAAATGGATCCGGATATTTACCATATCCATTATCATGAACGCTCGGATTCGGATATTACCACTTTCATTTTCAATATCTCTAATACGAATGTTGGATAATATGGATTATCCACTACCAGTTCCACCCCTAGTTCGTGTGTGCCATGGTAATTGAAGCTATTGAATCTGCAACCGCTAGAAGTTGTGAAGAATCCAGACAATGCAGTTGTTTGGCTTAAGCGCGTCATTTCAGCACAAGTCAGTCATTTAAGGCCATGTTTGACTCATAGGAATGTTGGAGGAAAATACAAAAAAATAGAAAATTTTCTTTGGTGACACTATTCATCTATTTGATTTAAAAGAATTGAGTATAGGAAAAGTGTAGGAATATTTCCTTTGGTATAGGTTTTATGAGAAATCAAAGAAATTCTACAATCCACTCAAACCTATTTTTTATCGTTCCTATGCATAGAGAAGAAGGCAAATGTCATAAGTTGCATGATAATGACCTAAACTTATCTTTACATTTAGTTTAATCATGATTTAATTATGGTTTAAATGATTATTGTTTTCTTTCTAATCCTACGAATCAAACACCTAATATAACCCTACACTTTTACAATCTTATGGGATTACACATACATTTCTATCACACTTCTATAGTTTTCCTATTCATAAGTTTGTGAAATCCTATGAATCAAACAGGCCCTAAGAGTTTTCCTCCAGCGAAAGAAACAAGGAGGCGACCTAGGATTCCACCCTAGCCGCCGCCGTCTGCCTTGTGTATGACCAGGAATCGACGGGTTTGTGCCATTTTCAGTTGGTTGCTCCGGCGGCAGGACAAATAGGGATCACAGACCTCCTAAAGCTAGAGATTGATCAACCAGCGACAATGCTATGGTGGCTATGGCGGTGTTGTGCGGGCCAATAATATGTATACCCGCTTCCTATTCCATCTTGTCTGCGACAATCTCGTCGGTGCCACGGGGAATCATCTGATCGTTGATTTCAGATTAACTCAATCTTTTAATGGCAACTGCTTCAGCTCTGGGACGTTGGTCCTTAAGGGCATGTGCACTAAAACTTCTTGGCTGACATCAACAACGTCATGCTAGTTCCACTAAGGGAGGCACGACAGCGATACGCCGGCGGGTCGCTTTAGCGGCAGTAATGGCCGTTGAGTGGTTTAAGGACCTTATGTAATTTATTTTATTCCGAGGCCGGGTGCTTGGTACTTATCAGAACTTCTATAATGATCCTGATTTTCCTATAAAAAAACCCACACATTAACTCGTGTAAGTTTGAGATATGGAGCATCCGTGTTCTACGGGGCCGAAGGACTATTTACAGTACGTTTAGGATCCTATCATCCTTACTCTATCTATAAAAAGATGCTCCAAGCAGAGTCAATTGTGTGGCTGGATGATCCCCTGATTTCATTCTTAGTGCGCTTGCGGATGATGTATCTATTCTGTAACTGTGAAAGCCAGCAAGTTCTTTTCGCACTCTTTTCCTTACCAGGGTACCGAAGGGGGCTGGAAGGTTTTTAATGAGGCGGCTTGCTGGCTATTTTTAATGAGAAAGGTGTTTTAAGTTCAAAAAATAAAAAGATGCTCCAAATTTGTTTAAATTTAAACTTGTGTCTAGATACTCTTTAGTGTATAGCTATATCTAAATTTAGACATATCTCCAACATTATTTTATGAATAGAGGTAGTATAATATTTGTCGGGGGCAGGTGTGATGATTGCTGATGATCGAGTGCGCCATTGTAGGCAGTAGGATCGAGCTGCCCCGTCCCTTTCATGGTCCTTTCCTTTCCCGTGGTGCCATAGCCATCGACATTTTATATAGTCCTAGGTAGTGTAGGAGAATCACATTATCTTCTCTTTATTACTCCGTATAATAATAGCACTGATTTGGTTTTGTTTGGCAGTATGCCATCGTTAAATTCGGGCCCGGCCTCTGGCTTTTAATTTTCGCCGCACCTAGTTATGTAGAGCAAATAGACAGACACGAGACCCGTACGGCCATAACCCAACAGCACCACGTGAATTTCAGACAGTCCAAAAGTTCATGTACACAGCAATCATGCAAGATTGACGTACTCGCATACTTCTGATTACTGAGCTTGGGCAGAAGTCTCAGCTTTCAGGTCCAAGTCGATATAGTAGCACACGCGGACATGCCACACGCCACCGCTTCGGGCAAGACGACGTAGCTTGAACAACTGAACGCAATCTGGAAAATGGATGAGATGAGAAGACGATACGTACGGCTAAGCTCTAGCAACTGTTTTGTGTTCCTGGAAGCCGCTGCCTTTTTGGATACGCAAAAAAGGCCACACTCAAAAACCTATCTTCTGCCTTCCAGGGTTTTGGCGAAGTGGCTGATCTTTATACATACTTTACAAGAGTTCCCGTCGTTTGAATTGGATGTGGAAACCCCTGACATCCTTCCGGCCTCTCTGCACACTACATTTTTCATGAGATATCTTGTCCTCCCGTTCTGGGTTTGGTGCCTCAGAAGAATTGATTTCCAACACCTTGAAGACGAGGTTGCCGGCAAGTTACCCAGTGGAAGTGGAAAATTCATACCATGGCCGGCTGTACATCCCTAGTAAAATTGGTCCTCACCCCACAAAAACGACCTACCACTTGACTCCATCTCATGTGCATCAAGATGCCATCAAGTAAATCAACAAGTTGAAGTGAGTGTTAGAGTATATGTCGGTTAGGGATAGATTAGGTAGAGATAGATTTGTTTCTTTTTCGAGAACCCGCAGGAGATCTGCACGCTATTGTATTAAGCTTAAGAAGACGGACGAAAGAAAGTCCCATACAACACACGATTACAACTCAAAAGGTTTCTTGTCTTCTACTCCAAGTCAGTCCCTTGTACTCCTATATATACTCGCCCATGAGACTCAATACAACATCCAACATATTCCGCAAAACCCTCTATCTTTCAACATGGTATCAGAGCGGCACGCTCCTTGACCTAGCCGCCGCCCGCGCTTCCGCCCGCGCCGCCCCCGGGGAGGTCAATTCCCATGGCCTACTCCGGGGGCCGCGCAATCCGTATGAGGGTTGGCTTCGCCGATCCGTTGATCCGCTGTCCTCGAGTCTTTTTTTCCAATTCGTAGATTGGTTTTTGGTTCATTGTCACTCGACTCGTTTTTTTTTTCAGATCATAGATCGGATTGAGTCGCCATCGCCGTCGTCCCACTTGCGCCTACTCGACAACGGCATCGACTCGCACCGGCATCAACCGCACGACAAATCGAACGTGTTGCACACTCTGCGCCCCTACGTGCGATGCAGCAGGTCGTCTCGCGCGGTTCATCGCCTGTCTGTCTTCGTCGCCATCGACCGGGACTACATCGACAACGCCGCCATCGACTCCGAGCCGCGCGTCGCCACGCCACGGCGCGTCTCGTGCCGCTGTCGGTCAAGATCCAAGCGGCCACGACCGCCGACCGGCTCAACATTGGGACGGCCACGCCACTGGCAGATCGCACTGAACGATTACCCGCACTCCGCCGCCGAATCGCCCTGCACGGCTCGACGGACAACCGGCTCAACCTGCTCACGGGTCGTTATCCGGGGCTTCCGCCGCCACCCGCGCCAGCCTAAGACCGGCTCGACTGGCCGGCGCCCCGGCTGGTCAAACCGGGCCTCGTCGGGCCGGACCGGCGCCCGGGCCGGTCATACGACCAGCCGACCGTTCTAGCTGTGCATCCGGCAAGATAGGCGTTCGGCCGCCATCGGCTCGATATGCGCGCTATCCACGCTATGGCGTATGTGTCGTCGTCGTCTAATCAACCGAACCCGCGCACGCTATACGCCAAGCACGTCCCTACACGCCACCACCGATCGAGCATCGGTTGCCGCTGGCCGCGCCGCTCTTCGTCGCAGCACCGCCGCTTTGGTCCACGCGCAGCCAACGACGCGCCTTTCCGAGGCGCTGCACGCCGCCGGTGGCGCTCCCGCCATCACCGCTTTACTCTAGCCTCTCGCGGGTGGCGTGCGCCACGCTGGTCATCGCGATCTCCCCGCGCATCGACGTCCGGGCCACCACACGAGCCGCCCCTTCGCGTTGTCGCCTCCGTTCACAAGATGGTCTTCGTCACGCCGCCGGTCTTCCTCGCCACTTCGTACCGCCGTGCTCCACCAAGTCACGTGGGCTCGCCAACCACTGTGTCGCGCTGGGCTCGCCGATCACCGCAACACCCGTCTAGGCGTCCAGCTGACCACCCCTGGTCACCGCCGGGTTAGCCGCCTTCTACGTCTTCGTACACTGCGCCTTGCCGCCGCCGCCCTCGCTCTTCCCGACCACGTCACCGCTTCTACTCCGACACCCGTCATCGAGACTCGCCTCTTCCGACCACACCACCCGCTCCTCTTCTCCGACACCCGTCGTTGAGACCTCCTCTACTAGTCTACTCCGACATGGCGCGCACTTTGTAATGTTCCCTACCTCGCATGTCCCGCAGCAACACTAAGAAATCGCCATAAGTTGACAAAGGTGTCACTGAAACGTGATGGTTACTTGTGACGTTACAGTGACGCTTTTCAAAATGTCGAATGGGAGTCGCAGTGATCGCCATACGTTCCACTTGAAAACGTCGAGATCTTTGTGACGTTTGCAAACGTCACGACGGCATGACGTTCCCAAAACGTCATGGGCACCCGCCCCCGAGTCCAGTGGCAATCCGAAGTGGCAAAATTGTGACAATTAGAAACATCATTATCTAATTCAGCCCGGTCCATTCATCTCCTCATGTGGGCCGAGCCCATTAGTACCGATTATATTTTTCGCTTTGTTGCCTTGGCCTTTTTAGTTTTGCTTATTACCTCGGCCTTTTTAGCTTATTTTTTTTCAACGGCCTTTTTAGTTGTCTTACTGGGCCCGTGCCAATTTTCATTGGCCTGGCTCGTTTAAAGTCTTGGGCAGGCTCTTTAGGACCCATTACGCTTTGGGCCGTGTCTTTTAGGACCCATTACGCTTTGGGCCGTGGCCTTTTTAGGACCCATTACAGCTTTTGGGCCGTGGCCTTTTAGGACCCATTAACGTTTTGGGCCGTGGCCTTTTAGGACCCATTACAGTTTTGGGCCGTGGCCTTTAGGACCTATTGCGCTTTGGGTTTTGCCTTTTAGTGTCCACACTTTGGGCCTGGCCCTTTTAGGGTCCATTATGGTTTTGGGCCTTGGCCTTAGGTCCATGAAGATTTGGCCTTTTTAGGGTCCACAAAGGTTTTGGGCCTCAGCCTTTTTAGGGTCAATTATTTGTTGGGCCGTAGCCTTTCAAGAGCCCATATATTTCTAGGCTACTTTGGGCCTTGGCCTTTTAAGAGTCCACAATAGCCCAACAGTGCATATATTAAATTAGGAAATTCAACAGCAAAATATAAAAGACAACATTTCAAATCTGCAAATTTCACAGCAGAGTCACAGCAGCAAAATGACCAGGTTTACAGATTCACCAACATGACAAGAAAGTTCACAGATTCACCAACATGTCAAGAAAGTTCACAGATTCACCAATAAGAAGTTCACAGATATGACCAAGTTATTGTCACGCTGCCAGGATGTGACCAAGTTCCATGGCGGGACACAAAAAAGGGATACGACCAGCAGCAGGAGCTAATTCGCAGAGGCTCCGAAGATGGACATCATGTGAGCAAGCCTCCTATTCCTCAGTCCACTTGAGGAGCTCCATGTAGTCCTTGTCACGCTGAGCTTGTGCCGCTTCATTTGCCGCTTGCTTCTCCTTCGGGCAAATGCTTCTTCCATGATGGCAGAACTGTCCGCTTCATCTGTCGCTTCCTCCGGGACCTCACTGGTGAGCCTGGTCATGAACATGCGCCGATACACACTGCGGTGGGCTTGTTGAGCTTGACAAAGGAACTGGCTGAAGTCCAGCATTCTTCAGGAAAGTGTTGTGCTTGGCTTCCTTGCTAAGAACCTGCAACAACAACGACTGCAGACCTTGGCTGCACCTTCGCACAGAATAGCCATCTCAGCTTCCATATCACCGAGATCCGTTTCCAAAAGATTCATCAATTCGGAAAAGCACAGGTCCAAGAATGGTTCACAAAAGTGAAATGAACAAGCACTTACTATTGCGCTAGAGCTTCCTCAGAGAAACCATCCTTCTTGTTGTGATGGGTCGCCTTAAAGATGTCAACTGCATCTAGCTCTTCACCTCTGCGCTCCTCCCTCTGGAAATGATGTTCACCAAGAATCAGAACATAAAGCTTGTGGAGACAAGAGTAAGATGCAAAAGGAAATTCTGTAAGAGTGTTCTTACAGTTGCATACAGATGAGCAAGATAGCTATAGAGAGCTTTTGGCTAAATTTGACTTGTCCTTGTTCTTGGTACATGTGTTCTGTAGAAGGGCACAATCATGATATTCAGTAATGTGCACACTATAATGATGATCATCATGTCTACCATGCAAGCACTAATGACTAACTGAAGCAAAAAACATACCCTGTGTCTTGGGGTTACCCACAGAGTCTAGAGCTTCCCATTCTTCATCGAGACATCCTTAACAGGGGACTTGATGCTGACTTCATTTGCTGGTACTTTGTCGAAGTAGTCCCTTTTCAGGATGTAGCGCTGTTCTTCGACACTTTCCGCAGTACGTCATAGCAAGCCTTCTGGATGTCTTCCGACTCTGTGTCCATGTTGAAATTTGCCTACAAAGCAAACAAGGGCAAGGACGAGGTTAGTTATCATGAACTATGAACAATCAAGCAAGCACTCCTATCATCTAACTAATGAACTGGTGATGAAGAAGATTACCCCCTTCTTTCCAACAAAGTCGGCCAACAAATTCTTATCCCTCTTGTACAACTTGAAATGCGGAAGGAGTGGCATCTGGCCTCTTGCAAGCATTCCACCCTCCGATGCAAACTTGGCAGCAGGCAAAGGCTTCTCAGGACGTTTCAGCCCTGGAGGAATCTCAATGGTAAGCTTGACTCCCATCCCCTTGCAAATCGCTCCAGCCCGGTGCCCTTCCTTTTACGGCCACCTGCAGCAGTGGTTCCACCTGAATAGCATACATACAAAGATCATGTCAGAAAGCCAAACATTAAAAGATAAAAAAAAAGGCAGTAGATAGTGTGGACATCTGTCCAACAAAAACTTGCCTTCATCATCCTCAGGATCAAGAAAACCATCAGAATCAAAGTGCTTGATGGTCCATGACATCGATGCAGTAGGATTGTGTCCCTGCGAACAGTGCTTCCTTCATTGATCCTTTCATCAACTGCGGTGAGCTATCGATTGTTGCGCGGGTATCTTCATTGTTGGTTGCAGACGCTTCACTTGATGTCCTCCTGGTGACTCTTTTGGAAGGAGCCTCAAAGGGGTTCCGATGCCTCTTTCTCCCTCCTGGAGCATCAAAACACTCTACAGGAGGCATTGAACTTTGTTCTTTCCGCAACCTCTTACTCCCTCCTCCTGGGCTTGTCTTTCTAACAGATGCCTTTTTCTTTCTACTCTTGGGATTCTTCAATGCCTCGCAAAAATAGCAAAACAAAATGGGATTACATCACAGGTTATAGCAAGACAGAAATAAGAAAACAGATACAAGTAATGCCAGCCCTCCAAAGATGATAAGCAGAATGCACCTTCTCAATGTGTTCCCCTATACTCCCTTCAACCTCCCCATCCTCCTGGTCAACCAATTGGTCATTGCTCGGATGATAATCTGAGCTCTCGCCTTGTGTTATTGCAGATGACTCATCATTTGAAAGTGTGGAACCACCTCCACCTCGACCACCACGTGACTTCCTAAATATTGACACTACGGCGGGGATACCCAGGGACTGTAAGACACGGTTGTTCCGCATCATTGTCCTAGCCCTGTCCTTCTCTATCTCGGTGAGGGGCGCTTCTTTACATGTATGGGAGAAATATGTAACCATTAGATTGATGGTTGAAATGCATAGAAGCAAGCCAACTCGAACAACTAAGGTAAATTGTTTAATCATAGCAATTTTCAGCTTTTAGTTTCATTTAATCCTAGGGTACAGAAATATTCAGACAGAACCAAAAAACCCCAGCACCCGATTAAAAGCATCAATTAGACACGATGATATTAGGATGAAGCCGCATACCAGCCACCGCTTCTTCCCAGTCTTTGCCATGCCTGATGTTGATGGGTTGGATATGTGCCGGCACGAAAAGAATAACAATTAGTGACAGCCGATACAACATATGGATGCAATTAAAGAACCAAGCAACATAGGTTCATGTTGATCAACAATCACCTGGTTCACCTTGCTCCTTGAAGTAGGTCAGACCTTGATAGTATTACCTAAGAAGATAACAGGTTATAATCATTAGACATATCCCTTCATACAACAATAGACATGTACACAGATAAAGCTGTAGGCATGTACAGATAAACAGGGAAACCAAACTTTGTTTGGGAGAAGTTTCATCAACACAGGGATAAAAGGGCAATATAAATGTTCATCGACGAAATATAAAAGGGCATGCCTTGGTAAAGATCTGTACCAAGCAAGATCCGCAGCAGGTAATCATATTATGTACTAGTTGCAGCAAGAAAGATCTGTAGCAGCAAATCATATATGGACTACAGTAAACTAGATGTACAATCTACAGAGCCCAAGCCAAGTAAAATCCCCCAACAATCACGGACTGGTTGCAGCGAGACCCACGCCAGGCAAGATCCGCATCACTAATTAACTGGTTGCATACAACAAGCAAGATCGGCAGCAGGTAATCATATAGGGACTGCAGTAAACCAGATCTAAATTCTACAGAGCTGAGCCAAGCAAGATCCGCAGCAATCATCGACTGGTTGCGCAAGACACATGCCAATCAAGATCTGAAGCAACCATGGGCTGGTTGCATATAGCAAGCAAGATCGGCAGCAGGTAATCATATAGGGACTGCAGAAAACCAAATCTAAAATCCACAGAGCCTGAGCCAGGCAAGATCCGCAGCAATCATCGACTGGTTGCGCAAGAACATGCCAAGCAAGATCCGAAGCAACCATGGACTGCTGGAAGCAAGAACCATGACAGGCCGAGCAACCCTGACCCTGGACAAGCCAAGGAAACAAGCCATGCCACGAAATCCCTAACCCTAACCATGCCATGCCAAGCAAACCGTAACCCTAGCCATGGCGACGAAACCCTAAGCAGGCCAAGAAAAGGCCATAGAAGAGGGGGGGAGTGGTCGGGTTGAGGAAGGAACTCGCCTATAGATCTTGTGGCGAGCGTCTACGCACGCGCGGCCGTCGTCGGCGGGTAGATCTCCGCTCGTCCGCTCGTCGGAGCGCCGCTCGTCGGTGGCCGTCGGCGGGTGGGGATGAGCGGAGTGGGAGGGGAATTGGGGTTCGTCGGGGGCCGGAGTGGGAGGGGAATTGGGGAATTGAGGGAGCTCGTACGGGATTTGACTGAAATGTCCCTCCTTTCCAGCTTAGGTTAGTGGCGTTTCGGACATTTGCCCTCCTTTCCAGCTTAGGTTAGTGATGTTTCATTGTTTTGGTGGATTTCTGAAAACGAATTTGAAATTTGGGCGGGAGAGTTTTGGGGTTTGGGAGGGTTTTGGCTCTATCAATTTATTTAAGTAGGAGGGAATTTTTGCGGCTTTTTTTTGCAAAACAATAATAATTAAATGCGCAATAATGCATATAATTTGGTGTAGGTTAAAATATTTTTAAAAACAGAATATCATGTAATTAAACGTGTCTCACCTTCATCCTTTAATGATAATAATATAGGGATATATGAAACTTCTAGAATCCTTAATAAATTATATATATATAATCAGAAAATGTTTGGTTAATTAGGTCAAATTATATATGTCTCTTGCACACACTAATTATATGCTTATCATAAGGAATATGCAAGCTTTATCCCATTCTATATACATCAAGATTCCGAATGTGGTAGTTCGATCGTGAAGGATTCTCCTAGAATATAAAGTCGTCTCCGCGCTCGACTTTTTGGCTCCGTTTACTTTTGCACAATTACACCTTGCATCACACTTTGACACATAGCATAGGCCCACATGCAAGATTTGGTGGGGTTCCGGTGTTCCGGTCCTCCCCGAAACAGTGACGTGTGCCGCGGTCTACCCCCCTAGATTTCTCCGCGGTGCACCAATGTACCTTTTCATTCTTTTAGGTTTGTTTAGGACATATACACATGTAGAACCAAGATTGGGACCCTTTGGCACATACACCCGTAGCTCAAGCCACCCACACGATCGAGGGTGTGCCTAATCTACTGGTTAGGGTTCGGCCTAGGGTTAGGGCTAGGGTCTAGGGTTTAGGGGAGCCACTTTTGCACAATTACACCTTGCACCACACTTTGACACATAGCATAGGCCCACATGCAAGATTTGGTGGGTTCCGGTGTTCCGGCGGTCGTTCTCCCCCCTCCTCCCCCAAACAGCGAACGTGTGCCGGGGGTCTACTCCCCTAGATTTCTCCGCGCGAGGGTGCACCAATGTACATTTTCATTCTTTTAGGTTTGTTTAGGACATATACACATGGAGAACCAAGATTGGGACCCTTTGGCACATACACCCGCAGCTCGAGCCATTATCACACGATCGAGGGTGTGCCTGATCTACTGGTTTGGGTTCGGCGTAGGGTTAGGGCTAGGGGCTAGGGTTTAGGGGAGCTAATTTTGCACAATTACACCTTGCATCACACTTTGACACAAATCATAGGCCCACATGCAAGATTTGGTGGGGTTCCGGTGTTCCGGCGGTCGTTCTCCTCCTCCCCCCAAAACGTGCCCGGGCGGTCTACCCCCCTAGATTTCTCCGCGCGAGGGTGCACCAATGTACATTTTCATTCTTTTAGGTTTGTTTAGGACATATACACATGGAGAACCAAGATTGGGACCCTTTGGCACATACACCCGCAGCTCGAGCCATTATCACACGATCGAGGGTGTGCTCTGATCTACTGTTAGGGTTCGGCGTAGGCTTAGGGCTAGGGTCTAGGGTTTAGGGGAGCTATTTTTGCACAATTACACCTTGCATCACACGTTGACACATATCATAGGCCCATATGCAAGGTGGGGTTCGGTGTTTCGGCGGTCGTTCTCCCCTCCTCCCCAACAATGGAACGTGTGCCTGCCGGTCTACCCCTAGATTTCTCCGCGCGAGGGTGCACCAATGTACATTTTCATTCTTTTAAGTTTTGGTTAGGACATATACACATGGAGAACCAAGATTGGGACCCTTTGGCACATACACCCGTAGCTCGAGCCATTATCACACGATCGAGGTGTGCCTGAGATCTCACTGTTAGGTTCGCGTAGGGTTAGGGCTAGGGTCTAGGGTTTAGGGAAGCTACTTTTGCACAATTACACCTTGCATCACACTTTGACACATATCATAGGCCCACATGCAAGATTTGGTGGGTTTCCGGTGTTCCGGTGGTTGTTCTCCCCCTCCTCCCCCCAAAATAGCGAACGTGTGCCCCGGCGGGTCTACCCCCCTAGATTTCTCCGCGCGAGGGTGCACCAATGTACCTTTTTATTCTTTTAGGTTTGTTTAGGACATATACACACGGAGAACCAAGATTGGGACCCTTTGGCACATACACCCGCAGCTCGAGCCATTAGCACACGATCGAGGGTGTGCCTGATCTACTGGTTAGGGTTCGACGTAGGGTTAGGGCTAGGGTCTAGGGTTTAGGGGAGCTACTTTTTGCACAATTACACCTTGCATCACACTTTAACACATAGCATAGGCCCACATGCAAGATTTGGTGGGGTTCCGGTGTTCCGGCGGTCGTTCTCCCCTCCTCCCCCAAAACAGCGGAACGTGTGCCCGGCGGGGTCTACCCCCCCTAGATTTCTCCGGGTGAGGGTGCACCAATGTATATTTTCATTCTTTTAGGCTTGTTTAGGACATATACACATGTAGAACCAATATTGGGACCCTTTGGCACATACACCCGCAGCCTCGAGCCATTATCACACGATCGACGGTGGCAGTCTGGACACAAGTTAGGTTCGTAGGTTAGTGTAGGGTCTAGGGTTTAGGGGAGCTAATTTTGCACAATTACACCTGCATCACACTTTACACATATCATAGGCCCACATGCACGATTTGGTGGGGTTCCGGTGTTCCGGCTGTCGCTCCCACTCCCCCCAAAACGGAACGCAGTTCCCGCGGGTCTACCCCCTATAGATTTCTCTCCGCACGAGGGTGCACCAATGTACCTTTTCATTCTTTTAGGTTTGTTTAGGACATATACACATGGAGAACCAAGATTGGGACCCTTTGGCACATACACCCGCAGCTCGAGCCATTATCACACGATCGAGGGTGTGCCTGATCTACTGGTTAGGGTTCGGCGTAGGGTTAGGGCTAGGGTCTAGGGTTTAGGGGAGCTACTTTTGCACAATTACACCGTGCATCACACTTTCACACATAGCATAGGCCCACATGCAAGATTTGGTGGGGTTCCGGGTTCCGGCTGTCGTTTCTCCCCTCCTCCCCCCAAACAACGGAACGTGCCCCGACGGGTCTACCCCCTAGATTTCTCCGCGCGAGGGTGCACCAATGTAAATTTTCATTCTTTAGGTTTGTTTAGGACATATACACATGGAGAACCAAGATTGGGACCTTTGGCACATACACCCGCAGCTCGAGCCATTATCACACGATCGACTGTGCAGTTGATCTATTAGTTAGGGTTGGGCGTAGGTGGGTAGGTCTAGGGTTTAGGGGAGCTACTTTTAAACCATTGCACCTTGAACCACACTTTGACACATAGAATAGGCCCACATGCAAGATTTGGTGGGGTTCCGGTGTTCCGGCGGTCGTTCTCCCCCCTCTTCCCAAAGCCATAACGTGTGCCCCTGGCGGGTCTACCCCCTAGATTTCTCGCCGCGAGGGTGCACCAATGTACCTTTTCATTCTTTTAGGTTTGTTTAGGACATATACACATGTAGAACCAATATTGGGACCCTTTGGCACATACACCCGCAGCTCGAGCCATTATCACACGATCGAGGGTGTGCTGCCTGATCTACTGGTTAGGTTCGGCGTAGGGTTAGGCTAGGGTCTAGGGTTTAGGGGAGCTACTTTTGCACAATTACACCTTGCATCACACTTTATACATATCATAGGCCCACATGCAAGATTTGGTGGGGTTCCGGTGTTCCGGTGGTCGTTCTCCCCTCCTCCCCCAAAACGGCGGAACGTGTGCCCCTACCTACCCCTAGATTTCTCCGCGCGAGGGTGCACCAATGTACCTTTTCATTCTTTTAGGTTTTTTAGGACATATACACATGGAGAACCAAGATTGGGACCCTTTGGCACATACACCCGCAGCTCGAGCCATTATCACACGATCGAGGGTGTGCCTGATCTACTGGGTTAGGGTTCGGTGTAGGGTTAGGGGTAGGGTCTAGGGTTTAGGGAGCTACTTTTGCACCATTACACCTTGCACCACACTTTGACTCATATAATAGGCCCACATGCAAGATTTGGTGGGGTTTCGGTGTTGGCGGTCGTTCTCCCCTCCCCCCCCAAAACAACGTCCAGCCTCTGGCGGGGTCTACCCCCTAGATTTCTCCGCACGAGGGTGCACCAATGTACCTTTTCATTCTTTTAGGTTTTTAGGACATATACACATGGAGAACCAAGATTGGGACCCTTTGGCACATACACCCGCCTCGAGCATTATCACACGATCGACGGTGTGCCTGATCTACTAGTTCGGGTTCGGCGTAGGGTTAGGGGTAGGGTCTAGGGTTTAGGGGAGCTACTTTTGCACAATTACACCTTGCATCACACTTTTACACATATCATAGGCCCACATGCAAGATTTGGTGGGGTTCCGGTGTTGGTCGTTCTCTCCCTCCTCCCCCAAAAAATTGAACGTGTGCCGGCGGTCTACCGACCTAGATTTCTCCGCGTGAGGGTGCACCAATGTAACTTTTCATTCTTTTAGGTTTGTTTAGACATATACACATGGAGAACCAAGATTGGGACCCTTTGGCACATACCCGGAGCTCGAGCCATTATCACACGATCGAGGGTGTGCCCGATCTACTGGTTAGGGTTCGGCGTAGGTTAGGGCTAGGGTCTAGGGTTTAGGGAAGCTACTTTTTGCACAATTACACCTTGCATCACACTTTTACACATATCATAGGCCCACATGCAAGATTTGGTGGGTTTCCGGTGTTCCGGTGGTTGTTCTCCCCCTCCTCCCCCCCAAAATAGCGAATGTGTGCCCCGGCGGGTCTACCCCCCTAGATTTATCCGCGCGAGGGTGCACCAATGTACCTTTTAATTCTTTTAGGTTTGTTTAGGACATATACACACGGAGAACCAAGATTGGGACCCTTGGCACATACACCCGCAGCTCGAGCCATTATCACTCGATCGAGGTGTGCCTGATCTAATGGTTAGGGAAGCGTAGGGTTAGGGCTAGGGTCTAGGGTTTAGGGAGCTACTTTTGCACAATTACACCTTGCATCACACTTTAACACATAGCATAGGCCCACATGCAAGATTTGGTGGGGTTCGGTGTTCCGGCGGTCGTTTTCTCCCCTCCTCCCCCAAAACAACGAACGTGTGCCCCGGCGGGTCTACCCCCTAGATTTCTCCGGCGAGGGTGCACCAATGTACATTTTCATTCTTTTAGGTTTGTTTAGGACATATACACATGGAGAACCAATATTGGGACCCTTTGGCACATACACCCGCAGCTCGAGCCATTATCACACGATCGATGTGTGCCTGATCTACTAGTTAGGGTTCGGCGTAGGGTTAGGGGTAGGGTCTAGGGTTTAGGGGAGCTACTTTTGCACAATTACACCTTGCATCACACTTTGACACATATCATAGGCCCACATGCACGATTTGGTGGGGTTCCGATGTTCCGGCGGTCGTTCTCCCACTCCTCCCCCCAAAACAGCGGAACGTGTGCCCCGGTGGGTCTACCCCCCTAGATTTCTCCGCACGAGGGTGCCAATGTACATTTTCATTCTTTTAGGTTTGTTTAGTACATATACACATGGAGAACCAAGATTGGGACCCTTTGGCACATACACCCGCAGCTCGAGCCATTATCACACGATCGAGGGTGTGCCTGATCTACTGGTTAGGGTTCGGCGTAGGGTTAGGGCTAGGGTCTAGGGTTTAGGGGAGCTAATTTTGCACAATTACACCTTGCATCACACTTTGACACATAGCATAGGCCCACATGCAAGATTTGGTGGGGTGTTCCCGGCGGTCGTTCTCCCCCTCCCCCCCCAAAAACGGAACGTGTGCCCCGGCGGGTCTAACCCCTAGATTTCTCCGCGCGAGGGTGCACCAATGTACATTTTCATTCTTTTAGGTTTGTTTAGGACATATATACATGGAGAACCAAGATTGGGACCCTTTGACACATACACCCGCAGCTCGAGCCATTATCACACGATCGAGGGTGTGCTGCCTGATCTACTGGTTAGGGTTCAGCGTAGGGTTAGGGGTAGGGTCTAGGGTTTAGGGGAGCTACTTTTGCACAATTACACCTTGCATCACACTTTGACACATATGAAATCATTATTATTTGTGGTTGTGAAGTCACACAACTTAGTATTTTCAGGAGTACCCATTTTAGCAACAGTAAATAAAGCAAACTAGATAAAGTAAATGCAAGTAACTAATTTTTTTGTGTTTTTGATATAGCAAACAAGATAGAAAATAAAGTAAAACTAGCAACTAATTTTTTTGTATTTTGATATAATGCAGCAAACAAAGTAGTAAATAAAATAATGCAAGACAAAAACAAAGTAAAGAGATTGGGATGTGGAGACTCCCTTGCAGCGTGTCTTGATCCCTGCAACGGCGCTAAAACCGGTCTTGATACGCAGTACAAAGTACGCGTCCGTTGGGAACCCCAAGAGGGAGGGTGATGCGTACAAAGGCAAGTTTCCCTCAGTATGAAACCAAGGTTTAATCGAACCAGTAGGAGCCAGAAGCACGTTGAAGGTTGATGGCGGCGAGATGTAGTGCGGCGCAACACAAGGGATTTCGGCGCCAACGTGAACCCGCACAACACAAAGTATTTTGTCTCAACGAAGCAATGAGGTTGTCAATCTCACCGGCTTTTTGTAACAAAGGATTAGATGTATAGTGTGGATGATGATTGTTTGCAGAGAACAATAGAACAAGTATTGTATTTCGGTATAAAGAATTAGACCGGGTCCACAGCTCACTAGAGGTCTCTCCCATAAGATAAATAGCATGTTGGGTGAACAAATTACAGGCAATTGACAATAGAGAGGGCATGACCATGCACATACATATTATGATGAGTATAGTGAGATTTAATTGGGCATTACGACAAAGTACATAGACCGCTATCCAGCATGCATCTATGCCTAAAAAGTCCACCTTCGAGTTATCATCTGAACCCCTTCCAGTATTAAGTTGTTAACAACAGACAATTGCATTAAGTATTGCGCGTAATGTAATAAATAACTACATCCTCGGACATAGCATCAATGTTTTATCCCTAGTGGCAACAGCACATCCATAACCTTAGGGGTTTCTGTCACTCCCAGATTCATGGAGACATGAACCCACTATCGAGCATAAATACTCCCTCTTGGAGTTACTAGCATCAACTTGGCCAGAGCGTTTACTAATAACGGAGAGCATGCAAGATCATAAACAACACATAGATATAAATTGATAATCAACATAACATGGTATTCTCTATTCATCGGATCCCAACAAACACAACATATAGCATTGCGTATAGATGATCTTGATCATGTTCGGCAGCTCACAAGATCCGACAATTAAGCACAATGAGGAGAAGACAACCATCTAGCTACGCTATGGACCCATAGTCCAGGGGTGAATACTCACTCATCACTCCTGAGGCGACCATGGCGGCGTAGAGTCCTCCTGAGATGAATCCCCTCGGCCGGTGCCGGAGGCGATCTCCTGAATCCCCCGAGATGGGATTGGCGGCGGCGGCGTCCCCGGAAGGTTTTCCGTATCGTGGCTCTCTGCATCTGGGGTTTCGCGATGAAGGCTATTTTGTAGGCGGAAGGGCAGGTCAAAGGCCACGAGGCCAGAGACAGCCGGCGCGGCCGGGGCTTCAGTCACGCCGCCCTACCTCCTGGCCACCTCGTGCCCGCCCCGCTTGACTCTTCTGGTCTTCGGAAGCTTCGTGTGAAAATAAGACCCTGGGCGTTGGGTTTCGTCAATTTCGAGAATATTTCCTTACTAGGATTTTTGAAACCAAAAACAGCAGAAAACAGCTGGCTCTTCAGCATCTTGTTAATAGGTTAGTTCGGAAAATGCATAAATATGATGTAAAGTATGCATAAAACATGTAGATATCATCAATAATGTGGCATGGAACATAAGAAATTATCGATACGTCGGAGACATATCAGCATCCTGCTTAGTTTTCTCGTCCTGAGGTAAACGATAACAAAGATAATTTCAGGAGTGACATGCCATCATAACCTTGATCATACTATTGTAAAGCATATGAGCTGAGATCAAATCATTCAAAGCAAGTATCTATATTGATATAAGAGATGATAATGCAAGAGTTAGACAAGCTAGAAGTTTTCATGAACTATTGCTTAAAGACATGCAACCGTACAAAGTTCATTAAAGATGTATTAAGCATTCAAGATAGAAGTTCTATCCTTCATTCCAAGCATCAAGTAAATTTTCACAATATAAGAAGGATTCAGTCAAGTAAACATAAACATGAACGTCATGAATCAACTGTTTCAAGTCTACTCAACCGATGAGCGCAAGCATTTGGTATTAGCACAGGATGTTATGGCATAAAGAACGTTAATGGGGTTTGGAAGGCCAAATGGAAGAAAGGCTTGCAAAGCTGTAAATGACCATTAGACAAGAGGAAGCCTTATGATCGAAGCTATGCAAGGAGTAGTGATTGCCATGCAACGGATGCACATAGAGCTATATGTGTATGAAAGCTCTCCAATGGAACTAGTGGGGTGCATCCAACTTGGTTGCTCACGAAGACCTAGAGCACTTTTGAGGAGGCTCATCATTGGAATATACAACCCAAGTTCTATAGTGTAAATTCCCCACATAGTTATACTAGTAAAACATGAAAACTCTCTCATATGAATGTAGGTGCTAAACATGAGCACAAATGATGACTATGAATAATGCGGGTGCTAAAACATGAGCACAAGTGTGGATAAAAGATAGTAATGCTGCCCCCCTTTTTTTTCTTTATTCTCTTTTTCCTTTTTTCCTCATTTTTTTCTTTTTTTTCATTTTTTCTTTCTTTTCATTTTTTTTTCTTTTTTTTTCTTTTTGATGGCCTCCACGGCTCTTTTCATTTTTAGGGGCAACATCCTAATTATGACAACACACTTTTTGGTACAAATAACTCATAATGAATGAAACATGATGTACGAAACTGTATGCCTCTGCCAGTGTAGCAGGATGTGCAATGATCTAGCGTAACATGGGTAAACCACATATCAGCTGTATATGATCATGCAAAGCAATATATAAATAATAAATGACAACATGGCATGTAATGTAAAATGGATGTTGCATGGCAATATATCTCGGAACAGCTATGGAAATGCCGTGGTAGGTAGGTATGGTGGTCACTTTTGGGAGATGTATGGGTTTATGTGTAGGAGAACAAGAGAAAGTTCTCCCACGGGTTTGGATGTACCGGCAAAGTATGCACAATTCTCAATGTGAGCAAAAGGCAATGCACAGACCGAAGAGGCTAGCAAATTTGGATGGTGGAAGTGCCAAAAACCGTAGCTTAACATTAGTCAAAAAGAACTCACAAGCTTATTGCAAACAACTAGCAGGTTCATCATTAAGAGCATGATTAAAATTTACTCCAAGGAGGGCCATTCACGGTGGCACAAGTACCTCGCTAGCTCCCTCGACCTTCAGCACAACTTAGTTATTACGATGAACTCTCAGACATGGAAAGCTATCAAGTCCAACTACGCCTTCAACTATTTAAATAGAGTTTGTAGTACGGCACAAGCTTAAAGACAACAATCCACTACTAATTTTAACTTATTTATCCAAGCCTTACCATCTAAATACCTCAAAACATTTGCAAAGAATCAAGTTATCAAAGCTCAATGTTCTACAAGTATTTTATTATACACTACCACATGCAACATTTCCCGTTTCCAACCATACAACAATTTAACGAAGAAGAAACTTTCGCCATGAATACTATGAGTAAAGCCTAAGAACATATTTGTCCATATGCAATGAGCATGTCTCTCTCCCACACAAAGAATGCTAGGATCCATTTTATTCAAACAAAACAAAAACAAAAACAAACCGACGCTCCAAGCAAAGCACATAAGATGTGATGGAATAAAATATAGTTTCAGGGAGGAACCCTGATAATGTGTCGATGAAGAAGGGGATGCCTGGGCATCCCCAAGCTTAGACGCTGAGTCTTCTTGATATATGCAGGGGTGAACCACCGGGCATCCCCAAGCTTAGAGCTTTCACTCCCTTGATCATGTTGTATCATCTCCTCTTGATCCTTGAAAATTTCCTCCACACCAAACTCAAAACAACTCATTAGAGAGTTAGTGCACAATCAAAATATACATGTTCAGAGGTGAAATAATCATTCTTAACACTTCTGGACATTGCACAAAGCTACTGAAAGTCAATGGAATCGAAAATCCATCGAACATATCAAAACAGCAATGCGAAATAAAAGGCAGAATCTGTCAAAACAGAATAGTTCGTAAAGACAAATTTTATTGAGGCACCAGACTTGCTCAAATGAAAATGCTCAAATTGAATGAAAGTTGCGTACATATCTGAGGATCACTCACGTAAATTGGCATAATTTTCTGAGTTACCTATAGAGAATTTGGCCCAGATTCGTGACAGCAAAGAGATCTGTTTCTGCGCAGTAATCCAAATCTAGTATGAACCTTACTATCAACGACTTTACTTGGCACAACAATGCACAAAACTAAGATAAGGAGAGGTTGCTACAGTAGTAAACAACTTCCAAGACACAAAATAAAAACAAAGTACTGTAGTAAAAACATGGGTTGTCTCCCATAAGCGCTTTTCTTTAACGCCTTTCAGCTAGGCGCAGAAAGTGTATATCAAGTATCATCAAGAGACGAAGTGTCAACATCATAATTTGTTCTAATAATAGAATCAAAAGGTAAATTCATTCTCTTTCTAGGGAAGTGTTCCATACCTTTCTTGAGAGGAAATTGATATTTAATATTACCTTTCTTCATGTCAATAATAGCACCAACAGTTCGAAGAAAAGGTCTTCCCAATATAATGGGACAAGATGCATTGCATTCAATATCCAAGACAACAAAATCAACGGGGACAAGGTTATTGTTAACGGTAATGCGAACATTATCAACTTTCCCCAAAGGTTTCTTTGTAGAATGATCAGCAAGATTAACATCCAAATAGCAATTTTTCAATGGTGACAAGTCAAGCATATTATAAATTTTCTTAGGCATAACAGAAATACTTACACCAAGATCACATAAATCATTACAATCAAAGTCATTGACCTTCATCTTAATGATGGGCTCCCAACCATCCTCTAGCTTCCTAGGAATAGAAGCTTCGCGTTCTAGTTTCTCTTCTCTAGCTTTTATGAGAGCATTTGTAATATGTTGAGTTTATAGCACTAGCATTAGGACTTTTAGCAAGTTTTTGTAAGAACTTTATAACTTAAGAGATGTGGCAATCATCAAAATCCAAACCATTATAATCTAAAGCAATGGGATCATCATCCCCAATGTTGGAAAAAATTTCAGCAGCTTTATCACAAAAGTTTCAGCTTTAGCAGGCAGGCAGCTCGCGCTTTGCATTAGAAGTGCAAACATTGCTAACACCTATTCTTTTACCGTTATTAGTAGGAGGTGCAGCAACATGTGTAGCATTAGCATTACTAGTGGTGGTAATAGTCCAGACTTTAGCTATATTATCTTCTTTTTCATTTTCTTCTCTTTCCCACCTAGCACGCAATTCGGCCATCAATCTTATATTCTCATTAATCCTAACTTGGATGGCATTTGCTGTAGTAACAATTTTATGATTATGATTTTCATGAGGCATAACTTTCGATTTCAAAAGATCAACATCAGCAGCAAGACTATCGACTTTAGAAGCAAGTATATCAATTTCCCAAGCTTTTCTTCAACAGATTTGTTAAAAGCAGTTTGTGTACTAATAAATTCTTTAAGCATAGCTTCAAGTCCAGGGGGTGTTCCTATTATTGTTGTAAGAATTCCCATAAGAATTACCATAGCCGTTGCCATTATTATAAGGATATGGCCTATAGTTGTTACTAGAATTGTTGTAAGCATTGTTGTTGAAATTATTATTTTTAATGAAGTTGACATCAACATGTTCTTCTTGAGCAACCAATGAAGCTAACGGAACATTATTAGGATCAGTATTTGTCCTATCATTCACAAGCATAGACATAATAGCATCAATCTTATCACTCAAGGAAGAGGTTTCTTCAGAACTTACCTTCTACCTTGTGGAGCTCTTTCCGTGTGCCATTCAGAGTAATTAATCATCATATTATCAAGAAGCTTTGTTGCTTCACCAAGAGTGATGGACATAAAGGTACCTCCAGCTGAATCCAATAGGTTCCGCGAAGAAAATTCAGTCTGCATAAAAGGTTTGGATGATCATCCAAGTAGTCAGTCCATGGGTTGGGCAATTTTTAACCAAAGATTTCATTCTCTCCCATGCTTGTGCAACATGCTCATTATGCAATTGTTTAAAATTCATTATGCTACTTCTCAAAGATATAATTTTAGCAGGGGGATAATATCTACCAATAAAAGCATCCTTGCATTTAGTCCATGAATCAATACTATTCTTAGGCAGAGATAGCAACCAATCTTTAGCTCTTCCTCTTAATGAGAAAGGGAACAATTTTAATTTTATAATGTCACCATCTACATCTTTATACTTTGCATTTCACAAAGTTCAACAAAATTATTGAGATGGGCAGCAGCATCATCAGAACTAACACCAGAAAATTGCTCTCGCATAACAAGATTTAGTAAAGCAGGTTTAATTTCAAAGAATTCTGCTGTAGTAGCGAGTGGAGCAATAGGTGTGCATAAGAAATCATTATTATTTGTGGTTGTGAAGTCACACAACTTAGTATTTTCAGGAGTACCCATTTTAGCAACAGTAAATAAAGCAAACTAGATAAAGTAAATGCAAGTAACTAATTTTTTGTGTTTTTGATATAGCAAACAAGATAGCAAATAAAGTAAAACTAGCAACTAATTTTTTTGTATTTTGATATAATGCAGCAAACAAAGTAGTAAATAAAATAATGCAAGACAAAAACAAAGTAAAGAGATTGGGATGTGGAGACTCCTTGCAGTCTTGATCTCCCGCAACGGCGCCTAAAACAGATCTTGATACGCGCGTAAAGCACGCGTCCGTTGGGAACCCCAAGAGGAAGGTGTGATGCATACAGCGGCAAGTTTTCCTCGTATGAAACCAAGGTTTAATCGAACCAGTAGGAGCCAAGAAGCACGTTGAAGGTTGATGGCGGCGAGATGTAGTGCGGCGCAACACCGGGGATTCGGCGCCAACGTGGAACCTGCACAACACAAACCAAGTACTTGCCCCAACGAAAACGTGAGGTTGTCAATCTCACCGGCTTGTCGTAACAAAGGATTAGATGTATAGTGTGGATGATAATTGTTTGCAGAAACGTAGAACAATTGCGTAGATTGTATTTCAAGATAAAGAATTGGACCGGTCCATACCACTAGAGGTGTCTCTCCCATAAGATAAATAGCATGTTGGGTGAACAAATTGCGTTGGGCAATTGACAAACAGAGAGGGCATGACCATGCACATACATATTATGATGAGTATAGTGAGATTTAATTGGGCATTATGACAAAGTACATAGACCGCTATCCAACATGCATCTATGCCTAAAAAGTCCACCTTCGAAGTTATCATCCGAACCCCTTCAGTATTAAGTTGCTAACAACAGACAATTGCATTAAGTATTGCGTGTAATGTAATCAATGACTACATCCCTGACATAAGCATCAATGTTTTATCCCTAGTGGCAACAACACATCCATAACCTTAGGGTTTTCACTCCCCCAGATTCACGGAGGCATGAACCACTATCGAGCATAAATACTCCCTCTTGGAGTTACAGCATCAACTTGGCCGAGCATCTACTAATAACGAGAGCATGCAAGATCATAAACAACACATAGATATAAATTGATAATCAACATAACATGGTATTCTCTATTCATCGGATCCCAACAAACACAACATATAGCATTACGTATAGATGATCTTGATCATGTTCGGCAGCTCACAAGATCCGACAATTACGCACAAGAGGGAGAAGACAACCATCTAGCTACTGCTATGGACCCATAGTCCAGGGTGAACTACTCACTCATCACTCCGGAGGCGACCATGGCGGCGTAGAGTCCTCCGGAGATGAATCCCCTCTCGGCAAGGGTGCGAGGCGATCTCTGAACCCCCCGAGATGGATTGGCGGCGGCGCTCTCTGGAAGGTTTTCTGTATCGTGGCTCTCAGTAGGGGTTTCGCGACAAAGGCTATTTGTAGGCGGGGCAGGGCGGAAGGGCAGGTGGCGCGTCTCGAGGGGCCCAGGAGATGAGCGCGGCCAAGGCTTGGGCCGCCCTACCTCCTGGCCACCTCGTGGCCCACTTGACTCTTCGGTCTTGGAAGCTTCGTGTGAAAATAGGCCTGGGCATTGATTTCGTCCAATTCCGAGAATATTTCTTACTAGGATTTAGAAAAACAGAAAACAACAACTGGCTCTTCGACATCTTGTTAATAGGTTAGTTCCAGAAAATGCATAAATATGATGTAAAGTATGCATAAAACATGTAGATATCATAAATAATGTGGCATGGAACATAAGAAATTATCGATACGTCGGAGACGTATCATGGGCCCACATGCAAGATTTGGTGGGGTTCCGGTGTTCCGGCAGTCGTTCTCCCCCTCCTCCCCCCAAAACAGCGGAACGTGTGCCCCGGCGGGTCTACCCCCTAGATTTCTCCGCGCGGTGCACCAATGTAACTTTTCAATCTTTTAGGTTTGTTTAGGACATATACACATGGAGAACCAAGATTGGGACCCTTTGGCACATACACCCGCAGCTCGAGCCATTATCACACGATCGACGGTGTGCCTGAGATCTACTAGTTAGGGTTCGGTGTAGGGTTAGGGGCAGGGTCTACGGTTTAGGGGAGCTACTTTTGAACCATTACACCTTGCACCACACTTTGACACATAGAATAGGCCCACATGCAAGATTTGGTGGGGTTCCGGTGTTCCGGCGGTCGTTCTCCCTCTCCCCCCAAAAACAACGGAACGTGTGCCCCGGCGGGTCTACCCTAGATTTCTCGCGAGGGTGCACCAATGTAAATTTTCATTCTTTTAGGTTTGTTTAGGACATATACACATGGAGAACCAAGATTGGGACCCTTTGGCACATACACCCGCAGCTCGAGCCATTATCACACGATCGACGGTGTGCCTGATCTACTGGTTAGGGTTCGGCGTAGGGTTAGGGGTAGGGTCTAGGGTTTAGGGGAGCTACTTTTGCACAATTACACCTTGCACCACACTTTGACACATATAATAGGCCCACATGCAAGATTTGGTGGGGTTTCGGTGTTCCGGCGGTCGTTCTCCCCCTCCTCCCCCAAACAGCGGAACGTGTGCCACGGCGGGTCTACCCCTAGATTTCTCTGCGCGGTGCACCAATGTACCTTTTCATTCTTTTAGGTTTGTTTAGGACATATACACATGGAGAACCAAGATTGGTACCCTTTGGCACATACACCCGCAGCTAGAGCCATTATCACACGATCGAGGGTGTGCCCTATCTAGGGTTCGGCGTAGGGTTAGGGCTAGGGTCTAGGGTTTAGGGGAGCTACTTTTGCACAATTACACCTTGCATCACACTTTGACACATATCATAGGCCCACATGCAAGATTTGGTGGGGTTCCGGTGTTCCGGTGGTCGTTCTCCCCCTCCTCCCCCAAAACCCCGGCAGTCTACCCCCTAGATTTCTCCGCGAGGGTGCACCAATGTACCTTTTCATTCTTTTAGGTTTGTTTAGGACATATACACATGGAGAACCAATATTGGGACCCTTTGGCGCATACATCCGCAGCTCGAGCCATTATCACACGATCGAGGGTGTGCCTGATCTACTGGTTAGGGTTCGGCGTAGGGTTAGGGGTAGGGTCTAGGGTTTAGGGGAGCTACTTTTGCATTACACCTTGCATCACACTTTGACACATATCATAGGCCCACATGCAAGATTTGGTGGGGTTCGGTGTTCCGGTGGTCGTTCTCCCCCTCCTCCCCAAAATAGCGGAACGTGTGCCCCGGCGGGTACCCCCTAGATTTCTCCGCGCGAGGGTGCACCAATGTACCTTTTAATTCTTTTAGGTTTGTTTAGGACATATACACATGGAGAACCAAGATTGGGACCCTTTGGCACATACACCGCATCTCGAGCCATTATCACACGATCGGGTGTCTGCCTGATCTACTGGTTAGGGTTCAGCGTAGGGTTAGGGGTAGGGTCTAGGGTTTAGGGGAGCTACTTTTGCACCATTACACCTTGCACCACACGACACATAGAATAGGCCCACATGCAAGATTTGGTGGGGTTCCGGTGTTCCGGCGGTCGTTCTCCCCTCCTCCCCCAAAACAGCGAACGTGTGCCCCGTGGTCTACCCCCTAGATTTCTCGCCGAGGGTGCACCAATGTACCTTTTCATTCTTTTAGGTTTGTTTAGGACATATACACATGGAGAACCAAGATTGGGACCCTTTGGCACATACACCCGCAGCTCGAGCCATTATCACACGATCGACGGTGTGCCTGAGATCTACTAGTTAGGGTTCGGCGTAGGGTTAGGGGTAGGGTCTAGGGTTTAGGGGAGCTACTTTTGAACCATTACACCTTGCACCACACTTTGACACATAGAATAGGCCCACATGCAAGATTTGGTGGGGTTCGGTGTTCCGGCGGTCGTTCTCCCCCTCCTCCCCCAAAACGGCGGAACGTGTGCCCCGGGGTCTACCCCCTAGATTTCTCGCGAGGGTGCACCAATGTACATTTTCATTCTTTTAGGTTTGTTTAGGACATATACACATGGAGAACCAATATTGGGACCCTTTGGCACATACACCCGCAGCTCGAGCCATTATCACACGATCGACGGTGTGCCTGATCTACTGGTTAGGGTTCGGCGTAGGGTTAGGGCTAGGGTCTAGGGTTTAGGGGAGCTACTTTTGCACAATTACACCTTGCATCACACTTTGACATATGTCATAGGAACATGCAGTGGAAAGTTTTTGGCACATGCAACGTCGAGATTATTCCCACAGGTGACGCCAGGTGGGCGGGAGTTCCCCCTATACCTCGCCAGAACCTTTCCGAAGTGTCGTCTGCGCATTTCCGGGAAACACCCCATATACCGGAAGGAGGTTCTGGGGTTTCAACTAATTAAAAAGTACTTTTTACAAACCAGAAGCAATAGATGCTTCATAAAACAAATAACTAGGTACTTATTAATTACAATAAGGAGGTTCTGGTTTCAAACTAAAAAGTACTTTTTACAAACCAGAAGCAATAGATGCTTCATAAAACAAACAGACGATAGAAGCAAAGTTTCTTGACAAGCAAATACAAATAATTAACTAGGCATGGATCTTGGAGAAGTCGTCAGTAATTGCCTGGCTTCGTCAGCCACGGATTATCACTCTTCGGGCTCTGCTGATCACTCTTCTCCGTCGTCCACGGATCATCACTCTTCTGCTCATCATCAGTCCACTTCCTCCGCCAATAATCACTACTCTTCGGCGCATCAGTACTCTCCAGCCACTGATCATCATTCCTCTTCCTCCGCATGCCATGAGGGGGACTTGCCTGCTGGGTGTTGTCGCTGGAAGCTGGTGCCTTCAAGCTTGCTAGTTCAGCCTGCACGCTTGCAAGTTCAGCATTTAACCTTGCTATTTCAGCTGCAGCATTTTTCTGTGCATGTTCAGCTTCTTTCTATGCTGCCTTGCATTTGTAACACAGAGGTCAACTCAGCGTGTCTTCCTTCTTGCAACCGGGGCAAAACACAAGGTAACGCAGGAAGAACCATATCTTAACGTAGAGCTGGTAGCTCACGTAAGCATCTTTAGCTGCATACTCCAGGTTTAAATCAGACAACGGCCGCTCTTCCCAGTAATTGTGCCTCTCTGTAGGGAATTTGTTCTTCATCTCGCTGTAAGACTCGTCGATGATGCTAGTTGCAAGATTAGCCATTCCATCCCACATTAAATATCCTCTGTCGTTGCGACCTTTGACGTGGACCAATTCCTGGATATCGATCCAGTTCTTACTTTGAATTATAATATCCTCGTAATATAAATTTAAAAAATCTTGTCTCTTGTCAACGGTGCAGAACACAATTCCTTGATCTTGAAGGAATGAGCGCAGCGCCTTACATTCCCCGTTGGTCCTGAAAGCAAAAAATTTAGTACTTGCGAGATCAACACTTGAATAAAATTTGGGACTACGAAGCTAGTCTATGCAATCTCATAGCTTGAATATAAAATTTGAAACTACATAAGTTTAGTAAGTTCATGATCAATAGTCTGAAAATTATCTAGTCATAATTCATTTGGTACTAATAGAATGCATGAACAACACTTTTATGAAATGTGTAAGTGCAATTGTTTAGTCATTGAAATTTCATTTTGCATCATATAATTTTGAAACTAACAAAAGTCTATTAAATGCAAGATCAAGACTCCGGAAATTTGCTTGTGATAATTAATTTGGTATAATGAAATCCAGTACATGCTAGATGAGCATATGGATAGATTCAATTTGATGCAAAAATTTAGTACTTGCGAGATCAACACTTGAATAAAATTTGGGAATACGAATGTTTAGTCTATGCAATCTCATAACTTGAATAAAATTGACATGAGTTTAGTAAGTGCATGATCAAGAGTCTGAAAATTATCTAGTCATAATCCATTTGGTACTAAAAGAATGCATGACCATCACTTTTATGAAATGTGTAATTGCAAATTTTTAGTCACTGAAATATCATTTAATTTGCATCATATAATTTTGAAACTAACAAAAGTCTATTAAATGCAAGATCAGGACTCCGGAAATTTGCTTTGTGATAATTAATTTGGTATAATAAAATCCAGTACATGCTAGATGAGCATATGGATAGATTCAATCTGCACATCATGACATGCTTTGTGGCTTTTGTTACACAAAACACAGAAACAAAAGTTTTGCAGCTAGCACGGTTTGTAGTTTAATTTGTTGCACCTAGCCCAAATGAACCAATTTGTAACTTGCTGTTGCACGAATTCCCAGTTAGAAAACACAGAAATATGACTCGGTCTAAGAAACTAAATTCACAATTCAACATCATATAGCTAAATACAAGGTTCATTAACACAAGAATTATGGATAATCCCCTCTCCACAATTTCTTTCAATAAAATGCACAATCCCATATTCTTGAAACTGCCTTGCGAATGTGAGTTGCAATTTTCTCTCAAACAGAGAAAACAGAGCACTCGAGATTTAACTAAAACAGATCCAGATTAACTAAAACAGAGCACTCGAGGGTGACTTGGTTCATCATGCACTAGCGAAATCTGAGCAAGATTAACTAAATCAGAGCAAGATTAACTAAATCAGGGCAAGATTAAGGTCTACAAACCAGGAAAAGTGGCAGACGAGGACGTGGTTCTTCATGCAGAGTTGAACGACGGCGAGGTAGTTTTCTAGTTCGTGGTTGGGGTTCTCCGCAGTGTACTCGAGATCCAATCCTACAAATTTGTTCTCGTTTTCTTCCGCATACCACTGCGCGTACATCTCCAGGTACTTGCTCATCGTCTGCTCCTCGTTTGTGTAGACAACATTGATCTCCTTGCCGCCATGGACGGTAAAGGTCCTGATCTGAGTAAAGGGCTGGATGGCTGACGGCGGAGGAGGCAGAAGCGGTTGCGGAACAGAGGAAGAGGAAGAAGAAGCGTCCATGGCGCGGAGGAGGCAGAAGCGGCGAGAATGAAGCGGCGAGAATGAAGAAGCGGCAAGAACCGTCAAGAATGGCGCGGAGGAACAGAGGAGGAAGAAGAGGGTTTTTCGTATAGTGGGAGGAGGAGTGGAACCGTCAAGAAGCGGAGAGGCGGAGGAGGCAGAATTTATTACCGGAAATCCATTTTACCTGCTGGCCCCTAATCCACATAAAATTACCAGAAATGGCCCAACCCAGTGGTATCTACTGCTAGATGGCCCCACCCACCCCAAAATGGCCCAACCTAGTGGTATCTACTGCTAGATGGCCCCACAGTCAGTAGAAGTTGCCTTAGTTCCACTATGTAAAGGATAAAGGATGGTAAGCTGACAAGATCTCTCCAATAGCTCCACTGGTTAACTGGCACGTTGACATATCTAGAGGTGCTGGGTTCGACTCCCAGCTCTCACTCTTTTTGATTTTTTTTGGCGCCGAGAAGCCCAAATATCCCTTCTGAATCCAACTCCCTCCTATAACCTAGCAGAAATTCGAATCCAGTCGCTCGGTGGCGGCGGCGGTGGCGGTGGCGGCCCCTTCCCTCTCCGACGACGAGCCCCTACGCATCTCCCGGTCTGCACCCCTCTCATCTCTCCCCTCTCGATCTGTTCTTCTTCGTCTGTGATCCAATATGTGCTGTTACTAGGACTAAAGTCCGAGGTGACGGCGGTGGTGGGTGTGCCGGCGCTGCGTCCGATCAAGGGATCTGCTGTTCATCTGCCTCGCCGACGACGAGCCCCTCGCCTCTCCAGACGAGCCCCGTCCCTCTCCGGGACGAGCCCCGGCCCTCTCCGACGACGAGCCTCCCGCATCTCCCGGTCTCGCACCCTCTCATCTCCTCCCTCTCATTTTCTTCATCAGTTCACAAAATCGAATTGAACTGCTGTGCATTGCTTGAAATTGGAACTGATGTGCAGTTAGGTGTTTGCTAATTGCATCATTTTGTTCTTCCGCAGATGGACAAACGCTAGATTACAACAAGAATTAGAAGGCTTTCCCCTGAACACACAAAGGGAGTGGCCGAGTTTATGCAGTTTGTTCGCTTGAGTGCTGCCAATTATGATCAGGTGTTGTGCCCATGTCGTAGCTGTCTCAACCAGTGCACAAAACCTCTAGATGTAGTAGAGGCTCATTTGCTTCTTTTTGGGATGGCAAGCACTTATGACCAGATGGGTCTTCCATGGAGAACCATTACATCCTGTACCTGAAGCTGGACATGGAGGACAAGGAGGTGCACCTGAAGCCGGACATGGACATGGAGGTGAACCTGAGGCTGGACATGGAGGTGATGCAGGGGCACACCATGTTGGTGGAGGTGATGCAGAGGCACACTATTTTGGTTTGCAAGAGGAAGATGGTTACGAAGATGATAGAATTCCTGATCTGCTTGCTGATTTGTACAAGTCAGAACCGCAAGGTGCTGGAAAGGACACTATATTTGATGAGTTGATAGAGGAAGCCAAGCGCGCAGCCAGCGATGGGGGTACAATGTCAAGGTTTTCACTCACAGTCAAGTTACTTCAGGCCAAGTCGTACTACCGGATTAGCAACGTTGCATTCAACGCGATACTCCTGATTTTGGCCTTGCAATACCCTGCTAGCTCAATACCAAAGTCATACGAGGAGGCACTTAGCATAGTCGGCAGGTTGGGCCTTGGTTATGAGAGTATCCATGTGTGCCCGAATAACTGTGTATTGTTCCGGAAGGATTATGCCAAGGAGAATAATTGCCCCAAGTGCAAAGCCTCCAGATGGAAAGATGCTGATGGTAGGAGAAAGATCCCAGAGAAGGTGCTAAGGCACTTCCCATTGATTCCAAGGCTGCAAAGAATGTTTCTTTCAAAGGAGCAATAAAAGTAAGTACAGTGGCACAAACTGAAGCGGCAAGACGTGGAGAATTATCTCAGTCATCCAGCAGACGGGGATGCATGGAAGGATTTTGACAATATTCATAAAGACTTTGCCGCTGATGCCAGGAACATAAGGCTTGGACTTGCCACGGATGGTTTTAATCCCTACGGGAATATGAGCAACTCCTACAGCATGTGGCCTGTATTCGTGGTGCCATACAACCTTCCACCGTGGGCATGTATGGATCAGTCCAACTTCATGCTGACATTGCTAATCCCTGGTCCATCCTCTCCAGGAAAAGATTTTGATGTCTTCATGGAGCCTTTGATGGAAGAGCTGCAGGAGCTCTGGAAAGGTATAAAATCATATGATGCCAATAGTCCAGACAAGTTTGATCTCCGTGCTGCAATCTTATGGTGTATTCATGATTATCCGCACTGCACACATTGTCGGGGAGGGCCACAGTGGTTACCAGGCATGTGCGTTGTGACAAAGAGAATTGCTCAAGAAATTAAGGAACAAAATGCTTTATTGGGCACCGCCGTTGGCTACCTCTGTCCCATCCTTGGAGAAATAGCAAAGAATACAATGGTGCTATTGAAAGGCGTGAGAAGCCAGCGGAATTCACTCCAGAAGAGCTGAAGGAACAGCTTGATAGGGTTAGAGATGTGATACCAGGCAAGCTTCAGAAGAAAAGGAAACGTGAGGACGGTCAGTGTTGGAGCCGTAGGTCATGTTTGTGGGACTTGCCATACTGGGAAGATCTAAAGCTGAGGCATAATCTCGATGTAATGCACATCGAGGAAAACATCTGTGACAATCTGATTGGTACTTTCATGAACATACAAGGCAAGACAAAGGACACTGTGAATTCAAGGCTTGATTTGGAAGATATGGGCATAAGAGGTGACTTGCATTTGCAGCCTGTTTCAGCTGACTCTTTTGAGATGCCACAGGCGTGGTATACAATGAGTAAACAAGAAAAAATTGCATTTTGTGAATTCATAAAAGCTGTGAGGTTTCCAGATGGGTACGCGTCTAACATATCCAAGTGTGTGGCTGCTGATAAGTGCAAGCTTCAAGGGCTGAAGACCCATGACTGTCATATATTGCTTCAAAGGATCTTACCGGCTGTCCTGCGAGGAACAATCCATGAAGACATATATGAAGCGGTTGCTGAGCTTGGAAATTTCTTCAGAGAGCTGTGCTGCAAAACACTGAAGAGAGATGTTCTGGACATACTTGAAAAGGAAATCGTGGTTATTCTTTGCAAACTTGAGAAGATCTTCCCCCCATCTTTCTTCGACGTGATGGTGCATTTGGCCATCCATTTACCAAAAGAGGCAAGGCTTAGAGGCCCAGTGCATTACGGTTGGATGTACCCAGTCGAAAGAAGGTTGCTAACATTGAAGCGTTATGTCCGGAACAATGCCAGGCCGGAGGGATCGATTGCCGAAGCATATATTGTTGATGAGTGCCTGACATTTTGCTCGAGATACTTCGACGATGTTGAAACAAGATTCAACCGTCCAAGCAGAAATCCGAGCGGGATGATTCACATATTGGTGATGTATCTGTTTTCAAACACGGTGTGAAATTTATTGGAGCCTCTCAATATGTGTATGCAGGTGAGGACTATGACAACATGGTGTGGTATGTGCTCCGAAGTTGCCCTGAGGTTGATCCATACATCGAGTACGTTTCTCTTCATCCCCATATATAGATAGGTTATTGCAGCCTCTCCAAATAATAATTAGGATCTATTTTATGTTGCCATTCCAGCCTGTGCAAACAAGAGTTGAACCAACGAGGTGGTCAGATCAATGTTCATAGATGGCTTGCCAAGAACTTTGCTAGATGGTTTGAGACTCATGTGAGATCTTTAGCTGGTTTATTTCTGAAGATTGGAAAAGTTCATGATATAAATTTGCTGTGTGTGTTACTCACCCCCTGGTTGATTTTTTGCAGATTGGGAAAATGCGAAATGATGTCTGTCCTGATCTCTATGCTTTGGCGTGCAAACCAGATTTTAGAGTGAGACTATATTCTGCATGTGTTGTTGACAGTGTTCGGTACCATACTGTTGACCGCGAGAAGAACAGAAAGACACAAAATAGTGGAATCGTTTCTGATGGAGATCATGATGGGAACAACATTGACTTCTTTGGTCAGCTCAAATCCATCATCAGATTGCAATACAACTCCAGTGGTGGCGTCCATCGGTCAGTTGTCCTCTTCCGGTGTGACTGGTTTGACCTTGGTGGTAGGAAACCCGGACTCGACGATGATGGACACTTCAAAAGTGTTAACACAGAAAAGTTTTGGTACAAGAATGATCCTTTCCTTCTGACATCACAAGCAACCAAGGTCTTTTATGTGCCATACACCAAGTTGAAAGGAAAATGGCAAGTTGTGCAGAAATTTCACCATAGACATCTATGGAGTGTAAAAGAAAATGAACAGGGACCCGGTGTTGCTGTACTATCATATCAAGATGAAGATTCAGTCAAGTTCCTGTGCAAGAAGAAGGCACTGCACGGAGTAGGACGAGAAGTGACCAGGAACGTGTGCTACTTGAAAAAGTCATTGTGGACAAACTGAAGAAACTGAGCAAGGAGGTTGTTCCTGGAGAAATCGAGGAGGTTGATGAGACAATGTATCAATATTGCACTGATGGTGATGATGGAGGAAATAGGACTAGGAATCGTCCAGTTTCCGAAGAAGATGAATAGAGTTTGAATCTGTAGTTTGTGTAATGGATGAATAGCAGTTTGAATCTGTAGTTTGTGTAATGTCAGTTTATTTCAGATTGTGTGTCAGGTTGTTTGGCCCAGAATATATGTTGAACATGCCAGCTTGTTTTTCCCAGAATTTATGTTGAATATGCCAGCTTGTTTTTCCCAGAATTTATGTTGAATATGTCAGCTTTTTGTTCCCAGAATTTGTGCCCAATTTTTTGGGGAATCCATGCCCAATTTTTTGGGGAATTCATGCCCAATTTTTCAATGCATGGCCGGCGACATATATGGCGCGCGTGCATGGCTGACGCCGGTGACCATATATGGGCGGCGCCGATGTGCAAAAGGAGTTGCTACACATTTTCAACAGAACTCATTTTCAACAGAACACATTTTCAACTGAACAGAATTGCACACATACATAGACATGGTCACTGAATTCACCCTAATTTCAGTTCCTACACATCACCCAGGTACAACAGATGACAAAAGCTACAGATAACACCCAAACCATGAAGCCTCTCATTTTCTTTGGTTCAGGGTTGCTCTGTTTCCTTGTAGCAAGCAGAAACTTTTCTTCCTGGAGCCTCTCAATTTCTACCTGGAGCCTCCCAATTTCTTCATCTCGATCCCAAACAGCATCACGCAGATCACGAACTAATTCTTTGTGATGTGCATCCAGCGGATCATCAATCCATTTAAACACTCTACATCCTATTCCACCAGCAATCTGACAGATGAAGAACAGAAGAGGATAAATAAGCCACAGTAGAAAAGAAAATTCAGAATACGGCGGGCTCCAGGAAATTCAGAATGGGGGGCGTGCTCGAAGACTAACCGAGCGAATTTTGCAGTTCCGGTATCTTCTCCCAGGGTTTGGATCACTCCAAGAAATCCATTGCGGCATCTTCTCGCCACAGTCACAGACGTCGGCGGGCTCATAATCGAATGGCCGCTGCCGATACGGGATGGGCGTGCCCGGCTGCCGGCGGCGACGCGACGACGCTCCTGACCTAGAAGAACTGCCCGAGCAGGCTGGGAACCCTAGATGCGCCGCCATGCGAGCTGTCGGAGGAGGAACCCTAGATGCACCTGGTCGAGGAGGAGCGGTTCAACGGCACCTGTTTTGAAGAAAACTGATTAGTCTATCATGTCTATATAGATGGACAACCCTACTTGTGTCAACAACACTATTGTTGCAAAGCAGTAGGGAGTGGTAGTGAGGCAGCGCCAGGTCGAGGGTTCGAGTCCCCGCAAGCGCAATTTTTTGCCAGCGCAATTTTTGGCAGTTATTTAGGGACCAAAAAACACTATTGTCAATTATACGAAATTTACAGATACGGAGAATCAGAGACAAAAAACTTAAAATATCGCTGAATACTGAGAAGAAAGAAACAGAGAGACCCTCCTCCTTTATCCGGGCTTGGGACCGGCTACCGAGAATATGGTAGGCGGAGTTACCCCCAAAACCCAAATCAAAAAATATCAGAAATATAGTCTGCATAATAGATATTGCGACATATATAGTCAAACAAGCGGCCAGGGTAGCAAAGATGACATAAACACACAATGGACACACACACAAATTGTAGACTAAAACAATTATATCATATGATAAAGATTATATCATATGATATCAACTGAAACTTCAATACCACCACGGCCGCCCTGGTTGAAAAGAAGGAGAACAACATTCCCAGATTCAAGGTTATACTCCTTAGCAAACTCTGACCAGCAGGAATCGAATTTCAGCCTTCCATCAGTAATAGTGTAGTATGCACCCTTAGGGTGGTAGCCATAATCATCAACAAAAAAACATGCCTCGCCGCTTTCAGAGATATTCAAGGACCTAACAACATCCATCGGTATACGCTGAATAATAAAAATTAAATTACATATGGAAAGGATATATATAAAGGATAACTAAGATCACATAAAGAAAAGCAGAATTATACCAGTCCATTGCCCTTCAAATCAGTATTCATCAAGGTGTGCACAAAAACAACACCAAAACCAAGACCACGCTCACGGAGAAGTTGTTCCTTCTTCAATGTTTGAGCAGTAGTAAGCATAACACCTTTAGTGTGGACAACTGCAGTTGGAATTTCCGCATACAAATTTAAAATTAATAAAAGAATCAAAAAAAGAGGAGATATAACATCAGTTGTATTACAAAAATGGGC
Source organism: Lolium multiflorum (assembly GCA_030979885.1). Taxonomy (NCBI): domain Eukaryota; kingdom Viridiplantae; phylum Streptophyta; class Magnoliopsida; order Poales; family Poaceae; genus Lolium; species Lolium multiflorum. Next base: position 272,440,079 of record CM061748.1, on the reverse strand, counting down.
AACACATGGTAAAGGAGAAAACAGAATTACCATCGACACGATGCTTTTCAGTGCCATCAGGACCTTCTGCAAAAATCCCAAACAGTTCAGGAGCATTATCAAACCCAAACATGATACAGTCGCCAACTTTCAGGTCGTAGTCACGAAGAAATTTTTGGTATCCACTTCCAAAAACACGTGTCTTCGAACTGCCTTTCTTAACATGAAATTGTACTTCACTTCATCCGATGTAGCGACAAAAAAGACATTACCAACAAGGTTGTTGAACTGCCTCCTCACAAAATAAGGCACAGTCTGAACAAAAATGCCGAAAATAAGGATATAGTCTATAATTTGTCAACAAAAAAGATACAGACTAAAAAAGGATATATACCATGAACTCATCAAATCGGCTTCCAAGATAACAATGAAATGAACTGAGAGTCTCCCGCCTCTCCTGACAATGGTTGCCCATCGAACCACAAACAACACAGTTCATCCTGCGTATATTTAGCAATTACCAAAGCTAGAAAAAAATACAGGTAGGACATATTCATAGAAATCTATCCATAGATCTGAAACCATACACATATATCCATAGATCTGAACAAACAAGATTATTCAGAAGACAAAAGGGATTTTGAACAAACAGAGAAAAGGAGATGAAGTAGTGACATGTAAAAACATATTTTCCTACCTCTTAAAACAAACAAGAATCTTCAAAGAGAAAAGAGTTTTTCAGCACAAAAGAGAGAGAAAGAAGATGAAGGAGAACTTTCACCGGAGGGCGGAAGGCAAAACCAACCAGGGGCATTATAAATACAATAAGTACTAGTAACTGCCTATAACCTATTTAATGAGGCTGTTGGTAGGTGGTGGTTACTATCCTGTAAGTTCAAAATTCAAACACAAAGGAGTTGCTACACATTGTTCTATCATGTCTATATTGTCAACAACACTATTGTAGCAAAGCGGTAAGGAGTGGTAGTGCGGCAGCGCCAGGTCGAGGGTTCGAGTCCCCGCAAGCGCAATTTTTGCCAGTTATTTCCAACCGGATGGGCCGTCGGGCCAGCAATTCAACCACCGGATGGGCCGTCGTGCCAGCAATTCAACCACCATATACATTAGGGTAGGCCAACAGCCTAGTAGAGGACAGCCCAAAAGAGGATGATATCACCAGCAGCCCATTAAAATGGTGGACGCAACAGAGAAAAAAATTTACAAGACGCCTTGGTCCCACAAGTATCAGTTGGTCCTACATGTCAGTTAGTTCAAGCCAGTTGCTTCTAGTGACACCTGTGAGGTGCGTGGGACCCGAGAAGGGACACATAGGCAAAATGGATGACATGGCAGCCAAACACATACCATTGTATTGAGCCAAATGCCAATGACGTTATTGATTTGTCGCAATCGGCAGTGGAAAAACGTCGTAGGACACTTACTTTTGCTAATGACGTTTTGACCTAAATTGCCAATGACGTTTTTGCCCAATAACGTCACGATTTTCTAGGGTTTCGCCCCGGAGTGGCCAAGGACGGTCAAAGCTAGGAACGTCATAAAGTTATGACATTTTGATTTCCAGTCATAAAAAAAACGTCATATTATGGCAGATTTCTTGTAGTGCAACACCGGAAGTGCCTTCGTCCCCGACACGTTCCCGAGTCTGGCAAACTCGCGCCGGACGTCTCGTCTTCATCGGCTTTGACAACGTCTTCTTCAGCATCTCCTCTACGACTGCCTCGACCGCGTCACCGACTTCTTCTATGTGTACTCGGCCGCAAAACCGGTATGCCTTCGTCCTCGACGTGCGCCGGTTGCAAAACTATGGTTGCACTTCGTCCTCGAAACTCATCGCCGACTTCGGCATCGACAACCTCCACGACTGCCTCGACGCGTCTTCGTCACTCTCCTCGCGCACTACGCGCTTGCGGCTACATCGACCCCGGCACCCGCCCACGACATCGACCACGACAATCCCTCGCGCGGCTCCCTCGACCAAAGGTTGCAACACCCACACTCACGGCTACCTCGACATCGGCACAAAGGGCTACCACCTCGCCTGAGACTCACCAGCTTCCTCTACAGTCCAAGCTAGTGCTCCGCGACACCGTCCACAAGGCAGCTCACTGGTTCTACTTCGGTTTCTCTCCAGTCTGACCGTCCGCGATGTTCCAGTTGTCCACGACGCTACCGCTACTACTGCGGGGGGGATGTTAGAGTATATGCCGGTTAGGGATATATTATGTAGGGATAGATTTGTTTCTTGTCTTCTACTCCAAGTCAGTCCCTTGTACTCCTATATATACTCGCCCATGAGGCTCAATACAACATCCAACATATTCCGCAAACCCCTATATCTTTCAACAGTGAGCAATTCTTTGGTCGGCACCAACAAGACCACATGTGCTCAAAGCAAGGTCATTTGGGAAACAGTTTGCCTTCCTAAGAATCTTGGGGGCCTTGGTGTGCTAAACACTGAAAAGTTTGCAAAAGTGTTAAGATTAAGGCGGCCTTGGGTTGAGTGCAAATAACCTAAAAAAAATTGGGTGGGGACCGGGAACCCCTCCAACGTCGATGATATAGATTTCTTCTACGCCGCTACATCGGTCACGATTGGCAACAGAAAGAACGCTCCTTTGTGGGAGGCTCCTTGGCTTGATGAAAGAAAACCGAAAGTGATTGCCTCATTAATCTTCAAGTCCCGAAAAGTATGAAGTGGAGAGCCTCTAAAGCGGTGGAAGAAAACACATGGATAGGCAAAATCACCATGGATGAAGCTTTCACTTTTAAACATAGTCAACAATCGACTGTTTAGCCAATTGTGGTTGGCCAAATTGTGGCCTTTGTCTACTTTCCAAGCAAGCTCTTAAATTGATCAATCACCTCCTTGTAAATTGCCGCTTCTCCATCCGCCTCTGGGTATTCATTAAAGATTGGATGGATCTCCACCCACTAGACCTCCAACAATGGTCAATGCTATCTTTCAAGGCATGATGGTGAAGATGTCACATGTATCTACTCCTAACCGCAAGGTCATGACATCCCTTGCCATGCTTGTTTCTTGGGAGATTTGGAACGAAATAAACTCGAGTGTCCTCTTATCCTTCTAGAAAAAAAATCAAAAAGAGGCTAACCTTTTGGGGTCACTGTGGGTACCAAGCGTTTGAGTGAAATCATGTCGGGAGAGTAGGCTCCTTTGTAGTATTTTTTTTACTCTTTTGTTATCATAACTCCTTCTTAATTAATGGAATTGGGGCAAAGCTTTTTCACCTTTAAAAGAAGTGTTTCCCGTATATCCATATGATTCAAAATATATTGTAACACAAATACTAATCAATCTTATTATGCTTAACCATAACATAGTGCAACAGTATTTCAAATTACAAAAATTTGAAATCAAATATGATCGGAATCAATCAAAAAGTCTAAATAAAACAAGAATAAACATGAATACATAATAACATATAGGATGAAATAATCTTCGAGAAATAAGGACTTACCGGAATGGCGGTCACTGTGGAGCAAGACGTCGGCGACGGGGCTTCCGTGCGGTGGCTCGCTGAAGTTAGGTACTCGCGATGCATCAACAACAACGAAGCTCCAACGTGGTGGTGTGATGAACTCGGAAGCGGCGCTAGCTAGAGAGCTAATAATGACGGATGAATGAGGGTAATCTCCCTCGGCGCAGTATTTATAGGCTGAGGTAGAGATTCATGCTCCACATCCTGGGGTCGAAACGCAGTCATCATAATCGTCGGATTATCGACACGTGTCCAAAACCCTAGCAGTAAAATCAGCCACAAAGATTTGTTACTGTTAGAACGCTTACATCTGATATCAAATTAGGCGGAGCGGAAATTTTGCCCTAGATTCCAGGTAAGTATGCGGTAATTCCTATTCAAGATGCGGGATTTCGCGAAATGACAGTGGAAGGAATATTTGAAGGATCTAATCGATGTATACCACTTTGAAGAAGAAGATAAGATTCCGCCTAGACTATTAGGCGGAAACTATTTTAAAATATGGAGTTCTCCAAGGTTAAAGCATTGATCTGCCCTAAAGATATAAGACGAAGAAAGGGCGTGGCCTGAACTAGGTAGAAGAATCCTGGAATCTCAAAGAACTATGGGGCTACTATTGTGGATATACTCCATGGGTATACCAACAACGTAGACCAATTCCGACAAGTCCGGGTGACCCACAGATGGTGGATGCGTCTATGGCCCAACCGGGTAGCCTAGTTGTTGATTGATCAAGATGGGGAGTCCAGAATCAGAAGCTCTAGCCGGATCCATCATCACCATAATGAGCCAAAACCATACCGACATAGGTTAGCCGGATCCTTTTGTATACGGCAAGTTATATCGATTAGGTTAGTGTTGGTAGAGTTCGACTTGGACTACTCCTTGTAAACCCTAGATCCTGGCGCCTTTATAAGCTGGATCTTGGGAGCCCTTGAGGGACAACTCAACCCATTGTAATCTCGCACTTGTTGCCTGAATAATTCCAGACAAGCAGTAGTAGGACCTCACCACCATAGTGAGATTTCCGAAACTGGGTAACTCGTGCGTCCTGGTTCCGATGAATCCTCGCCCTATGGATCTCTCTCCCCACCGTGAGGCACCCCTTATTGGAGTACCATCGATCATGCATGGCACTCGGTGTGATGATGGGAGAGGTTGGTGGGGTTGCTCCCGTAGATGTTAGGGTTAGGTTTAGTTTTCAGGTTGTGTCTTCCCTTGTGGTGTTTGTCCGTGTGCCGTATTGAGGCTTTGATATGGCGTTCCCGAGCGGCATTGGACATTGGAAACATCCTTTCTCTGGTCGGCTTTCATGGAAGACGTCATTTGTGTGTGGATTCAATAGGAGATTCTTAAATAATCTCGTCGCCCCTCTCCCTTGTCCACTTTCTTCTTGCCTCCATTGAGGAGGAGGGGTGAGGTGGAACGGGAGTGTTTGGAGGTTTGTCCTCTCCCTCTCCTTTCTTGTTGTCGTCGTCATGGTGATAGGAGTAAAGGTGGAGATGGAGGAAGCCCCCGATCTTCTCGATTGGTCCCATGCTCATCATCATCGACATGCATCTGGAACTATGGTGCGCTTCGCCGGTTGCCGGTATCCATGCAGTTGAATCCTCTGGCCTAAATGTGGATCTTTCAAGAACTCCTCTCGGGCCAAGGTTGGCAAGAAGGGAGGCAGTGCATATTTATTCTAGCGTCCAGGTCATCTACGTCCTCAAGTTGTTGGAAGTGGCGGAGTGCCGACATCATCACACCAAGTGGTTTCATCCCCGGTTGGGGTGGCCCTGGATTAGTGAAGAAGATGATGTTTGGACATGATCGTGTTTTTTTATTTTCCCTTTAGGGCCCTTCTTGCAAAGTTTAGGGACTGGTTTGTAATTGCTTTTTCTTTAGGTCATGTTTTGGGTTGTCTTGTAATTTTTGTCCTTATCTAATAGAGCATCATGGGTCTCAAACAAACCTTTTGACCATCAGAAGGCATACCAAAGATTTTTGGAAAGACACATTGAAATGGAAGCTCTTGAACCTATTCAGAAGTAAGTTTAGGATGAGGTTTCAAGATCGATTATTCTCTATATCTAAAGATTCCACTATCAATGGCCGGCTGCTCCATCTATTGGATCTTCGAGCGGAGCTCGATTGTTTTCACAGGGGTAGGGGACATGAAGACAACTCCTAGGTCATAGAGGGGCATCAACGGGCAAGAACCGGCTCTGGGAGGGGGTGTCCTGGGCCAGGTGGGTGTCACATACTAAGCAATCCAAGCGATAGCGAAAACTAAATATGGACGCGTTTTACTAGTCCATTCCGCCAGACAGAGGCGTGAGCACCAATGAATAAGGGAGGCATTCACTAACGTTTGACTAACATCTTCTAACCAGACCCAACACGCTCTTCCACATGCGTGCTCTCTGCTATCGCATTATTATTTTGATTTAAACTTGCAAAACAGAGAAGGCCAATCTTAGACTATATGCATGAGGTGAAATTATCACCACGAGAAGAGAAGAAGGTTGTGCTTGGTAGCAAAGTCTTTTTGAAGCATCAACACTACCGTTCCTCAAAATACCACACCACAGTTTTAAATACTTCGATGTGTTTGGCTGTGACTAAATACTTCAATAATATTACTTCACTATGCCTCAAAACATGCTATTTTTGACTTATTGGAGATACAACTCTAGACCTCTTGCTCTGAAACTAAAGTACTATGGCTGTAATACTTGAGTTTTAAAAATATTTTATTGCCAAACTAGGCCAAAATGTTTATGGAAGCGAACACATGCTGATTTCATTAGAATCAGTGTAATGTAAAGTCGATCGGCGTTTCGAACTCCAAATCAGAGCGCCCCTTAATCTGAAACACCCGTTCGCACAAATATAGCAACAGTAGCTGGTGCGTCAATACACCTTTCCTGGTTCGTAAATATCCAGGTCGGATTATGCGCAAACGGCCAGCCCAAAATTAACCCGTTCTGTGATTGATCTGTAGGCAGAAGAAGAAAACAGCGTCGTCACAGGCAGGTAATCATCACCCCAGACAGCACTTTTCCTTAAATAAACAGGAAATTAAATGAACTTGATTAGCGACGGGACATGCAGATGCAGGCAGTGCAGCACCGGCACGGGAAGAAAGGTGCCAAACCACACCCACTCCGCCGCACCCACAGGAAGAGAAGAGGAGTGAGAGAACGAGGTAGGAGCTGCGCCGCGCAAGAACCAGAACCAGAAGCAGAGCAAGACGCGGGGGCCGATCCATGGGCGACCTGGCACTCTCTCCACGCACCGTGTAAATCGCCCAAATCTCACTCGCTCCGGTACCAAGTCAGTCCACCAGTCTACCCCATCCACCCCACCCGCCGCGGCCCAGGGCGAGAGTCAAACCGGAACTGCATTTGCCGCCGACCGTTGCCACCTCCACCACGCCGGCGGGCGGCGGCGGCAGCCACGGCGCCAGGGATGAAGGGAGGCGGCGCCGCCGCCGGAAAGGAGACCGCCACCGGCTCCTTCCTCCGTTTCCTCCTCCTGCTCCTCCTCCCCCTCACCGCCCTCTACTTCTTCTACACCCTCCACCTCCTCCTCGCCTCCGCCGCCTCCTCCGCCGCCACCTCCTCCTCCAACTGCCCACCCGACTCCACCACCACCCGCCTCTCCACCACCAACCGCACCGCCGCCGCCACCACCGCCACCCCCACCGCCACGGCCACGACGCTGCACCACGTGGTGTTCGGCATCGCGGCGTCGGCGCGGTACTGGGACAAGCGCAAGGAGTACATCAAGACGTGGTGGCGGCCGCGGGGCGCCATGCGCGGGTACGTCTGGCTAGACCGCGCCGTCCCCGACTCCAACCTCTCCACCTCCGCCACCGGCCTCCCCGCCCTCAAAATCTCCTCCGACACCGCCGCCTTCCCCTACACGCACCGCCGGGGCCACCGCTCCGCCATCCGCATCTCGCGCATCGTCTCCGAGACCTTCCGCCTGAACCTCCCCAACGTGCACTGGTTCGTCATGGGCGACGACGACACCGTCTTCTTCCCGGACAACCTCCTCGCCGTCCTCAACAAGTTCGACCACCGCCAGCCCTACTACATCGGGTCCCTCTCCGAGAGCCACCTGCAGAACATCTACTTCTCCTACGGGATGGCCTACGGCGGCGGCGGGTTCGCCATCAGCCGCCCGCTCGCCGAGTCCCTCGCGCGGATCCAGGACGGCTGCATCCGCCGCTACCCGGCGCTCTACGGCAGCGACGACCGGATCCAGGCCTGCATGGCGGAGCTCGGCGTGCCGCTCACCAAGCACCCGGGCTTCCACCAGTACGACGTCTACGGGGACCTCCTCGGCCTCCTCGCCGCGCACCCCGTGGCGCCCATCGTCACCCTGCACCACCTCGACGTCGTCGCGCCGCTATTCCCAAACTCTCCGTCCCGGCCCGCCGCGGTCCGCAGGCTCTTCGCCGGGCCCGTCAAGCTCGACCCGGCGGGGATAATGCAGCAGTCCATCTGCTACGACGGCGCCAACCGCTGGACGGTGTCCGTGGCCTGGGGCTTCGCCGTGCTGGTCTCCAGGGGAGTCACCTCGCCGCGAGAGATGGAGATGCCGGCGAGGACGTTCCTCAACTGGTACCGCCGCGCCGACTACACGGCGTACGCGTTCAACACCAGGCCCCTCGCGCGCACCCCGTGCCACAAGCCCGCCGTCTACTACCTCACGCCGGACGCGCGCGGCGGCGGGGAGACAACGGTCACGCGCTACCAGCGGTGGCGCCCCGCAAACGAGACGCGGCCACCGTGCCGATGGAATATCACCGACCCGGACGCGCATCTCGACCGCATCGTCGTGCTCAAGAAGCCCGACCCGGGGATATGGGACCGGGTAATTCCGTGCTCTTCTACCAATTCAATTCCTCATTTTCCTTTCATCAGTATACAACGACTCAACATGGCCAATTGCTATTCAAAAACTAGACAATGATCATCAATCTAGTAATACTATGCAAGGTTTAGCAAGACATTATTTTGCCAAATAGTAGCATTCAGGAAAGTGGTGAACTGCAATGTCAAATCTAGAAATATTTAGCAAACCATAAACGTTTAATAATTTCATACTAGGTTTGGTTGGTTGACTATCTGCGGGAATGTTGTATGCTAATTAATGATTGCTGATGCAATGCCCTGTTCTCAGACATTGATTTATCATTGAGATTTGTTTAGCAATTTTTTCTGATGATGCTTCGCTCACATGGATGTTGCAGTCACCGAGGAGGAACTGCTGTAGAGTGATGTCGTCGCCCAAGGGTGCGAGGAAGACGATGACCATCGACGTGGGCGTTTGCAGGGACGGCGAGTTCAGCCAAGTAGTTTAGTCTGTTCAGAACGAGGAGAGTAGGACGATTCTATAAATTTTTTCTCTACCTGTAATTCTTGCTGGAAGATAACAAACGAGACCCTCGTTTGGTCATCTCCTGCCGTGTTCTTTGCTTCACGAGTCACCAGGTACAGGGACACGAACTTTTGGCCGGACTTCCGGCCATCGCTCGCGCCACTGCTACCCCCACACAGGGTCGACGGTGACGGGTGAGAGCGTGCAGGTTCTCGCTCCTGTGACGAAGCTGTAGCGAAGTGGTGTGTGGGTGTGGCGGTGTGGGGCTGGGATTTGGACTTGGGGAAAGCTTGGATTCAGGCTTTCAGTGACAAGATCCAGGCATTGAGCCAACATGGAGCGGATGGCAACACGGTTCTGGTGTGGCCCTTGTGGGAGACGTCTTTATGTACGAAATCGGATCCGTGCGTCGGTTCTGGTACTCGGTTTGGCTAGCTATGGCCATGGCAAAAGGACAGCTTTCTGGCAACAGGGACGACCAAATCTACCGGCACCCATGCTCCTCATCATAATTAATCAAGGTCATGTAGAGAGTGTCCATTGATTCCTCCGAACCATCAGCAGCAGATCTATAAATGCTCGCTCAGGCGGGATTCAACAGGTGGCGCACCGCCACGCTTAAAAACGATTTTCATCTTTCAGCGTGCACATGGCCAAGAAAAGGACGTCACATGCCGACCGTCCTAGTTTGATTCATATCTGCTCCTGATTCTATCCTAGTCCAAGATATCAGAGCAAAGGTCCTGCCAAACTTGAGATTATTTTAGTATCCTACCTCTGCAATGTTAATGAGTTAGATACGTCTACAGTCATTGTTTATTCATTGAGTAGTAGACTAGCAGTGTCCACACTGCTAGACGCCGTTACTTTACTGCTAATCATTTTGATTTTTTGATGAAGCACATTGTTCTCTTCATGATATACTCAGCGTTGAAGCAAAGTACTAGTACTACTCAAGCATACGAATAGCTCTATTAGAAGAAGTCCCTCGTTCTGAAAGTCTACACTCTAGCCCTAAAATTCGTTCTGACATTTGCTCTTTATTAGATATTGTAATTTTCAATGTAGCTTGAATTGGTTGTTTACCGTAGTACGAATAGGATCATCAATTCAAAGGCACGCAGATCTAGAAATTAAAAAACAGCTTGAACAAACGACGCGTGTCATACATGTCCCCGACAGCCCGATTCAGGACAAAGCTGCCATCACGTCTATTTATGCGTCCAAAGCAACAATTACACGCATCAACATGTTCCAGCATTTAGAGTTCCAAGGCCACATATGGGAAAACGCTGGTCCCTGATGCGGTGGGTAAACCGGGCAAGACTTCAGGTGGATCATGATGGTAAGCTACGAGAGTCAGACATCCATCCAGTTACCACAGCTAACACTAAACGAAACAGGGTAACCTACCCGCTAACCAGTATCAGCAAACATAGCAAAAAAGTTTAACAGGTTGACAGTGATATTCTCCGGCAACAAAAGTGGAAACTTGACCTTTGTTCCAAATGAAACATTCGTATATGCAGTCGACGGTCTGAAGACATGAAAGACTGAGGTCCTTGCCGTCGCACACCAAGCAAAATTTCCTACCCACCGAGTATGTACTCCTGCAGACTAACGAGATTCACCTGCCAAAGATGCAATTCACTCGTCAAAGAATGTACAGATCTTACTTATCCAAGTAATGTAATAAGCAAACCAACTCTATTACTATATAAAAGGCCAGAAATAAAAAAAGATGGTCCATCCAATCATGCTTTCTTATATTATCCCAATATATACTGTATTAGGCAGCCAAAGTCTATTATAGAAGACTAAAATTTAAAAAGAAAATCGTTCATCCAATCCAATCATGTTTGCTTAGAAACAGAACCAACTGAAATAAGAGGTCAGAGGCAAGCTGCATACTACTTGCACCATTGCATGTCTTGACATGTTAACCTCTAGGGCATGCGATATATAGAGATTGCATTAACCCACAGAGAAAGAAACATGCATGCACATCTAAAAGGACAGTTCAAAATTTTCTGCATGCTAAATGTCTATGGGCAGCTTTTCAGTTTGTGAGGAACTGAAACCATAAAGTGGCGTCACATTTGAGCTAGAAATGGTAAATTCCACAAATGAGTGAATGAAAAAAAAAACACTTAAGAGTTTGATACGTTATGAGAACCTGGCAATGGTTTGAAAACTGAACCATACTTCAACTGAACCCGCACAAATATGTCTGTCAACCCAATTCAAACTAAACCCATTCGAATTCGCAAAAAAAAAAAACTAAACCCATTCGATACTTTTATCAGCCCAACCAAAACAAACCAGTCGATCTTTCCACCCAAACCGAACTAAACCTAGCTCCCACCCGTGGGTTAAAACCATTTAGTTAAATCAGTTGAAAACAGTTCGCTCTAGTGGGTCGATGCATCAGCCAGGTAGGTGTCCTTGCCAAGCCCAGAGAGCTCGACGACTCATCCTCCTCTTTTGTTGCAACTCCTCCTTCACCGCCAGCGCCACCTTATCTTTTCAGTTGCTTCATTTTGCCATCCACCGCCATTCCTTCTCGCCTGACACCACCCCTTCATTGCTGCCACCCCCACCCATCTCGACCTTGTACTGCAGCTGCTCAGGCTCCTGGAGGCGGGGCCAGCAAGCTGCACGCAAATGGTGATGGCTGCAGTCGCAGAGGCGGGGCAGGCGAGTGGCGGCGGTCACAGAGGCATGGCCGACATGCAGGGGAGGCTGCGGCTATAGAGGATTTGAGAAATTGGAAGGGCCATCGTGGGAGAGAGACTGTAGGCCTGCAAACCTGCAAACCGATCTCCCCAACCGATTGTGAACCATGGGTTTAACTTGGCTGGAACCAGAACTGTTCAAGACCGTACCTGACCATACCCAGCTGTTCTCTACAAGAAACCGAACTAAACCAACCTGTTGTCAAACTCAGCCCATTTACACCCAAACCAAACAAACCCATGAGACAAAACACACCCGGTTTAGATACAACAATTCGCAAATTTAGTTATGACGGCTACTAATGTATCTTGGATAGTTCATCTACAGGGTACAGCAGCCAAATAATAGAACACTTACCCTACTTGAGTTTGAGAAACATCAGAATCAACATCACTGTGTGGTGATGCGCCCAAATTCAACGCCATGTGACTTGATAATCTTTGCAGCTCCCAAAAGAATGTCTTGTTCTGCATATAGTAACTCGTCCTTTTTCTGAAATGTGCCAGAAATTCATGTCAAGAAACAAAAAGATAAAGAAGACGAAGGACAATACATATTCTAAACTCACTAGTACAACAGGTTACAGCACAGTAAGAGCATTGTTCTACGTTGCTACGCCTTGTGGTGAATTCTGGATAATAACCAAACTATGAATAACTGAGGGAGATATATAAGCGACTACAAGCATCCTATTAGTAAATAGGTAGGTACTGCATTACTGTGGAACATCAAACTGCATTAAGTTGGACAGACTCTGACAAAAAATGGTGTTATGTTCATTTCGAGAAGACAAGGGTACTTTGGATCATATTTCCCGGTCTTGTTGCAGCACAGCTCCAGAGCACCAGTAGCAACTGCAACTTACAACTTGGATTCAACAGAACAGGTTGATATGATGCAATCTAGTAAGTGTTGATCACCATTTTATGCTAAAGGCATTGATGCAAAGAGATACACAACATTTCACATCATATCTTCTCTTCCACTTTCGATCACGGGCCAGGGTCTAAGAGAAACATGCATGTACAAGTACAATATACAACCAGTGTTGCCAGGTCATCACCATTTGACCTTTATCTGGCGCTTACTGTGAGAATTAAGCCACTGGAGGGTGATCTTGTAACAAACTAATCTTCTTCTTTGCAATGAAAAGAAACGCAATGTCATTGCGTTTTCTCGAAAAAAAGAATTAAGCCACTGTTTTTCTTAATCTTGTCATCCAAACAAATACCTTACCAAAATCCAACATAATAGCTATGAAAAATAATAAATTTAACGCACCATTTTTTGGAGGATGCACCCTATGACGAGCTCTCCATATGAATCTTCCAATTTTGAGAGATAGCAGTAAGGAGCATCTGTTTCCAAGATAACTTTTGGGTTGGATCTTAACATAGCCCTTATCTCCTCTGAAAATGCTGGAACCTTCTGTATGTCTTCAAGTCTTATAGGAATCCTGGTAACACTAACTCGCGATTTAGCACGTGACCTGTTCACTATAATCTGCAAATTATTCAAAGAACCCCATGTAAGAAGGTAGGTCCCCGCTGGTACTGATAATCCTATTCAATAACAGCAAGACATAAATAATACACTGAAGAAAACAAGCAACAATGTTCTTCACATGCATTGTCATCTTTCTAGGATATTTTAACTAAAGAATGAACGAAAACGACATGGTCAAAAGAAAAAGAATGAAAACGTTTGAACAACTTTTCTACTCCCAATTCCATTACATCTGGAACGAGGCTAAAAATAGAACAGTTCACTATTAGAAAATCATAAACTGTTAAAAAGGTGCACCGCATGCAAAAAGTTCCCACACATTGTGGTCTTGGCAAAATCCTAACATATTAAGTTTCAGTAAACAGTAGCAAGCTTTAGCAGGATAAATGGCTAACTACTGTGGTCGCTAAGTTCTTAATTTGTTCATCTTGAGCTATAGTAACCATCGCTAATCATAAAAAATTGCAATTGCATGAGATACACATGTGAAATTACCACATATTCTCGTTTTCACGCTTCCTAGGCATTTCGGATGTTGCTTATGGTGTGTCTAGTGATTATCACATTGATTAAAGATATTAAGGGTATTAGTACTTCAAGTAGTGGAATATTGCATATAAGATGGTTCCAGCGTATAAGATATACATCCAAATGTGCAAAGTGGTTCATTCAAGTTGCCTTAAGTAATCCATGAAAAACATTTCAGCACAAATTACAAGCTAGAGGAAATCCAGCCTACTGTAGCGAGTGATATCATGTCGCCCAGTGCCAAGAAAAACAACGCACTCAGCAAAATCAGGATTATGACCAACAAATGGAAAATGCAAGATGTTATGCACTGTGACACATAACATGTCACCATGTAAGTATAATGTGTGCTATAAGGATATAGTAGTATCCAGTAAAAGAAGATGTGAGATACCTGACTGGAGAAGAGAGAGTTGGGTACTGTGAAGGGTTGCTTTTCTGGACTGATCAATGATGTAGAAGTGAGTCCTATTTCAACCACCGTACCTTCTATCGACCCAGCCTGCAACAGTTCCTTTTTACTTGAGAGCCTCTATACGTTATGTATTACACAATTATAACAACAAAATGTAATAATTGGCCTGTGGATATCTATGATTATCTCCAAACATAGGCTTCATGAGAAATAAGGTAACATCTGACTGACAACAGGATATAATTAAACACATAAAACACTTTCTCCTAACATTATCAAGTGCTGAAAGCACAGTAGCATTCGGTCAAGAAAGCACAATACGTGAGAAAATTGGAATATTGGAAAGTGTGTTTATCCATTAAAACAAACACAGTGGTTATAACTGTATGAGTGGGTTTTCATGGCTTGGGTCAACTTTCTTTCCTCCCTCATAAAGCCTCTCAACGACCATGACTTGGTAACTGGTATCACTTTGCTGGAGTGTAATGTAACGGTTAAACACTGTAAGATTTCGGGTTTATTTTCGTCAGAGCTGCCCTCACATATCTCAAGCTTAAGATGAACATCTCCTTTCTCCTAGGGGATGATAATCATGAACTCATATTTCTCAATGTTATTGTTTGATAACTTACTAGCAACCACTTGCGTTTATCACACAGCAAACCAATCATCACTGTTACCAAAATCTACTATACTAGATAAGAAAATTATACGAGAGTCCAAGGTCAGTGAAATTTCGTAGTGCATATGATAACTCATGGTAGCTCCAGGTTAACGAAATTTCAGAGTACATATGGTAAACTTATGGTTCTAGCAAATATTTGTCCAGAAAAAGTGATCAGATATATGATAAGGCACCTTTATGTATTCTCCAACTGAGAATGGCTGAGACAATTGTAGGGAGAACCCATTCAGCACGTTACCCATGACATCTCTAGCAGCAAAAGCCGTAGCAACACCTGCAGTGTACAGCAAAGTAAAAAGGACTTTAGTTTTGTTCGAAGTATTACCTACTGCAATCAAGAAATATCAGGAGTCATCCTACTGAGTAGAAATGGCTGTAGTATTGAAGTGCAGATAACTGAAGACAGTAACATTCCTATATATTTCTGCACTCTAGCATGCATAGCATAAATATACATGAAGTTATACAAGATCCATATTATGCAGCTACTGAATAGGTCCATCATGGATCCATTTCTTGTATCATATCATTCTAATAAATATAAATGACCACATCTCATTTATGATAACTAATTTGTACAGCAGGGTAGGCCAAATAAATACAATGCGGCTTCGGTAAGGAGTAAAAGATTCTTTCAGAAGGAAAAGGAAGATACTGAGATATTCTGGTCTGAGAAGCACATGGCATGACGAAACAAACAATTATTCAGTGCTTACTTGTACACACTATGCTTGGTTATTAAATTTTATTTTTTTGCAGACGATGATTTCTGAATGGATTATTATATAGGCATATCACATATTATTCCTCAAAACTGTTCCGAATATTACCTCCCACACCACCAACAGTTAATATTGATTGAACAGCTACACCACAAGCCTCAGCAAGACCCATTACTCCAAGTGCAATCAGTCCAATTGATGACACTGTGTTAAATGCTGATAACCTGGCTCTGTCAGTAACTAAGGCAGTTTGGTTGGTCATAGCTTTGGTGATAAAGTTTGCTTTCCACCTATGAAGGAACCAGACAGTAGAGAGAACAAATGCACCCCTCAATGCTTGTGGAAAATAAGGTGTTACGCTTGGTGCCATCACTGCAGCCCTGATGAAGAGAAAATATCAGAAATAATGAGCATTCGCAGAACACAATATGCCACTTTTTATCAGGCTAAACCTTAAGCACAAGTATTCATACATTTGCTGAACATAAATGAATATTGCAGTGCGGTGTCATTAACAAGAAAATAGGTAAAAGAAGCATCCTCGAATTTGATGGAACTGTTTTCTTGCAAATATTAAAGAAATATGGTCAATCTAGAGCATATTATTTTTGTAAGGCAGGAGCTGCTTCGACGCTGCCATACAGTTACAGTAAGTGTTCCTAAAGAAGATGTGAATTTGTATCCATCAGAGCGAAATGAAAGACATCAGTCCAGATCAAATAGCATGCATAAGAAAAGATTTAGAAAAAAAAACACATGAACATGATAGAAAGTGATAAAGCTCTACAAGGTAAGTTAAAGGGAAGCTCACATCTCTGAAAATGCCATAAATGTGATAAAGTATTTTGCAGGATCCTCCAAAGCGCTCCAAAGGCTGGTGGGATACGAAGCATCAGTCTTGGTTGAGTTCCCCAAAAGTGCTGATATAGGATTCTGTGACCCATACTGATGAAGCCTCTTCAAGATGACAGGCATGACAAACCATGCCATGACTGTACCAAATAATGTTCCTCCAAGTGGGACAACTACCTTTTCCAGATCTGGGTGTGCCTCAAAGAACTGCTGTACATGGGGTGTAACTGCATCAGTCATCTCCTTCACTTTCTTGCCTGCATCAGTCGTAGCATCTATAGTGGAGTTGCGAGCATTTTCAAGGAGGTCCATCCAAGTACCAGCCCCTGTAGTGACAGCCTCTGCGCTTTCAGTAGGAGGAACCGGAACTTCTGGCTTAATTCCAGCGTCTGACGAGTAAGCCCGGCAAATGCTTGAAGCAGCTAAAGGCCCTGGCAATGCATTAGAGCTACTGTTTGAAGTAATCATCCATTTAGTCCCCGTGTGAGCGGAAAGGGGCACTGGAGAGACTCGAGAGAACCGATCCACTGCCCTGGTGTGGCCAAGAACTGAAGTGCCCAGCTTCGCCGGACGCCTTGCAAAGCTGCTGAACCCCCTCGATGAAGCGGAAGATATAGAAGGCCCGACATACAGCTCCATGAGATTTTCACCCGCAGCTGCTAGAGACGAACGGCGCAAGATTGCTGCAACCCCAGACATCGGCCGCTGCTTCAGAAACCAACCTGGCACGTAATACACAGGAAAGAGTTGTAAGCAAGATGTGAAGAGAAGCTGTGTCCTGAAATATGAAACTGATAAATATGCAGATATGAAGAATAATAAACAGAATTCAAGCAGCAGGGAAGTTAATAGTAAACTGTGTTGAACGATGACTAACAGACCGAGGATAACATAATTCAACAGCAGAGCAACGATGTATGATCCGTTAGAGCTCTCTGGCACCCTGAAACTGAAGTTTCGCCCGCACAGCTACTAGATTTCAGTATTAACCCAGTCACAGCAAACTAAACTTCGCCCGCACAGCCAAAATCAGGTCAATCCGAGGGGGAAATTCGGGTCTACGACTGGAATCGAAGGAACGAACTACAAACCGACAGCCCCTACTAGTGCCCGTATGCTGCATTTGCATAAATCCACGAATCAGGGCAGGCGACACGGAACCGAACCGAACCGGCTGAAGAGCAGCAGCCAAAATAGAACACGCATGGAGACGCTGGAAGTAGAGCAGACGGCGCACGGAGAAGGCTCCGCAAGCAGCGACCGCGGCACCTAGAAGCGGCTAGAACTACGAACCCACATCACCGTCGCGAAAGAAGTCCAAATAACCCCCCTGAGTACTAGCATTGGGACGTTAAACCCCCTCAAGTTTAGATTGGGTCACTTAACCCCCCTAACTATAGAATACCGGGCAAATGACCCCCTCTGGCCAACGATGGCTGTTTTGGTGCCCGTGGACTAGCGGTTTTCCGTGGTCGTGATGGCGGTTTCCCGGCACCTGGTCGAGACGCGTCGTCCCGCGCCCGCCGAACCTCTCGTTCGCCGCTCTCGCACGATCCCTCCGCGGCAGCTGTTGAGGCCATCGGACCCAGGCTGCTGGTGCTGTTGTATGCGGCAGGGAGCGGGCAAGGAGTAGACGGGCGCGCTCGGCGTCGCCCTGGAGCTGCTCGACTCGAGTGGGCGGCGGATGCTGGTGCTGCGTGCGCGCCCGTAGCGCAAGGTGCTAACCGGCGTGGTGCTGTATTGGACCAAGAGAAGCAGGGCACGGCTCGACGGCCGGCTGGCTCGATGCGTGCGTGCATCAAGGGAACAAGGGAGCGACGCTGCGCTGGTGGTAGCGTGGTGCTGCTCAGTGAAGTGATGGATCGATGTTAGCTTCCTGAATCGATGGATGCCTTGGCCAGCTGGACTGGTGATTCAAAATCAAGACAAAGGATGCGACAGGGAGCACGACGGGAAACAGAGAAGGTCAGCGGCGGTAGAAAACAATGGAGGATTAAGCCAGAGACGGCGACCCAAAACAGGAGGCGCGCCCGTGTGGTTGAGATGCCGGAGTGGTCCGCAGATACGCGACGTGCTCCTGCCCAGTGCTTGTGTGGAACAATGTCGGACATGCGCGAGCTTGGCACAGCGGCCATGACGCCATGGCGTGCAAACTCGGGTCGGGACGGATACGACGTTTCCGAGGCGGAGAAGAAGGGGAGATGGGCGGAACCGGGAAGGAGGCGGTAGCTCGCCGAGAGGTCGATGGCGAGCCGGCAGTGGCCGGAGTGGACAGAGACATCGGCGTGCTGACGGTGCGCCTGGCCGGCGCCTGGGAAGGAGACCTTGACGATGAAGACGATCCCGAGTGTCACAGACTCTGATCGTCAGCGCGGATGGAGAGCTTGATGCGGCGCTCCCTTCCCCGTGCTCGGATGGGGACAAGGACGACGGAGGCATCGGGGCTGCGAAGTTTTTCCGGCCATGCGCTCTTGGTGGTTTTGGTTCAGTGGTGACTGGTGGGAATCTGAGAGAGGAAAGTGGCAAAGGCCACCACACAGGTTGGACAAATGCAAGGCAACGAACGAAAGCCACTCCTCCGGAGATTGAGGAAAGCTTGTTAGGAGCAAGTTTTTCCGGCGTGCGCGACGCAGACGTCCAGGCCGGCGGCAAAACCACTGGTCCCCACCAAAACAGCTACCAAAACAGCCCTAGGGGGTAATTTGCCCGGTATTTCATACTTAGGGGGGTTAAGTGCTCCAATCCAAACTTAGGGGGGTTTAACGTCCCAAACCCAATAGTTAGGGGGGTGATCTAGACTTCTTTCTCACCGTCGCAGGAACGCTAACTTTCTGAACTGACAGCCGCGCCGCTGAATCGGCGAGGGGAGGGGGAGGGAGCCGGGGCTTACGGTTTGGAGAGGCGGCGGAGACCCGAGATCCGGCGGCGAGCTTGCTTCGTCCCCGCCCGCCGCGCTTCCAAACCCTCGCCGGGAGAGAGAGAGAGCGTGGCCGCGTGGGTGTAGGAAGCGTCAGCCCTGGACGGCGACGGATTGGTCAAGTTACCTTTCGCTTTGCTCTGTCCTTTCTTTCTTGCGGGAGATGAAAGGAGGCGATATCCCTCCCTTCGGCCCTTCGCCCACCCCGCGGCGTGCGGTGCGTGTCTTTCTTTTCCATTTTTCTTATACTAATTTTCATTTTTTTTCTTTGAGGGAATGCTTTTCCTTCCGAAAATCGAGCTCCACTGTGAAGCCCAAGTTGCTCAACTGAGCAACCCCTGAATGCTGAAGCCCATTTAGGCTAGTGTCCTTTTTTTTTGGCAGAACCCTGCATTATCCTCACACCGAATTACAAGCTTGGGACCGATTACATCCAGTGGCGGAGCCAGAACCGGAGGAAGAGCGGTGCTAGCTTAGCTTAAGTGGAACAATCGATGCAACGATGCGAGTATAGTACTGGTGCTAACCCTATAATCTTTGCAGTTTACACTAAGAATCTTGTACACATTTCATTGAGCTAGTCAGCTAAACCGGTGCGAGTAGCATCGGCCGTAGCTCCACCCCTGATTACATCCTAGTGTTTTTAAAAAATATTGATGGCCTCCTAACGATCTAATTGTCAAAAAAATCCAACGATCCACATCTAAATCCCATGCATCTAAAAAAAGAAAAATAGCCACTGGCCTAGACCTGAGGGAAGATGTTGAATATATTTGTCTAGTCTCTTTTCGTATTTGATTGGATGGCTAATTCTATAGAAAAATCCTTAAAAAACTAAAAAAATACATTATAATCTAAAATGGACACACACAACTCGTCTATCCACCTTCGGGTTGCCTCATCATCACTGTGTGGTGCCTCAACGTGTCCCTACCACTGAAGCAGACTTTCCAATTACAAGCCCGTCCACTACGACTATGAAGTTGACATTGTTGAACTTCCACTCACCATGAATGCATCACCGAGATTGTCAGCTCAGCAAATTGAAAATCATTCATTGGCGCAACCCATCCTAGAGAAACAAGTCGTCGATAGACTACGCCGCTGACTCGGGTAGAGCTCCCCCACCATAGAAGCACACAGAAATGTGGTCTAGACCTGAAATCGAACCCATCCTAGGACATCAGAGCATACCTCCAAATTAAGGTAAAAGGAAGACACAAGAAGGCCAAGCACCAGTCGTAGATCGATATCTCCCCGACGTGAAGATACAAAAGAAAACATCGCTAGAAAGATCCAATGGCGTCGCCATGTAATTGACCGAGGAAGCGTGTGAGCACCCCAAACGATCCGCTTGAGACCCCAAGAGAGTGGAGAGAAAAGGTCCTTCTGGTTGACTCTTCATGGGTGGACGAGCAGGCAGTCACATACACGTTCACCAACGAGAGGCTGTGGCCCACCATCATCACATGCATGCTCGTCTTCTTCCCCACAATCATTCTCCACCATGAGCAGCTCGACCCCCCCCGCCTATCCTCCAGCAGCTCGACCCCCCGCCTATCCTCCACCACGCTTGGCCTCGCTCTGTTCTGCCCCATCTCTGGCACCAACAAGACCTCCCAACATCTGAACCTTAAGACCTCATCGTCGGCGAGCTTCCCCCACCAGACTACCATACACACCCTAAACCCTATTTTTTCTTCCTCACCTTTACCTATGTCGTCGCGGCAAGCCACATCGGCGGCGGCTGCAATGAGGACCTTTCCACTCCGACACGTTCGGTGCCATATAAGGTTTGCCCGAAAGAAACTAACTAACCCTTCCTCAAAAAGAAGAAGAAGAAGAAAGAAACGGCGAATCCTATACACCGACCAGATCGGCCGTTACCGCGCGCCACACACCCCCCCGCGTGCGGTATGGGCCGGCCTGGTCGGCCCAGTTCGCTGTTTATTTCGGTTTTCGTTTTCGTTTTCGTTTTTATTTTCTATTTCTTTTTTTGTTTCTTTTCTTTTTTTTTCTTTTCGTTTCTTTTCTTTTTGTTTTTTTGTTCAAATATGAAAATAGTTCAAATCTGAAAATTGTTCACATCTGAAAATTGTTCAAATCTGAAGATTGTTCTAATTCGAACAATGTTTAAATCTAAAAATCATTCAATTTCGAAAATGTTCAAATTTGAAATTCGTTCATATTCAAAAAAGTTTAATTTTGAAAATTGTTCGAGTTAAAAATTGTTAATATTTGAAAAAAATTAAAATCCGGAATGTTCATGCACAATTTTTTTTTTCAAAAAGTTCTAACTGAGAATATGTTCAAATTCGAAACTGTTCAAATTTTAAAGCAGCATCTTCCCTGATTATGGTTTATGGAGGCGGAAGCTCTACGAGATGGAGTCCGGGTAGCTATTGACATGGGTTTACAGAATGTGATCATGGAGACAGATGCACTAGAGGTTGTCAATCTCGTGAAGGATCTGGCACTAGTGGGTCAATTATTACTAGTATCAGCCAAGAAATAAAGGAGCTTAGTGGGGTTTTTTCTAGCTTTGAGATTAATTATGTAAACAGGCTAGCTGATATGGATGCCCATATATGTGCTCATAGGGCTAGTGCTGCTAGAAGGAGGTGTGTGTGGATAAATTTTATCCCTACCTTCCTAGAAGATATCCTCATGAAGGATTGTAACCACCATGTTTAATTATTGAAGCTTCTGATTCACACAAAAAAAAAGTGTTTCAAAAAAAGGTCAGATTTTCCAGAGGCTGACACATTCTGTAACGAAACGACAGTTACGAGCCGAATCAACGTTAATGGGCCAAGCCCACAGATGGGGAGGGTGTGCGGCGAGGTAGAGGCTGACCAGGTCGGCATAAAGCACCACCCAAAAGAAACAACCCAGAGTGCAGCTTAGTCAGGATGGGAATTGGCCGGGTCGACCCAAAAATTCAGGGCCATTGGATCGGCCGGGTCGGCCTCATGCAAGTTTTGGGTCAATAGGGCCGGCATCGAAGGACCCATCGGGCCAGCAGGGTCGACCCAAAAAATCAGGGCCATTGGGCCGGCCGGGTCGGCCTCATGCAAGTTTTGGGTCAATAGGGCCGGCATCGAAGGACCCATCGGGCCAGCAGGGTCGACCCAGCCAGTATGACTCGATCAACTTAAATAAGCGTTTCCATAGCTTGGGCGAGTGCCGAGTAGTATGTACTACGTACACAACTGGTATTCAAGAGAGCCAGTAGAAAACAAATCCCTTTGATTCATTTTTTTTCTCTTCCCTTGCTTCTGATCGATATGTCTCTTTTCTTCCGTGAAGGAAATCGCACTTGCACTACTAATTAGCGTTGGCTCCGTACTGATCAAACTGATCATTTATATATACCAATTAGCTAGAAGATGAGTATTTGTGTTCAAAAAAAGAAGCTAGAAGATGAGTATAGCAACTAACGATCACCTAGCCGAGTTTCAAATAAAATCACCTAGCTAGCTTGGTACACGTACTTGCTTAATATCAATTTATCTGTGTAAACCGTATAAACATATTAGAAAAAAAATAATACAAACCTAAAATTTGGGTCGACCCAAAATACCCATTGGGCCAGCGAGGCCATTGACTTTTCTAGAATGGGTCGACCCATGGCCTCGCAAACTGGTCTTAGGGCCAACAGGGCCAAATCCAAGGCCAGGTCCGGGTCGGCCCATTCCCATCCTGACAGCTTAGCATGGGCAGGCTGTGTTCGTAAGAGAAATCAGGCCCAACACAACAGCACACCTGGCTGCGGCCTGCCGCGTTTAATGCGTTCCACCGTGCTTGCGCGCTTGGCGTCACAAGCCGACGCGTGCGGAGCCAGCTCCACCACGCACGGAGCTGGCACCTCAGTGCGCGGCGCCATCGCCGCTCGGCGGCCCTTTTGCGCTCGCCGTACAGTGTCGCCACCACCGCCCATGCCGGGTCGTCGTCGCTCATTAGCCGATGCGCGCGCGCGGCGAGATCCCGTCACGTATATCTCCCGGCTCCATCTACGCGTACCTACGTGCTCGGCGCATCTCTTCCTCCCTCTTCCCCCACACAGGCCACACACGTCACTGGATCGCACGAGCAGACATCATCAAGATGTCAAGTTGACCAAGCGAGGAAGAGAAACACCGGGTGGGAGGGAGACACGATCACACGACACGACGCAAGTTGGCTAGCTAGGATGCCGCCACTCCACTTGTGGCGACAGTATGTATTACTCTGCTTCTCAGCTAAAGTTTGGTCAAAATCAAGGTTTAATATGTTTGACCAAGTATATACGACAAAACACCTCCCTCGTTCACTAATATAAGTTCTTTTAGATATCACAAAGTGAACTAGATATGGACTAGAATGAGTGAATCTAGACACTAAATGAACTAGATACGGGCTAAAATAAGTAAATCTAAAAAAGTTAAAAGATATTGCATTATTGAAAATAATATGAATATATATTAATTTAATGTTAGATATTTTATATATTTTAAAGTGGACTACATATGGACTAAAATGGGTGAATCTAGAGTCTAGACACTAAAAGTCGGCTAGATTCGGACTAAAATGATTGAATTTGCAAAAAGCTAAAATATCTTACATTAGTGCACCAGACGGAGTTTGATGCATTTTTTTATATATAATAGTTAAAATTTGCATCATTTTATTTTGACCAAACTTTATGGAGTGAGTAATACTCGCATCATTTCTTAATATAAGCTATATAGTTTTTTGAGAAAAATCTTAAAATATATGATATATCTTGTTACACCACTTGCATGGAGATGTTTTTTAGAAATTTTATTATGTGGGCATCTTCGCGAAGACGGAGGTGACGTAGGCGCAGTAGATTATAACGAGCACGGAAATGGTAATCATATCTTTCTCTATTCTCTACGTCTACCTGCAGGTGCTCCCGTGTTGGATAATTAAGAAACAGAAGGTGGGGTGTGAACTGAACGATGTGGCGCTCTCTTTCGTGTCATACTTTTTCTGCGTGCACGATGTGTATAGGGCCGATGAAGATGATGTACTGTATATAGAGCCACAAGGCATGGGAAATCAAATAACGGAGGCCGGCATCAATGTATACACGGTGCAATACAGGTGCCAAAAGTGGATTCCCTGCCATCATTATTATCTCCATGCTATCTTTCGATATGAATGGGCACTCTGCGCTCCACAGATCAAGCATTATATACTTACTGCTACCTTGCATACGCATCTGCGTACTTTGAGGAACACAACAACATCATAGAGCATCTGACCGAATACGGTGGTCGTTAACTGAACGCCAGAGAACTGTGATGGAATTTCAGATGGAAGATACTCAGCGCCCTGGCAGTAGGAGAGCTCCTCCAATTGGCTGACCGTCTGACGAACATTGCCCTGGATGAGGGCGTGGAGGATGCTTTCCGATGGAGATGGGAGCAGGACCATTGCTACTCTGCGCGATCTTGTTATCGTGCGATGTTCGGAGGTAGAGTGGAGATGGCGGGAGCGGCTCAAATTTGGCGGTCCAGGGCACCGCCAAACTGCAGAGTTTTCCTTTGGCTGGCGGCCAGGGATAGATGCTGGACGGCGGACAGGCTGAGCAGACGTGGTCTCCCGCACCCGGCGACGTGCCCTTTCTGTGATCAGGGGGCTGAGACGCTCGACCACCTTCTGCTTGGATGCGTCCTGTCCAGGCAGGTCTGGGCAACGTGCCTGAGATGGTGGGGAAAGATCCATTGGATGCCGCAGACTGACACTAGATTCGTCCCTTGGCTCCAATCGAAGCGTGGGGGTCCGGGCAAAGATCGAGATCTCTGGACAGCCGTCACCCTCGTCTGCTGGTGTCTGTGGCGGCACCGGAACGACATCATCTTCGAAGGCGCCACCCCATCCTCGGGCACGGTAGTCACCCGGATCTCTGACGAGGCAGACATGTGGCGCCTGGCGGGTTTGTTTAGGGGTAGTCTTGTAGACGTGGGAAAGTGGAGATGTCGCGAGTAGTCCTGTAGGGTGTGTGTAGCTGCCTTTCTTAGGCAGCGTGGAGTGCGCTTTCTGGCGGCTGTGCCAGAAGTGTGTTGTACTTTGGCCTTCTGGCCTTTCTTCTATGAAACAGATACGTCTCTCCATGACGTATCCTTGAAAAAAAGATGGAAGATACTCGTGCCAAAAGGCAAGAAGCCAAGAACCGCCCACCCTCCGCGGCGACAGCGGCCCGGAGCGCCATGCTTCTCCTGGCCGCTGTTTTGTTTGTCGGGTGACTCGTGGTGTGGGCGGTGTTTCATACGAGGACTTATAGCTTAACATGGGCACCCAAGCTCGCTACACTCACTGGCCAACTTGGCCCACATGCCATATTTTTATTACCTCTAGTCTCTCTCTCTCTCTCGATCTCTTTTCCCTCGTAACCGCACACACTCCACGCTCCGGGCTCCCTGTCACCTCCGCACGACCCCCTTTCCCCTATCACTCGGTTGCACGCTCCCTCATCTTCTTTGCCTGCCTCGCCGACAACTAGCACGAGCGCGACTAGGCAGCTCGCCAGCATGTGCGTACGACATCATCACGTTGGCGGGGGTTTTCACGGGTGTGTGTGGGGGGGGGGGGGGAGGCAATCGGGCACATTCCCACATATGGAGGTACGAGCGAAGGGGGAATCAGGTTGGCGCGTGACTTGGGCATCTTGGCTTGGTCCCTAGGACTGGCTGGTGGCACCATCGCGAAGGACAGACATGCGACATCTAGTCTTGGTTGTTGCAAGGACGACGGGTGACCACATGCATGCATCCTGTTGACCATGGATGACTCGACATGTTGTCCTCGAGTGCTCAGTGCGAGCCCATGGGATGGGGATCGATTCAAAATTGAACATAATAGGAAGAATTGACGAAGAAGATAAATATGACATGTGGGTCCCACTATCAATGAGAGTAGCATGTAATCCCTCTCGGGATCATCATATTACCATTGCGCCAAACAAGCCTAGGGTCCAAAGACCAGGATTGACAAGTTCGGAGAGTTAATTTTGGAATTCAAATCTAGGGTTTTATTTAGCTTTTATCTACAAGGTTTGTTTTGGATTTTTCTCCATGTCAAGCTGACCAAGGGAGGAAGAAAAAGACTCGGACGGGAGACACGACGCGACGCAAGTTGACAAGCTAGTAAATAGTATGGTCTATGGAGCCACTCCACTTGCGACAACAGTAGATTACAACTAGCACAAAAATGGTAATGATAATCTTTCTCTGCGTCTACGTGCAGGTGCTCCCGTCCCGTTGGATGAGAAACCAAAGGTGGGGTGTGAACCGAACGATGTGACGCTCTCTTTCGTGCCATATTGTCATATCTTTTCTGCATGCCGCACGATGCGTATAGGGCCGATCGATGAAGATGATGTGTAGAACGACAAGGCGTAGAGCATCAAATAACGGAGGTCGGCATCAATGCATACGGCTCAATACAGGTGCCAAAAGTGGATTCCCTGCCATTATCTCCATTTTATATGACTATATCTCCCGATATGAATGAGCACTCCGCGGATCTAGTATACTACTCGTGCGTACGCATCTGCCTACCTTGAAGAAGACAACAACAACAGCCTAGAGCATCTTACCGTATACGGTGGTGATTGACTGTGATCGAATTTCAGATGGAAGATACTCCTGCCAAAGGCAAGAAGCGCCCGCCCTCCGCGGCCCCGGCGGCGGCCCGGAGCGCCATGCTTCTCCTGGCCGCCGTTGTGTTCGTCGGGTGGCTCGTGGTGTGGGCGGTGTTCCCAACCAGGACTTACAGCTCGACATGGGCGCCCAAGCTTGCCTCGTTCACCGGCTTCGGGAAACAAGGTTATATTTCTTCTTCCTCTCGCCACTTGTATGCACGTACTGCAGATCGTTTGGAAAAAAAAACTTGTATGCACTGCAACGTTGCCATCAGTTCTAACGAGGTAATACTCTTCTGTTCATCATGTTTTTACTTGCAGCGATTAGGATGATGCTGTTCGTGTTCCCCGTATTGTTCGTCTACGTTGTTGCCTGCGTTTACCTGCATTTGCACAAGGACGGTGACCACGACACCCGGAGCCGGACCAGGTACGGTCAATATTTCTGGCTAAGAAACAATCTGATCAACGCAATCTAAGCATATATTTCGCATGCATAAGTACATATATAGCCACTGGGAATCGTGACAATCCCGATGATTGATTATGCAAGTGGGGTTTAGCAGGAGAATGGCAGCCTGGAGGAGACCCCTGCTGGTGAGAGGCCCGCTGGGGATCGTCACACCCATCGAGCTCGCCTTCCTCCTAATGCTCCTCGCGCTCCTCGTCTGGTTCTACAGCGCCTACGTCACCGCCGAGTTCGCCAAGATCCGCATCAAGTTACCAGGGGAGAAACTGTAAGTATGCACAGCCGAAAACCTGATCTCTGAACATAACTCCCTGAAAACTTAGTACTTACTGGCAACGTTCGCAGGTGGCAGGCGAGGCTGGAGAAAGCGGCTCGTCGGCTTGGCACCACCGGGAGCTTGTGCGTCGCGCTCCTGTTCCTCCCCGTCGCGCGAGGCTCGGCTCTCTTGCCGCTCGTCGGCCTCACGTCGGAGGCCAGCGTCAAGTACCACGTCTGGCTGGGCCATCTCGCCATGGTCATCTTCACCGCTCATGGACTCTGCTACATCACTTTCTGGGCATCCACCGATCAAATCGACGAGGTAGTTATAGTTTTAAGATCCAGATAACTTGGGAGTTGGGACTTGGGACTGAACTTTGGCACGCCGTGACTTGCACGGTTACACCTGTGACACCTGTCGTATATACAGATGCTGAAATGGGCGAGGACGAGGATGGCGAACGTCGCCGGGGAGCTGACGCTGCTGTGCGGCCTCGCGATGTGGGCGACGGCGCTGCCGCGCGTCCGCCGCCGGATGTTCGAGCTCTTCTACTACGCGCACCACCTCTACGTTCCCTTCGTCCTGTTCTGCGCGCTTCACGTCGGCGTCACCGCTTTCTGCTTCGTCCTGCCCGGCGTCTTCGTCTTCGCGGTCGACCGGTGCCTCCGGTTCCTGCAGTCGCGCGCCCGCGTCCGTCTCGTCTCCGCCCGCCTCCTGCCGTCCCAGGCCGTCGAGCTCAACTTCGCCAAAAGCCCCTGTAAGCAACATACTGTGCATGCATCACGCACGGTTCAAAATCTGAAACAAGTTAACTGACGACCCCTGCCGTGATACGTGTCGCAGGTCTGAGGTACAGTCCCACGAGCACGCTCTTCGTCAACGTGCCGAGCGTCTCGCGGCTCCAGTGGCACCCGTTCACGGTGACGTCGAGCAGCAGCCTCGAGCCCGACACGCTAAGCGTCGTCGTCACGAGCAGAGGATCCTGGACGCATAAGCTCTACGAGACGGTGTCGTCTCTGCCCCCGTCGGGCGGCCACCTCGGCGTCTCCGTCGAGGGGCCGTACAGCGCGTCCTCCGCGTGCACGCGCTTCCTGGGGTACGACTCGCTGGTGATGGTCAGCGGCGGCAGCGGCATCACGCCCTTCATCTCCGTCATCCGCGAGCTCGTTCACCAGAGCGGCGCGGCGGAAACCGTGCCAGCGCCGAGGATTCTCCTCGTCTGCGTCTTCAAGACGTCGGCCGAACTGGACATGCTGGACCTCCTCGTCCCTATCGCCGGCGGCTTGTCGGCCATTTCCCGCCTCGACCTGCGCATCGAGGCCTTCGTCACGAGGGAAGGGGAGCCCTCTGCTGCGCGCAAGCAACCCGGTCGGGAGGTCTGGTTCAAGCCGTGGCCGTCGGACGCCCCCGTCGCCCCGGTGCTCGGCTCCAGCGGCTGGCTCTGTCTCGGCGCCGTCGTGGCCTCGTCGTTCGCCGTCTTCCTCGTGCTCGTTGCCGCGCTGCAGCGGTTCTACATCTACCCCGTGGACGGCGACACCAACCACGTGTACCCGTGGGCAGCGAGAACGATGCTGAACCTGCTGTTCCTCGGCGCCAGCGTCGCCGGTGTGACCGGTGCTGCGTTCCTGTGGAATAAACGGGGGAGCGCCGACGAGGAGATGAAGGTAAAGAGCGTAGACGGGCCGACGCCGGGGATGTCGCCGGTGGAGTTGCTCCATTGTGCCGGCGGCGTGGAGAGGGAGCTGGAGAGTTTGCCTGCGCAGACACTTCTGCAGGCTACCAACGTGCACTTCGGCCACCGTCCGGATCTCAAACGTAAGCTTTAGGGTGCATATTTTTTCGTCAAACGTACGTTTGGTCTGGTTTTTGTTTAGCTCTGCTGAGTTCAAATGATCGAATTGGATTTGGGCAGGAATGCTGCTGGGGATTGAGGGCGAAAATGTTGGGGTGATGGTGAGCGGACCGCAAGGGATGCTTGAGGAGATCGCGACTATCTGCTCGTCTGGTCCACCAAGCAATCTGCATTTCCAGTGCATAAGCTTCACTTGGTGAATAATGCAAAACCAGTCTGCGGAATGATGCAATAATGACTTGCTAGGGACAGTATGCTCCCGTTTGAAACTTTGAATAGTAAAATCAAAAAAATCAAAAAATTCTAAAAAATACAATCAACACGAAAGTGTTCTTCTAACTGCATGACAAAATTCTCCGAGAAAAAAAATGCAGTGGTCCGTGCAAAAGGGAAAAGAACTGATGGTGAATACTCTAGGCAACACCTAATTTTGTTACTTTTTTCATAGACCACCACACATGTCATTTCTCCGCAAAATGTTGCATGCGGTTAGAAGACATTCTCATGTACTTGTACACAATTTTAGAATTCTTAAAGAGATTTGCTAGTTCCCATCTAGCTGAGAATTAGCTTAGTGCCCATAACCGTCCGATAAATGTTAAGATTTGTTCTGTACTTTGTCATTTGCATCGTTGCTTCATGTTCCTAGACATTCGACCTGTACGCGCAGATGCATGTGAGTTTATCTAGGCTTATTTTTCTTTTATCTATCTCCTCCCTGTGCACGGTTTTACACATACGTGGGCTTTTGTTTTCCCGTTTCTTTTCCGTTCTATAAATTTGATGCTCTTCTTGCGTGAATGCGCCTTTCTTACTCCTTCAATTGCCCATGTTTTTGTTGTTTAAGGGAGTTGGGGACTCTCGGTTTTTATATTTTCTACTTTTATTTTTTCAGTTTATGTCTCATTTTGCTTGCTGAATCTACATGTGTTTAAATTTTTCTCTACAATTTTATTTTGTTGTATTACGTTTTTTCTTTATAGATTTGCACATGACACTTCTACTATTTTATATCCATGATCTTTTTTACTCCAAATTTTTGGTCTAAACATTGTTTTGAAGGAATATTGCCTTGGGCTCCTAGTGACTCGAGGTTACATTTATGTTTTGTGGGATTTCGTGTATGTGTGTGTATGTTCTATTTGTGTTTTTTTTCTTCTTTATATGCATTTAGAGATTGTTTCTTCTTAACTAGCGAAATTGCACGTGTTGTTAAAGATGATGTCATTTCTCGTCCTCCATATAGACCAACATAAAGCCGCAACCCCCACTCGGATAAAAGCTTTAGATTGTCTATCTACTCCATTTAACTAATTACCAAACATATTGGTAATATTGGATGGAGGCGGAAGATCCTACGTGAAATTAGCCGTACGCCAAAGAAGTTTAGCTAAAGGACCATCAATAAAAATATGTTGGATAGTCCCCGAAAAAACACATCTCGTACATCCATTCCATTGTCGCTTTGCTAAATTATCTTTAGTTAAAAGAACTTTGTTACTCAAGAACCACATGAAAATTTTGATTTTTAAGGGAACTTTAACCTTCCAGAGATATTTTCGCAGAAAAGGGGTATGGTTATTCATTAAGATCCTCATACATAGATTTAACAGTAACTAACCCATTGGTTGTCAAATCCCACTTAAAAACGTCATTATCATCATTCAAGTTAACCCTGATCAATTTTCGACATAGTTGTAACCATGAACTCCATTTATTACCTCGCAGCACCCTACGGAAAGTAATATTCAAAGGGGTTTGAGCTAACACATGAGCAACGGTAACATTCTTGTGGTGTACAATATTGTATAAGGACGGATACTGATGAGCTAATGAAGTTTTTCCTAACCAAGCATCTTCCCAAAAACAGGTATTCCTCCTGTTTCCCACTTGGAAGTAGCCTCTAGAAAAATTTCCCTCTTGACTCCCATTAATCCCTTCCAAAAGGGAGAGAGTGAAAGTGCATGGAGCCCCCATGTGTGGTTTTGGTAATTAATGACAATCCCTATGGACTAATGTTTGCATTGAGTTATATTTGTAGGAGTTGTCCATAGGCAATTCTTGAACCATATGTTGGCTTCAAGGTTGCAATAAGAAGAAATTGATGAAGGATATCAAGTGTCAAGTATGTCTTGAAGATGAAGATGAAGTGAGCCCTCAAGTTACTTCAAGACATCAATATGATGAAGAATGAAGAATGAAGTGCAAGTTCAAGATGAGCCAACTCGAAGAGTTCATAAGCTTGAAGCTTGCCATGGAGAAATGATGTGCAAGTTCAAGATGAGCCATCTCGAAGAGATCCTTTGCTTGAGTCTTGCCATCCATATGGTGATCATGGATATGTGAAGATGCGCCGAAGAAGAAGCTCTCCCATGGTGGATTATGGGGGAGCAATCCACATGGTGGTCATGGTTATGCGAAGATGCGCCGAAGAAGAAGCTCTCCCATGGTGGTTTATGGGGGAGCAATCTACAAGACTTCGTCAAGCAAGCACAAGCAAGAAATGCGTTCCATCTTGTTGAGGTCAAGATCGTCGTCATCAAGCTCAAGTGGAATGCGCAAGTATAAGGTTTGCTCTTGATAGGGTTTCTTTCTCACCGGTCTCATAGTGTAGTTGGAGACCGGTTTATAGTTTAGTTGCCGTACTATCAAGAGGGCTCTCGAGTGAGTAACTCGATCGTATCGTTCGGAGAGAGCTCAAACCTTTGCATCCTTGCATCATCTTTCTTGGTTGTCATTTGGACCTTATCCATGTGATGTTTTAGAGCTTGTGCTTATTCTCATGACAAGCTCTAGTTCATCGGATTTCGCATAGATCACTTGTTGCGTTTTCGAGTTTGGTTCATCATCTTTCTTGGTTGTCATTTGGATCTTATCCATGTGATGATTTAGAGCTTGTGCTTATTCTCATGACAAGCTCTAGTTCATCAAGAATGGTTTTTGCACGGGCAACTTGTTGCATTTTCGAGATTGGAGGTTTTACCGGTATGTCTTTTTAGATAGGTCAAACCTTTCATCATTTGTTTCTATCCTCCCTTGTTGGACTATGATGGTTTCCTGCATGATCTTGTAGAGATTGTTCCTAGCTTCAAAACAAGCCCAAGATCATCGGAGTCCGGATGCTAAAGTTATGGCCGTTTTAGTTTTGGTGTTTCTGCAGTTTACTTGGGCCGGATATTTCGGAAATATCCGGGCCGGATTATCGGGCCGGATATTTCGGAAATATCCGGCCCCCTCGAAATCGGCTAAGGACCTGGGCTGCTCAGTATAGGGGCCGGACTTTTGGCCGGATTTTGACCAGTTTTGTCCGAGGCCGGATTATCGGGCGGATTATCGGCCCCAACTTAGGCCGGATTATCCGGCCTCGAAAGTCTGGGCTCGATTTTCTTGGGGGTATAAATACCCCCTTCTTCCTCCTTGGGCTGTTGCTTCTTCTACTCTCTCTCCTCCATTGTTGTTCTTGAGAAGCTTGCCCTTTCTCTCTATCCCTCCATGATTCTTGCCCCATTTTGAGGGAAAAGAGAGAGGAGATCTAGATCCACACTTTGACCAAACCAAATCATCTCTTTGTGAGTGAATCTTTGGGATCTAGATCTTGGAGAATTTTGTGTTCTCCTCTTTGTTCTTCCTCTCCTATTCCCCCAATAGCTTTTATAGCTTTGTTGGAATTTGAGAGAGAAGGACTTGAGCATCTTTGTGGTGTTCTTGCCATTGCATTTGGTGCATCGGTTTGAGTTCTCCACGGTGATTCATGGAGGTGAAAGCAAGGAAGTTGTTACTCTTGGGTTCTTGGAACCCTAGACGGATTCTAGGCCTTTGTGGCGGTTTGTTGGGAGCCTCCAATTAAGTTGTGGATGTGTGCCCCAATCTTTGTGTAAGGCCCGATTTCCGCCTCGAAGGAAATCCCTTAGTGGAACCGTGACCTAGGCCTTTGTGGCGAGGGTCACCGGAGATTTAGGTGAGGCGCCTTCGTAGCGTTCGTGTGGTGTGAGTACCGCATCTTGGGGTGAGGCCTTTGTGGCGTTGGTGTGCATCGAGCAACCACACCTCAAGGTGAGCCTCTTGTGGCGTTCGGGAGCACTAAGCAACCGCACCTCTCCACCGGAGATTAGCACAAGAGTGTGAACTCCGGGATAAATCATCGTCTCCCGCGTGCCTCGGTTATCTCTATACCCGAGCTCTTTACTTATGCACTTTACCTTGTGATAGCCATCGTGCTTGAAGTTATATATATCTTGCTATCACATACTTGCTTGTATTGCTTAGCATAAGTTGTTGGTGCACATAGGTGAACCATTGCTTAGAATAAGTTGTTGGTGCACATAGGTGAACAATAGTATATAGGCTTTGGGCTTGACAAAGTAAACGCTAGTTTTATTCCGCATTTGTTAAGCCCATCTCGTAAAAGTTTTAAATCGCCTATTCACCCCCCTCTAGGCGACATCCGTGTCCTTTCAATTGGTATCGAGCAAGGTCTCTCATTCTTAGGCTTCACCGCCTTGAGAGTAAAGATGTCGGCTAGAGGATTAGTGCACGATAACACTCTTATATTAGATGACACAAATTATGATGTTTGGAAAATTTGCATGCTTAGTCATTTTCGGGACATTGACCCTCATATGGAGAAAATTGTAGATATAGGTTTTTCTCCTCCTATGGATTCACAAAATCTATCGTTAGAGGATGAGAAAAATTTATATCTCAATTCTCAAGCTTCTTATGTTCTTATGAATGCTTTGAGAGATGTAGGTCTTTTTCCATACTTGCCTTTTTGGAGCGCTCATGAATTATGGACAAAGATTCAAGATAAATATGATGTGTCCAATATTATTAAGGATGGTTGTATTGCTTCCACTTCCGGCCGTGATGAGGTCTCATCTTCTTCCACTTCACCAATGTGTGGCAAGACACAAGGTAATGATATGGTGAGTGGTGATGAAAATTGCGATGTTGATATTGAGCTTAATATTGATGATTCTTCATCTCTATCTCATTGCAATGCTTCATCTATGGACATAAACACATATAGCACTATAAATCATCTACATGCTTGTGTTAATAGTCCTTGCATATCATGTGTAAGTTTGTTGAATAAATCTCAAGATGATATGCTTTCTTTGTCTTGTGACCATGATAAAAATGCTTCTATTTCCTCTAGTTGTTATGTGACTAACAATGTAGAGAAACCAACAATTCTATTGGTCAAGACAAGATCTTGAAAGGAGCCTCAAGTAACTCCTCATCTTTATCGCACGGCCCTCACATATGCCTTATGGCCAAGGGTTCCACGGTACCTCCTACCATGGAACCTAATATTTCTCGTGGTGATAAGGATGAGGATGAATATATGGGTTGTCTCTCTACGCGATAAGGGTAAGAGTGTATTCAAGGTTCTTTACAAAGATAAAATGCTAGCTCTCACTTCTTTGAAATCTTGACTACCGCTATTGAGAGCCAAAAACTTATTTCGATGCATGAGAACACCATTGATAAAAGGGTGCTCTTGAACGAGAGTATGCCGATGATGTAGCATCTTTAAAGAATGAACTTGAAGAAGAACAAACCATCAAGGAAGCTCTTGAGGAGACCTTTGCTCTAGAATTGTCTAGAGAAAAGGAAAACCATGATAGAACTCTTGAGATGGCAAATGAACTAAAGCTAAAAAATGATAAGCTTGTGTTTGTTAATGCTAAACTCCTTGAGGATTTTGAGCAACTCAAAAAGGTCTCAAGGGTCATTGAGAGTGCGCTCACCAAACTCACCGAGTCGCATGAGCAACTTAAAGCTTCTTATCTAAAAGAGCATGCCAACTTGCCTTCTCCTATTGCTATTGATAATGATGCTTGTGCTACTAACTCTACTTCTTGTGAAGCATTTATCTTGAAGGAGAATGTTGAGCTAAGGGCTCAACTTGAGTTGCTAACTAGCAATTATGGGAAATTGGAAGAAAATCATGGAAAGCTTTCTAGCTCCCATGAGGATCTTCTAGCCTCTCATGATAGGCTAAAGTTAGCTCATGAGGCTATCATATCAATGGAAACACCTTGTGAGCCTCATGTGGATACTAGCACTACTACCCAAAAAGCTATATTGCCATGTGCTAGTCCTAGTAATTCATCCACTCATAGTATTGCTAAATCTTGTGATGAATTATCTTCCTTGCCTTGTTGCTCTAACAATGAAGGTTCTACTTCCTCTAGTACTTGTGTTGTTACTAACCATGTAGAGGAAATCAAAGAGCTCAAGGCCCAAGTCACTTCTTTGAAGACCGACTTGGTAAAGAGTCATGAAGGGAAATGCAAATTTGACACGATGTTAAGTGTGCAACAATTCCCCAATGACAAGAGTGGACTTGGATTCAAATCCAACAACAAGAACAAGTCCAACAACAACAACAACAACAAGAAGGGCCAAGTACAAGTCAAAGACCCGGCCAAGATTGTTTGCTTCAAGTGCAAAATTGAAGGGCACCATGTTAGATCTTGCCCTTTGAAGAAGAAGCAAAAAGGGAAGCGGCCTCAAGCTCAAACTCATATTCAACCTCAAGTTGAAGAAATGCCACTTCCCAAGAAGAATCAAGCCAATGCTCCCATTGTGGAGAAATCTAGTGAGAAGAAGGAGAAGAAAAGAACTTGCTACATATGCCGTGAGAAGGGCCACATCTCCTCTTTTTGCACTATTGGTACCTCATCCAACTCTATCTCCATTGATGATGTTTATTCTCTTCGTAAGGATGAGGGTGGCAATGTGTTTTCCAAATATGTTGGTGCTCAAAGTGGTGTCAAGAAAAGAACCATTTGGGTTGCCAAGCCTATTGTGACTAACCTCTTAGGACCCAACTTATTTGGGGACCAACAATCCAAAACTTGATCAATAGGTGCTTGTTGGAGGGCATTGGAGACTTGGCTACATCATGAAGAATTAAGGGATCTTCATCATTTATATTATCTCAAGCCAAGTCTTGGTTATCTTTCTTCTATCATATATCCAATGTTCCTCCTTGCGGTAACATGTGCTCAACTCATTTATATTGAAACTCGCCCCTTTGCATGTGTTAGTTTTTGTTCCTAACATGTGTTTGTATATGTTGTGATTCCTATTTGCTTTTCTTGAGAAATCAATTTTATGCATGTTGGGTTGCACACCATGTATTTGTGTTTGTGTATGAGCCACTTTGCATCTTGTTGTATCTTATATGGCTCTTATGAGCGATTAATGGACTATCCCATTTTGGGGGAGTGATATTCCTTTGGGAATTTCATGATCCTAACAATGTGTGTACATGAGGAATATCACTTAGAATTGATATTGCAAGATTATCTAGTCTCTATGTGGTATGTCATCTTCATGAGAAATTCAAATTCTAATGTCCATTAATATCTCTACTTGGATCTTATTTGCCTCTTGTGAAAATAAATTCCTTATCACATTATGGGGGAGTAATAAGCTTTGTGCATATTACAAGCCTAGGAAATGTGAACATTTGAGGTTGTGTCACATAGAATTGATATTGTAAATTGTCTCTCCTATGTGGCATGTTTGCTCAAACAAGCTCCAATTTGCTTAAATGGCTTCATTGCTAATATCTTTGTGGATCTTATTTGTGGAAGTTTTTCTTGGCATGGTTTTTCACAATGTGTCCCTCAATACATTTTTGGAAAACCATGTGCTTCAAGTCATACTATTAATTGCTTTGCATGTTGGTATGAATACTATTAATTGCCTTGCATGTTGGTATGACTAAATGAAGCTATCAAGAAACTATCTTTGCATGATGGTTAACTCTTATCTTTTACCATATGCTTTGTTCGTTGTAAATATGATCTTACTTATACTTACAAACTACCACCGGAAAATATTACCTAATACCTCTTATCCTAGGACAATTGGTAATCAATTATGAGGTAGATATTATTGATCATATCTACATTGGCACTTGTATTTATATTGCCTTGCCATGAATTTGTTGTGCTTTGACTCCCATGTGTCTTCCTTGCATCTTATGGATTTAATTTGTCTTTTCAAACTTTCTTAGCATTTTTAGTAGATATAGGTAGCGTGATGATCCTAGTTTTGTGCATTTGTATTCATATGCAAAATCCTAGATAATGCACTAATCTTGGGGGAGCTCTCCTATATTTGTTAGAAGGCTTAACATCTCTTGATCATTGTCAACAATTTGGTTTTGGGAGACATAAATTTTCTTTTTGGTACTTTGTGCCATCATAAAAAGTTTTGAGGGTTTGGTTTATTTGTTGGAACCTTGCTCTCTTGGGAGTTGGTTATCTCATTCCTTTGTGTTTAGGTTTAATTAGCTTCTTATAATGAGTTAAGTCTTTTTTTTGAAACAATAATGAGATAAGTCTTTGGAGTCAATCTTGTGTTGATTTGATTCTTTGATATAATTTGGACAACCATTGTCTCTTGGTCTATTTGGTGTTTTGTCCAAATTGTATCTTCCTTTGGTTCTTGAAAGTATTGTGCATGCATATTTAATATATGTATATCTTATGGCATGTGTCACTTTCTTTGATCCAATATATAGGGTAAACTCCATCAAATCCTAATTTGGCTAAGATGTGCATGAAATTCAATTTCATATCTATATGCACATAGAATTGTGGAGTTTGTCCTATATGTTGTAGTGTGTCTAACTACTTCGGACCCAATTAGTTTGGGGACCATTTTGTACTTACCTTTGTGTTAGGTACAATGGATATGCATTGAATGCTTGTCTCACTCTTGGAAAGAAGTGGTGACTCAATGGTAACGTGAGGCAAGCTAGGATGATCAACGAACACATATCTACTACATCCACACCAATGCTATCTTGGTAACAAGTATCTTCTCATGCATACTTTTCTTGTATCCAACCTTATGGTTGCATCTTGGCATGAATCTCTTGATTTGCAAATGTTGTGCTTCTTGCAAAAGTCTTAATGAAACCTCTTTATTGTGAATGTGAGTAATTTGAGATGAGTGCATTTGTTGGGAAGTATTTTAAATCATGCTCATGATTCATCCATCCCAACTATGCCTATCTAGCAATTTTGTTGCATATCAATTCCTCAAGGCTCTCACATGTGCAATATAGATGAAAGTGCAAATTTAGTTACTTCTTTTGGTATCCCCGTTTGTGATACTTGTTGCCTTTCTCAAATGCATCCCAACTATCTTCTATCCCTTGTTGATATTTGTGATGTATTTTAGTTGTTTGTGGTTGAAGTTCATGAATGTACAATAAGATAAAATTGAGCCTTTGGCCATGCTATTAAGCAAAAATTCTTATTGGTATATTGCATGACTTCATCTTGGATATCATACTATTTTTCTTGCGTATCTATTTTATGTGTGCATGTTTCTTTGTGGATAAATATCTTTGTGATATTGCCCACTTAGAGAAACTTATACACATAAGAGATGATACATCTCCTTTTGATATCTTATTTATTTATTGCGTGTTGATTGGTCATGCTAAGCAATATAATTCATTGAAGACTATGATGATGCTTTTTGCTCATCCTTGTAATAGTCTTATATCCATGATTTGCACATGACACTTCTACTATTTGCACATTACGTTTTTTCTTTATAGATTTGCACATGACACTTCTACTATTTTATATCCATGATCTTTTTTACTCCAAATTTTTGGTCTAAACATTGTTTTGAAGGAATATTGCCTTGGGCTCCTAGTGACTCGAGGTTACATTTATGTTTTGTGGGATTTCGTGTATGTGTGTGTATGTTCTATTTGTGTTTTTTTTTCTTTATATGCATTTAGAGATTGTTTCTTCTTAACTAGCGAAATTGCACGTGTTGTTAAAGATGATGTCATTTCTCGTCCTCCATATAGACCAACATAAAGCCGCAACCCCCACTCGGATAAAAGCTTTATATTGTCTATCTACTCCATTTAACCAATTACCAAACATATTGGTAATATTGGATGGAGGCGGAAGATCCTACGTGAAATTAGCCGTACGCCAAAGAAGTTTAGCTAAAGGACCATCAATAAAAATATGTTGGATAGTCCCCGAAAAAACACATCTCGTACATCCATTCCATTGTCGCTTTGCTAAATTATCTTTAGTTAAAAGAACTTTGTTACTCAAGAACCACATGAAAATTTTGATTTTTAAGGGAACTTTAACCTTCCAGAGATATTTTCGCAGAAAAGGGGTATGGTTATTCATTAAGATCCTCATACATAGATTTAACAGTAACTAACCCATTGGTTGTCAAATCCCACTTAAAAACATCATTATCATCATTCAAGTTAACCCTGATCAATTTTCGACATAGTTGTAACCATGAACTCCATTTATTACCTCGCAGCACCCTACGGAAAGTAATATTCAAAGGGGTTTGAGCTAACACATGAGCAACGGTAACATTCTTGTGGTGTACAATATTGTATAAGGACGGGTACTGATGAGCTAATGAAGTTTTTCCTAACCAAGCATCTTCCCAAAAACAGGTATTCCTCCTGTTTCCCACTTGGAAGTAGCCTCTAGAAAAATTCCCTCTTGACTCCCATTAATCCCTTCCAAAAGGGAGAGTCAGTAGTGAAAGTGCATGGAGCCCCCATGTGTGGTTTTGGTAATTAATGACAATCCCTATGGACTAATGTTTGCATTGAGTTATATTTGTAGGAGTTGTCCATAGGCAATTCTTGAACCATATGTTGGCTTCAAGGTTGCAATAAGAAGAAATTGATGAAGGATATCAAGTGTCAAGTATGTCTTGAAGATGAAGATGAAGTGAGCCCTCAAGTTACTTCAAGACATCAATATGATGAAGAATGAAGAATGAAGTGCAAGTTCAAGATGAGCCAACTCGAAGAGTTCATAAGCTTGAAGCTTGCCATGGAGAAATGATGTGCAAGTTCAAGATGAGCCATCTCGAAGAGATCCTTTGCTTGAGTCTTGCCATCCATATGGTGATCATGGATATGTGAAGATGCCGAAGAAGAAGCTCTCCCATGGTGGATTATGGGGGAGCAATCCACATGGTGGTCATGGTTATGCGAAGATGCGCCGAAGAAGAAGCTCTCCCATGGTGGTTTATGGGGGAGCAATCTACAAGACTCGTCAAGCAAGCACAAGCAAGAAATGCGTTCCATCTTGTTGAGGTCAAGATCGTCGTCATCAAGCTCAAGTGGAATGCGCAAGTATAAGGTTTGCTCTTGATAGGGTTTCTTTCTCACCGGTCTCATAGTGTAGTTGGAGACCGGTTTATAGTTTAGTTGCCGTACTATCAAGAGGGCTCTCGAGTGAGTAACTCGATCGTATCATTCGGAGAGAGCTCAAACCTTTGCATCCTTGCATCATCTTTCTTGGTTGTCATTTGGACCTTATCCATGTGATGTTTTAGAGCTTGTGCTTATTCTCATGACAAGCTCTAGTTCATCGAAAACGGATTTCGCATAGATCACTTGTTGCGTTTTCGAGTTTGGTTCATCATCTTTCTTGGTTGTCATTTGGATCTTATCCATGTGATGATTTAGAGCTTGTGCTTATTCTCATGACAAGCTCTAGTTCATCAAGAATGGTTTTTGCACGGGCAACTTGTTGCATTTTCGAGATTGGAGGTTTTACCGGTATGTCTTTTTTAGATAGGTCAAACCTTTCATCATTTGTTTCTATCCTCCCTTGTTGGACTATGATGGTTTCCTGCATGATCTTGTAGAGATTGTTCCTAGCTTCAAAACAAGCCCAAGATCATCAAAATCGGAGTCCGGATGCTAAAGTTATGGCCGTTTTAGTTTTGGTGTTTCTGCAGTTTACTTGGGCCGGATATTTCGGAAATATCCGGCCCCCTCGAAATCGGCTAAGGACCTGGGGAATTGCTGCTCAGTATAGGGGCCGGACTTTTGGCCGGATTTTGTCCAGGTTTTGTCCCTGAGGCCGGATTCCGGGGGCGGATTATCCGGCCCCAACTTAGGCCGGATTATCCGGCCCTCGAAAGTCCCAACGGCTCGATTTTCTTGGGGGGGTATAAATACCCCTTCTTCCTCCTTGGGCTGTTGCTTCTTCTACTCTCTCTCTCCTCCATTGTTGTTCTTGAGAAGCTTGCCCTTTCTCTCTATCCCTCCATGATTCTTGCCCCATTTTTTTTAAAGAGAGCGGAGATCTAGATCCACACTTTGACCAAACCAAATCATCTCTTTGTGAGTGAATCTTTGGGATCTAGATCTTGGAGAATTTTGTGTTCTCCTCTTTGTTCTTCCTCTCTTATTCCCCC
This sequence comes from Lolium multiflorum, assembly GCA_030979885.1. Taxonomy (NCBI): domain Eukaryota; kingdom Viridiplantae; phylum Streptophyta; class Magnoliopsida; order Poales; family Poaceae; genus Lolium; species Lolium multiflorum. Next base: position 272,398,365 of record CM061748.1, on the reverse strand, counting down.
AATAGCTTTTGTAGCTTTGTTGGAATTTGAGAGAGAAGGACTTGAGCATCTTTGTGGTGTTCTTGCCATTGCATTTGGTGCATCGGTTTGAGTTCTCCACGGTGATTCGTGGAGGTGAAAGCAAGGAAGTTGTTACTCTTGGGTTCTTGGAACCCTAGACGGATTCTAGGCCTTTGTGGCGGTTTGTTGGGAGCCTCAATTAAGTTGTGGATGTGTGCCCCAATCTTTGTGTAAGGCCCGGTTTCCGCCTCGAAGGAAATCCCTTAGTGGAACCGTGACCTAGGCCTTTGTGGGGAGGGTCACCGGAGATTTAGGTGAGGCGCCTTCGTGGCGTTCGGTGTGTGGTGTGAGTACCGCATCTTGGGGTGAGGCCTTTGTGGCATTGGTGTGCATCGAGCAACCACACCTCAAGGTGAGCCTCTTGTGGCGTTCGGGAGCACTAAGCAACCGCACCTCTCCACGGAGATTAGCACTCGCAAGAGTGTGAACTCCGGGATAAATCATCGTCTCCGCGTGCCTCGGTTATCTCTATACCCGAGCTCTTTACTTATGCACTTTACCTTGTGATAGCCATCATGCTTGAAGTTATATATATCTTGCTATCACATACTTGCTTGTATTGCTTAGCATAAGTTGTTGGTGCACATAGGTGAACCATTGCTTAGAATAAGTTGTTGGTGCACATAGGTGAACAATAGTATATAGGCTTTGGGCTTGACAAAGTAAACGCTAGTTTTATTCCGCATTTGTTAAGCCCATCTCGTAAAAGTTTTAAATCGCCTATTCACCCCCCCTCTAGGCGACATCCGTGTCCTTTCAATAGGTTTAGCCAGTACCTCAGATAAAGTCTTATGCCTTAGGTATTTATTATGTAATAACTCCTGCCACACCCCTTCTTCATTCAAAAGTTTAAAGAGTCATTTACTCAATGAACATTTGTTCTTAATTTCAAGTACATCAATACTTTATCCCCCTTGATCCTTGGGTCGGCAAACTATATTCCACTTTGTGAGTCTATATTTTCTTTTATTCTAATCAGACTGCCAAAAAAACCTAGATCTATAGAAGTCCAGACGCTTCCTTACCCCAACAGGTATTTGTAGGAAGGACAACATAAACATAGGTAAGCTAGTTAAAACTGAATTGATAAGGACTAGCCTATCACCATAGGATAGTAATTTCCCTTTCCAGCATCTCAATTTACTCTCAAATCGGGTCTCCACCGGATACCAATCAGAATTCCTAAGTTTTCTGTAATGGATTGGGATACCCAAGTACTTAAAGGGAAGTATTCTAGCATCACATCCAAAGATCTGCATGTATTGTTCTTCCTCATCCTTGGCCTTTTCAAAACATAAAATTTCATTTTTATGAAAATTAATCTTAAGTCCTAAAAGCTCCTCAAACAAACAAAGAATTGATTTCATATTAACTGCTTTCTGGAGGTCATGTTCCAAAAAAAGAATCGTATCATCAACATAATGTAGTATAGAAAGACCACCCTCAACAAGATGTGGAATGAGTCATCCTACTTGACCATCCTCTTTTGCTCGCTCAATTAAGATGGCTAGCATGTCAACTACAATATTGAACAACATTGGAGACAAAGGGTCCCCTTGTCGTAATCCTTTTTTTGTTTGGAAATAATGACCAATATCATCATTCACCTTGACACCTACACTCCCTTCTTGAACAAACTGTTTGACTATGTTCCCCCATTCTGCAGCAAAGCCTTTCATTCTTAAGGTTTGTTGTAAAAAGTACCATTTCACTTTATCATAAGCCTTTTCAAAATCTATCTTAAACAACACCCCATCCATCTTTTTATTATGAAGCTCGTGAATTGTTTCATGTACAATGAGACTGTGGTGACCCTGCATACCACTGCATGTTGTAGTATGCCAGTCGTTGATATAACATTCACGAAGTACCATTCCGCAAATATTACATCCCTCAGAGTAGTACAACAGAACATAGCAGGTCCATAACTCATTCATTTATTATTACAAGCATAATATACATATTGTCTCGGAGCTCCTCTTGGGTCCTAAGAGGGATACTCCTGGGTTCGAGACGAACCCAACTTAACTTACAATATAGAAGTCTCACTAAGTTATACATTTATTTCAACGAGCAGTTAAGTACTAGAAGTTCGTACTGCTCGGTTACTACTACTCTCTATCGGTCTAAGCTTGTTCTCCACCGGAACCCTCCCCGGTTCCGTAGACTATAAGGTAGTCTACACCTTCGACTCCTCCAGAGAGGTCTGGTTCTTCATAGCCGATGATCTCGGCTCCTTCATTGTAGTCCTCCTCCAGACGGTTCAGACAATCTAAGCAAGGGATTTAAGAGTGGGATGAGTACGAGCGTACTCAACAAGTTCATTATAGATAAGAGGTGTTTAATGCACTAGCTACGATATTAGACCAGAAAGTCTAATACCAATGCAGGTTTTGATAAACATTTCTTCAAGAGGTTGCTTTTATTTCAAAGAGCTATGTCTGTCAGTCTTCATCGGTTTACTAGAACTTCATGGAGCTCCTTTCCGGCCACGTTCGCAGTTCCATATCCCGGAACAGGGAGTGACAGGTCACGGTTCTTTACACTCTGCAGAGGTGTGTTGCTTTACCCATAAGAGATCTTAACCTTGGTGCCAACCGGGCAGCTTTCCGTCCACACTTCCTTCGGTGTGAGGCCCGGTATAAGGTCATAGCCAACTATATTCCTCCGCTACCTTGCACACCCACCCTTTGTTGCAAACCCCGACCCTAGGTCCTCGCCGGTCCCATTATTCCCGTATTTCAGGGTGGACCCCGACCACGACGACAGTCTGGATCGAACCAAACTCCTTCGCCGGTAGCTGCAACCCATCATAGACCACATTACCGTGGGGAATTAGAAGGGGATCCCCACCCACCAATTGTTCCGCAAGCAGCAACCGCTACGATAAGCAATAGCTATACCGTGGGGAATTAGAAGGGCTCCCCACCAATTGCTCCGCAAGATACAACCGCTACGGTAAGCGCATCCGTTGATGTACAAGAGGTGGAAATACGGTTGACTATTCCGTCCCACTCCGGATCTTATGGTTAACACGGGTATTACGGCACAAGAATCACTGGCGACATTTGTTGTTTAATCCTAGATGGATATAAACCCTTGCAATGGAACCTCCACCATATCAACACAATCCATGGTTCCATTGCCCACCACATAGTCATATTCATATTTATGAAAATAGTGGTTTTGGTTTTTATGCAATAGTGATAATCATAGTACTTTGCAAGTAATTTGATAAAGATACTCAAATGACATGAGCAAGTGATGAACTTGCCTGAACACTGCAAAGTTTTGCAGTTGGATGGTGTGGACTGACCCTTGTCCTCTGTTTGAAAAATAGCATCATTGTCCGATAAGGGCAATGGTTAAAGAAGCAATTATGCATGATTCAGCTTTTAGGGTTTGTTTTCCCCCCTTCCGATGTCATTATTATTTTATGTGAGAGGTTAATACTAAGAATAATTTGAGGATACTCTATTTAGAGTAAAATACAACCTTGAAATATTGTCAAGGTGTTTTTAAAGTCCAAATGAAAATAATCTATGTAATTTGAATGATTATTTTAATCCTCAAATTTGAACTTATTCATAGTTGTCTTCAAAAATTCACTTTGATATTTTATTCAGATAGAGCATTTTATGCTGATCAATTTTCATATTTTTAATTATTTTTTTAGAGTTATTAAACATTTCTTGTGAAATTTCAAAGTTTCTGTATTTAAAAGCATTTGTGAAATGACCTATAATGCCCCTGGGCCCACCTGTCAGGGTGGCCCAGCGGGTTAACCCTAACCCGAGCCACACTTGGGCTCGGTCGGCCCACTCGCCCCTTTCTCTCTTCCTCGCGCAGAAACCCTAACCTCACCATGTCTCTCTGGCGATGCCGTGGTCGCCTCCGCCTCCGCCGAAATACTCCGGCCGTCTCCGGCCAACTCCGGCGGCGAGATCGGTGCCAATCGAACCGCCGTTCGACGGCGCTCCGATTGGTCCGCGCCGATCTGCTTTCTCTCGCCGCCACCGTTCTTCCCCAACACTCCTGCGACATGGCCGTGGGGAATCCGCGGCGATCTCGCCGTTGCCGACGAGCCTGGCGCCGTGGTGTGGCCTCGTGCCCCACCGTGGTTGCGTTGGAGCCCCTGCGCCTCGGCGATGAACTTGCTTGGCTTGGCCATGGCCTGGCGCCGCCGTTCGCCCGGCGTGTGCCGCCGTGCCACCATGGCCGTGCCCTTCTCTCCGTCTAATTGGTGTTCTCCGCCTCCCTTCTGCTCTGCTTGTTCTTCTTCTCTCCTTTCCTTCTATCTAGCTCTGGCCACTGGCCTGCTGCCTTATGATGATGTGCCGAGCTCTACTGCTATGCGTATGCTGCTTGCTGTGCTGCTACTGCCATGCTTGCCCTAGTCTATGCGCGTGTGCAAATCTTACTGTGGCGTGTGCTTCCTTTGTTTCTTGTCTCTGCTCACCCTTGTGGTTATTCATGCTATTATCTGTCTAGATGCTCATCTGAGCATCACTAGCCATTGTTGTTGCTTGCTTACTTGTGCTGTGATATGCTCTGGCTCCCCTGGTTCATTACTGTGGGTGATTCTTGCTGTTTAGCAAGAGACAATGTTGTTTGTGTGATGATTATTGAGTTCTGGCTCATGGTAGGCTTGGCCTTGCTTAATTGTTGTCCATATACATCAATTCCTTGATGATATTCTTCTGGATACAATCATAAAAATGGTTTATGTGCTAGTCCGTGATTCAATTGTTGCTTAACTGTGGCTGTTTAATTTATATGATTCCTGTGTGATGCCAGTGATGCCCTGGCATGCTCTAGCAAGCTTCTGATGATCCTGTGATCATCAGTTGCTTGTAAAAGCTGTGGTGCTCCATCTTGTGCCTTACCAGTGCTCAATTTGAGCTATGTGTGGTTACAGATTAGTGCTGGTGTGTGCTGTGGTTGGCTCAAGCAATTGCTGTTGCTTGCAGTGATCAATTGGATCCACTGCAAGGCTCTGGTGTATTGATTACTTGTGTACCTCATTTATCTATGTAGCTTGGCAAGATTTAATTGATAAATGAAATGAACTGTTTCTGCAGTTATGATTCTTTAACTTAATTAACGTGAGCTAGAGGGATGCCAACCACTGGTTGGGTACCCTAGCTTATACTGAACCCACTTGGGTGATGATGTGATGTCTGGAAGTGTTGGCTAGTCTTGTGGTTGAGGTGGCCTCAACAGCAAGTGTTTGCTGTTCAGGAAGCTCCCATCCCTTTGTTGGCTTGCTGTGGCTTAGTGAATATCTCACTGGAAGAATCCTTGTTGGTTTTCCAGTTACCTTTGCTGTTGACAACAAGAATAGACATAATCTGTCTATCTGTCTGATGGCTTGCTTGGCTTTAGGTGCTAGATGATTTTAAATGGTTAGTTAGGGATTAATCCAGGTTGGATTTCTCTGGTATGTCACCATGTTGTCATACCAATGTTCCCTTGGTAATTTCCTTCTGACTGTTCTCTAGTTTGCTTGCACCAAAAGGCTTAGTAGCCAGATGATGATACAAACTGGGTACTCACACCCTTTTGCTTGTGTGTGATTGATGCACATGCTTATTTATGAGCAAGACAGATGCTTGCTCATGATTCTATGTGTATACCTCACTCCAGCTCCTAGAAATGGGTGTTGGTGTAGAGGTTCAGCTGCTGATTGAGTTCTTGGCTTGCCCTGCTCCTCCTTGCAAGCTTGATATCTTGGTTTATTTTCTGGTGATTGGGGAATAAGTGAAACAGCTCTAGCTGTTCACCTGTTCTTGGTGTTCTTGAGCTGTTCTTTGTCTCTGATGGCTTACCCTGCTGCCTGTCGATGGATGAAGCTAATGGCTAGGGTTTTGGGCTGTGAAAAGCTTTTATACCTAGCCCTCCTTGCTTCCCTGGTCGACAGCTCCACCATTTCACTTTGGTGACTCACTGTGTGTGTGTGCTGCATGCACACGGCCTTGTGAGCAGGCTGTGTGTGTGTATACCAGATGTTGTGCACTTGGGCTTGGAGAGGATCAGCTCGGCTGATCTTTGTTCATATCCTCTCTATTTCATTTGATTTCTAACCTGCCAAGTGGCATTGCCACTTGGCATAATGCTGTTCTTGTTTTGCTTGTGTGCAGGGATCAAGAAATTGATCAGGATGGACATGAAGATCATCAAATCCAAGTTCAAATGAAGATCACTTTGTAGTATTTAAGATAGAATCTTACCTTGTAATTTTCCTTTATTTTCTTTCTTCTATTCTGCCAATTTATGTAATGTGTTGTAACATTTCATATTACTATTCTGGATATTGTAATTGACAATGTATTATGTGTGATTATCAATAAAGCTCAATTTTTGCTTAATGAGCTTTATCTAAGTGTTATATTATTTATATTCTTGATTACTTATAATTATTTATTGAATTATCTCAAGTTTGAATTATGGTATATTAATGTGATGTTTGAATTTGAAATTCAAACTCAAATTTTGTTTGAATTCAATCATGCAACTTAGTTTGGAATTCAATCTTGCAACTTAGGATTGTGATGCAACATTTCTTCTCTCTTCTCAAAACCCTAATCTAGTTAAGTAGGAACAAGTTTGTCGCACTCTCGAAACCCTAACCCTGTAAGATGTCGAGAGAGAAACCTGTCCCCCTTCGATGCAGTTTTGTTTTAAAAGCGCGAAATTTCCCCGGAATTTACGATGCAATGCACATCCCTTTCTAAAATCTACCCTCGATCGTCTCTAAACCTGGGACATTACAGCCTATCCCCCTTAAAGAAAACTTCGTCCCGAAGTTGTGGTTATAATACCTGAAGAGTTCGGAGTATGTTTTTCTCAGGTCTTCTTCCTTTTCCCAGGTGGCTTCTCTCTCGGGGTGATGCTTCCATTGTATCTTGCAGTATTTTATGGCTCGATTCCTGAGTTGTTTCCAGTTCTCCTCGAGAATCTTCGCTGGCTTCTCGATGTAGGTCAAATCTGGTTGTAACTCGAGCTCATCATGTGATACTGGCTCATCTGGGGTCTTTAAACACTTTCTGAGTTGCGACACATGGAATACGTTGTGAACTTGGGATAACCTTCCCGGTAGTTCCAATTCAAAGGCTAACCCTCGGTTTTGACTCAGAATCTTGAAAGGTCCGATGTACCTAGGGCTTAACTTCCCCTTTACTCCAAACCTTTCATCGGGCTCACCTTGAGATATACCATGTCTCCAACTTGTGGCTCCCATGTCCTTCTCTTCTGATCGGCATAACTCTTTTGCCGACTTTGGGCTATCTTCAACCTATCTCTTATAATGTCAATGATTTGTTGCTTTTCTTTGACATAATCAGGATTAAACTCCTTGCTTGCTCCAGCTTCATACCAGCATATGGGTGATCTAAACTTCCTTCCGTACAGAGCTTCGAACGGTGCCATCTTGATGCTGCTTTGATAGCTATTGTTGTATGAAAACTCTGCTAGTGGCAAGTGTTCCTCCCATGATCCTCCGAAGTCTAGGGCACAAGCCCTAAGCATATCCTCTAGGATCTGGTTGGTCCTCTCTGTTTGTCCACCTGTCTGAGGATGATAGGCGGTGCTATAGTCTAGCTTGGATCCTAAAGCTTCATGTAATTGCTTCCAAAATGCTGATGTGAACACTGATCCTCGATCTGACACGATCTTTTTGGTCACTCCATGTTTACTCACTATCTCCTTGATGTAAAGATCGATGAGTTTTTCTCCTTTATCCTGCTGATTTACTGCTAAGAAGTGTGCACTTTTCGTCAACCGGTCCATGATTACCCATATCATGTCCTTCTTTTTATTGGTCATGGGTAGTCCGGTGATGAAATCCATTCCTATCTCCTCCCATTTCCATTCTGGGATAGGTAAAGGTTGTAATTTTCCTGCCGGACTTTGATGTTCAGCCTTCACTCTTTGGCAGGTATGGCACTCCGCCACGTATTGTGCTATCTCTCTCTTCATATTATTCCACCAGAATAACTCCTTAAGATCCATGTACATCTTTGTACTTCCTGGATGTATAGAATATGGTGTTTGATGAGCTTCCCAGAGTATTACTTCTTTGATCTCAGCAATATCCGGAACGCAAATCCTCTTCTGAAACCATAATGATCCCGACTCTCCTCGGTGGAATTCTGATGGTCTACCCTCATCTATCCTTCTCATCTCCTCTACAATGAATGGATCATCCAATTGACCCATCATTATCTCATTCTTGAGGTTAACATTTAGCTCATCGGCCACTTGTAAAGTCGATAGTCCTTCATGAGCTTCTTTCTCCCAAAGTTGTATTTGAGCTTGACTTATATCCTTCCTCAACTCCGGTGATAACTCTTGTTCCACTCCTCCAGTGCTCTTCCTACTCAAGGCATCTGCTACAACATTAGCCTTTCCTGGAGTATAATTGATGGTCAAATCATAGTCCTTGATTAGTTCTAGCCATCTTTTCTGCCTCATATTGAGTTCCTTCTGAGTGAAGAAATACTTGAGACTCTTATGATCCGTATAGAGCTCACACTTGGCTCCATAGAGAAAATGTCTTCATGTTTTAAGTGCAAAAACGACTGCTGCTAGCTCTAAGTCATGTGTTGGATAATTCACTTCATGAGGTCTGAGTTGTCTCGATCCATAAGATATCACTTTCCGATCTTGCATGAGTACACAACCCAATCCATGTTTGGATGCGTCACAGACCTGTAATCCTTGCCAACTTCAGGAACCGCTAACACCGGTGTGGTGAGTTTTTCTTTCAGAGTTTGAAAACTCTTCTCACACTCCTCAGTCCACACAAATGGTGTGTTCTTCCTTAACAGCTTCGTCATTGGTCCTGCTATCTTGGAGAATCCTTCAATGAACCTCCGGTAGTATCCTGCCATTCCTAAGAATCCACGAATCTCCTTGACAGTCTTGGGTGCTTCCCAGTCTAAAACTGCTGCTACCTTGCTCGGGTTAACAACTATTCCATCTTTGCTAATCACATGACCAAGAAATTCTACTTGATATAGCCAAAATTCACACTTGCTGAATTTGGCATAGAGTTGATGTTCTCTTAGTGTTTGCAGCACTAACCTCAGATGTTCAGCATGTTCAGCTTTATTCTTGGAGTATATCAAGATATCATCAATGAATACGATGACAAACTTGTCTAGATATGGCATGAAGATCTTATACATAAGATTCATGAAGATTGCTGGGGCATTGGTTAATCCAAAAGGTACTACTAGATATTCATGATGTCCGTACCTCAAGACAAAGGCTGTTTTCGGAACGTCTTCCTTCTTGATCTTTATCTGGTGATAACCGGATCTTAGGTCAATCTTGGAAAAGACTCCCGCGCCTCTAACTTGATCAAATAGATCTTGTATTCTAGGAAGTGGGTACTTGTTTTTGATAGTAACATTGTTCAAATTCCTGTAGTCTCCGCACATCCTTCTACCTCCATCTCTTTTATCCACGAAGATAACAGGTGATCCCCATGGTGAGATACTCTCTTGTATGAATCCTTTTTGTTCTAAGTCATCCAATTGCTCCTTGAGCTCTTTCAACTCCTTAGGCCCCATCTTGTATGGTGCTTTAGCAATCGGAGTTGTTCCTGGAATTAGGTCGATAGTGAATTCTATCTCCCTATCTGGTGGCATTCCAGGTAATTCCTTAGGAAACACATCATGGAATTCATTCACTACAGGTATATCCTCCAACTTCACCTCCTTCATGCTGTTCAGCTGTAGCTCGACTTCGATCTGTGTATGCTTGTCTCCTTGGTAGATCATTCTACTTCCATCGGGGCTTTTCAATGATACAGTCTTGTTCACACAGTCGATCAATGCTCCGTTAGCTTCTAACCAGTTCATACCAAGAATGACATCAATGTCCTTCATCGGTAAAATGAACAGGTCTGCGTCAAACGCGCATTTATTGATCATGATGACTTGTTTTTGTTTGGTATGGGTTACTACTATCGTTCCCCCGCAGAAAGTATGGTTATGGGTGTTTCTAACTTAGTGCAACTAATCCCATGTTTGATGATGAATTGCTGAGAAATGAATGATGTAGTTGCACCAGTATCAAAAAGTACTTTGCCAGGATGAGTGAGTATCTGGAGCGTACCTATCACCGCCTGATCGGAGTTAACCACCTCCTCCAAGCTGGTGCAGTTCAATTTGCCGAAGGGTTTCTTGTTCTTCCAGTTCCCTCCGGTGTTTCCTCCTCGGCTTCCTCCTCCTCCTGACTATCCTCCTCCATTCTTGTTTTTAGGGCAATCCTTCATCATGTGCCCTTCCTGACGGCACCCAAAGCATATTATCTTGGGTTTCCTGCAATCTTGTGAAAGATGCCCTCTAAATCCACAAATGCGGCAAACAATCTGGTTTGCGGCTTGGTTTCCTTGGTTCCTCCTATTATTGTTGTTATTGTTGTTGTTGTTGTTGTACCTTGGTTTGAAACTCAAGCCAGTATTAGGCTTGTTACTGACATACCTCTTAGGCTCAAACTTGGCCTTCTTTCTTTTCTCTTCTTGCAACTGCTTGAAGTCATCTTCAAGAGTGATGGCTGCATCCACCAACTCTTGGAATTCGGTTGCCCTCATCATCCTAAGCTGAACCTTAAACTGGGGATTCAATCCCCGCATGAATCTCTTTTTCTTCTTGTCCTCGGTGTTGACCTCCTCAACAGCGTACTGGGACAATTTCAAAAACTCCCTGACATAAGTCAGGATGGCCCTGTCCTTTTGCTCGAGACTTTCAAATTCTCGACGCTTCAACTCCACAATACTTTCAGGGACATTGGATTCCCTAAACTTCCGCTTAAAATCCTCCCAGGTGAATACCTTTCCAACCGGATAAACGGCTACTATATTGTCCCACCATGATGCGGCAGGTCCGCACAACAAGTGTGTTGCGTATCTGACCTTCTCCAGGTCATTGCATCCAACGGTATTGAGCTTTCGCTCAGTATCCATCAGCCAATCCTCCGCGTCCATAGGCTCGGGCGCGTATGCGAAAGATATAGGCTTTGTGTTCTGGAAGTCTAACAAGGTGACTCCCTGGTTCTCTGGTCTCTCCACCCTGTTCTGTTGCAGCAGCTCCTGGAAGAACTTGTTCTGCTGCTCCAAGGTTATCCGTTGCCTTTCCTCCAACATTTGCATGTATTGGAGGAAGTTCTGCTGCGTCATGGGTGGTGGTGGTGGTGGTGGAAACTGATTTCTGGCTGCTTCATCAGCCTCCTCCTTCTGCTTGGCTTCGCGCTCCATACGCTGCGCTTCACTCTCCTCACCCGTCAATCCCGACATTTTCCCCTAGTTCTGCAACACAAAGTGGTATTCATAGTTACTCCATGCGCAAGTTTTCTGAGCTCAACTTTGTGCACAGAACTAGTCACGCAATGGAAATCAAGAAGCAAATCGAAATCATACAAAACATATAACGTGTATATACATACATAAGTGGTCTTATTACAATACTCAGTGACGTTGTGAGTATGCAAACTCACTTATTGAAGTATATGTACAAATTTCTACAAAATATTACATACTACAATACATGTGGTACGAATGTATTGTAGTCTCGCCTCCTTTGGTGGTCACTAGTCGTGCTTCACTCCCGGTACATCCCAGGCTTCCATCCGGTCGAACGTGTAGTCCTCCTGACAAAACCTGGAACGTAGGGTCTTCCCGTTGGCTGGTAGTCGGAATCAGAAGATGATCCCAGAGAAAAATCTGTGGTCATGAACTGATTATTCAATGCATCATAATCCACCCATCGGGTGTACTCTCCGATGACTCCACCATAGGTATTACCACCATCAGTATCCGACTCAATCAGTATAGGATACTCCTCATAATCCCCCCTATTATACTGATTGTTCTGGAACTGGTTTGTGGCGTCCTCATTCATCTCCGCATTATCTCCGACTGGATCGCCGGAGTTTCCTGTGTCTGACCCCCAACGCCAACCTGTTGAGTTCTCTATAGGAGTCTCGGAACGCTGATGGTTCCCAGATTCCTCTCCACCCTCATATCCTCCGTGGGAACTGCTAGGAAAGTACCTAGGTGTAATTGGCGTGGTTTGTTGTTCAGGATGGTCAATACTAATGTAATCACCAGCTGAATAAACTGGTGTATGAATCTCATCCTCCACTGGTTCCTTCCCTTTCGCCTCCTCATTGGGCTTAGTGAACTCTTCTAACATTGTATCAATTGCCCTTGACAAATGTTGGTTCAATTGAAAGAACAATGGTAGTAGGTTGCGGCTATTGTCCATGTACTTGACAGCTTCTGCTGGTTTGCGTTTTGCATACTTGAAGTAATTAAGCATAGGGCCATCTTCCTCCTCTAGGTGTGGAATGTGGCTAAATTCGGAACCAATAAGCTCTTTCGTCTTATGTTCCCTAATATCAGTAATGGCTCTCATGACTGCAATGTGGTAGGCTGTTTGGATAGTTCTGGCTTCCCCTGCTGGCATTACTATGCTCAACCCTAGGGATTCAGGAAGTCTTAATCCCACCCTACACTTAGCCAATACGGGTCCGTCGTAGAACCAGTATTTCTTTACTTGGATCTGGGGATCGCACCCAAATTCAAGTAACATGGCGCGCAAAATATCTGCGAGCCCTCCATCATATTCACTCAGTGTTGAGTCCACCACTTTCACGTTTCGTCCTGGACGTGAACTTGCCATTGTTGGCTGTAGAATAGAAAGAATATATAAGATTAGTAATAATGCATCATAATAGAGATAATAAAGAATTACCGCACTAAAAGATATGATTGTTTTATTCTCAAGTGAATATACACCATATTTTTAGAGAATTCTTTACTAATCCTATTTGACTCCTAACGTTTCGTCCCATTTACTAGGTTCCAACCTAAGGTCAAAGCTTTTGCTCTGATACCAACTGTGGTGACCCCGCATACCACTGCATGTTGTAGTATGCCAGTCGTTGATATAACATTCACGAAGTACCATTCCGCAAATATTACATCCCTCAGAGTAGTACAACAGAACATAGCAGGTCCATAACTCATTCATTTATTATTACAAGCATAATATACATATTGTCTCGGAGCTCCTCTTGGGTCCTAAGAGGGATACTCCTGGGTTCGAGACAAACCTAACTTAACTTACAATATAGAAGTCTCACTAAGTTATACATTTATTTCAACGAGCAGTTAAGTACTAGAAGTTCGTACTGCTCGGTTACTACTACTCTCTATCGGTCTAAGCTTGTTCTCCACCGGAACCCTCCCCGGTTCCGTAGACTATAAGGTAGTCTACACCTTCGACTCCTCCAGAGAGGTCTGGTTCTTCATAGCCGATGATCTCGGCTCCTTCAGAGTTGTCGTAGTCCTCCTCCAGACGGTTCAGACAATCTAAGCAAGGGATTTAAGAGTGGGATGAGTACGAGCGTACTCAACAAGTTCATTATAGATAAGAGGTGTTTAATGCACTAGCTACGATATTAGACCAGAAAGTCTAATACCAATGCAAGTTTTGATAAACATTTCTTCAAGAGGTTGCTTTTATTTCAAAGAGCTATGTCCGTCAGCCTTCACCGGTTTACTAGAACTTCATGGAGCTCCTTTCCGGCGTTCGCAGTTCCATATCCCGAACAGGGAGTGACAGGTCACGGTTCTTTACACTCTGCAGAGGTGTGTTGCTTTACCCATAAGAGATCTTAACCTTGGTGCCAACCGGGCAGCTTTCCCATCCACACTTCCTTCGGTGTGAGGCCCGGTATAAGGTCATAGCCAACTATATTCCTCCGCTACCTCGCACACCCACCCTTTGTTGCAAACCCCGACCCTGGGTCCTCACCGGTCCCATTATTCCCGTATTTCAGGGTGGACCCCGACCATGATGACAGATCGGGATCGAACCAAACTCCTTCGCCGGTAGTGCAACCCATCATAGACCACATTACCGTGGGGAATTAGAAGGGGATCCCCACCCACCAATTGTTCCGCAAGCAGCAACCGCTACGGTAAGCAATAGCTATACCGTGGGGAATTAGAAGGGGCTCCCCACCCACCAATTGCTCCGCAAGATACAACGCTACGGTAAGCGCATCCGTTGATGTACAAGAGGTGGAAATACGGTTGACTATTCCGTCCCACTCCAAATCTTATGGTTAACACGGGTATTACGGCACAAGAATCACTGGCGACATTTGTTGTTTAATCCTAGATGGATATAAACCCTTGCAATGGAACCTCCACCATATCAACACAATCCATGGTTCCATTGCCCACCACATAGTCATATTCATAGTTATGAAAATAGTGGTTTTGGTTTTTATGCAATAGTGATAATCATAGTACTTTGCAAGTAATTTGATAAAGATACTCAAATGACATGAGCAAGTGATGAACTTGCTTGAACACTGCAAAGTTTTGCAGTTGGATGGTGTGGACTGACCCTTGTCCTCTTTTCTGAAAAATAGCATCATTGTCCGATAAGGGCAATGGTTAAAGAAGCAATTATGCATGATTCAGCTTTTAGGGTTTGTTTTCCCCCCTTCCGATGTCATTATTATTTTATGTGAGAGGTTAATACTAAGAATAATTTGAGGATACTCTATTTAGAGTAAAATACAACCTTGAAATATTGTCAAGGTGTTTTTAAAGTCCAAATGAATTTAGGGACTTATTTTCATTATTGAAACTAATCTATGTAATTTGAATGATTATTTTAATCCTCAAATTTGAACTTATTCATAGTTGTCTTCAAAAATTCACTTTGATATTTTATTCAGATAGAGCATTTTATGCTGATCAATTTTCATATTTTTAATTATTTTTTTAGAGTTATTAAACATTTCTTGTGAAATTTCAAAGTTTCTGTATTTAAAAGCATTTGTGAAATGACCTATAATGCCCCTGGGCCCACCTGTCAGGGTGGCCCAGCGGGTTAACCCTAACCCGAGCCACACTTGGGCTCGGTCCACTCGCCCCTTTCTCTCTTCCTCGCGTAGAAACCCTAACCTCACCATGTCTCTCTGGCGATGCCGTGGTCGCCTCCGCCTCCGCCGAAATACTCCGGCCAACTCCGGCGGCGAGATCGGTGCCAATCGAACCGCCGTTCGATGGTGCTCCGATTGGTCCGCGCCGATCTTCTTTCTCTCGCCGCCACCGTTCTTCCCCAACACTCCTGCGACATGGCCGTGGGGAATCCGCGGCGATCTCGCCGTTGCCGACGAGCCTGGCGCCGTGGTGTGGCCTCGTGCCCCGCCGTGGTTGTGTTGGAGCCCCTGCGCCTCGGCGATGAACTTGCTTGGCTTGGCCATGGCCTGGCGCCGCCGTTCGCCCGGCGTGTGCCGCCGTGCCGCCATGGCCATGCCCTTCTCCGTCTAATTGGTAAGTTCTCACCGCCTCCCTTCTGCTCTACTGCTTGTTCTTCTTCTTCTCCTTTCCTTCTAATCTAGCTCTGGCCACTGGCCTGCTGTTCCTTGTGCCTATGATGTGCCGAGCTCTACTGCTATGCGTATGCTGCTTGCTGTGCTGCTACTGCCATGCTTGCCCTAGTCTATGCGCGTGTGCAAATCTTACTGTGGCGCGTGCTTCCTTTGTTTCTTGTCTCTGCTCACCCTTGTGGTTATTCATGCTATTATCTGTCTGGATGCTCATCTGAGCATCACTAGCCATTGTTGTTGCTTGCTTACTTGTGCTGTGATATGCTCTGGCTCCCCTGGTTCATTACTGTGGGTGATTCTTGCTGTTTAGCAAGAGACAATGTTGTTTGTGTGATGATTATTGAGTTCTGGCTCATGGTAGGCTTGGCCTTGCTTAATTGTTGTCCATATACATCAATTCCTTGATGATATGCTTCTGGATACAATCATAAAAATGGTTTATGTGCTAGTCTGTGATTCAATTGTTGCTTAACTGTGGCTGTTTAATTTATATGATTCCTGTGTGATGCTAGTGATGCCCTGGCATGCTCTAGCAAGCTTCTGATGATCCTGTGATCATCAGTTGCTTGTAAAAGCTGTGGTGCTCCATCTTGTGCCTTACCAGTGCTCAATTTGAGCTATGTGTGGTTACAGATTAGTGCTGGTGTGTGCTGTGGTTGGCTCAAGCAATTGCTGTTGCTTGCAGTGATCAATTGGATCCACTGCAAGGCTCTGGTGTATTGATTACTTGTGTACCTCATTTATCTATGTAGCTTGGCAAGATTTAATTGATAAATGAAATGAACTGTTTCTGCAGTTATGATTCTTTAACTTAATTAACGTGAGCTAGAGGGATGCCAACCACTGGTTGGGTACCCTAGCTTATACTGAACCCACTTGGGTGATGATGTGATGTCTGGAAGTGTTGGCTAGTATTGTGGTTGAGGTGGCCTCAACAGCAAATGTTTGCTGTTCAGGAAGCTCCCATCCCTTTGTTGGCTTGCTGTGGCTTAGTGAATATCTCACTGGAAGAATCCTTGTTGGTTTTCCAGTTACCTTTGCTGTTGACAACACGAATAGACATAATCTATCTATCTGTCTGATGGCTTGCGTGGCTTTAGGTGCTAGATGATTTTGAATGGTTAGTTAGTGATTAATCCAGGTTGGATTTCTCTGGTATGTCACCATGTTGTCATACCAATGTTCCCTTGGTAATCTTTCTGACTGTTCTCTAGTTTGCTTGCACCAAAAGGCTTAGTAGCCAGATGATGATACAAACTGGGTACTCACACCCTTTTGCTTGTGTGTGATTGATGCACATGCTTATTTATGAGCAAGACAGATGCTTGCTCATGATTCTATGTGTATACCTCACTCCAGCTCCTAGAAATGGGTGTTGGTAGAGGTTCAGCTGCTGATTGAGTTCTTGGCTTGCCATGCTCCTCCTTGCAAGCTTGATATCTTGGTTTATTTTCTGGTGATTGGGGAATAAGTGAAACAGCTCTAGCTGTTCACCTGTTCTTGGTGTTCTTGAGCTGTTCTTGGTCTATGATGGCTTACCCTGCTGCCTGTCGATGGATGAAGCTAATGGCTAGGGTTTTGGGCTGTGAAAAGCTTTTATACCTAGCCCTCCTTGCTTCCCTGGTCGACAGCTCCACCATTTCACTTTGGTGACTCACTATGTGTGTGTGCTGCATGCACACGGCCTTGTGAGCAGGCTGTGTGTGTGTGTATACCAGATGCTGTGCACTTGGGCTTGGAGAGGATCAGCTCGGCTGATCTTTGTTCATATCCTCTCTATTTCATTTGATTTCTAACCTGCCAAGTGGCATTGCCACTTGGCATAATGCTGTTCTTGTTTTGCTTGTGTGCAGGGATCAAGAAATTGATCAGGATGGACATGAAGATCATCAAATCCAAGTTCAAATGAAGATCACTTTGTAGTATTTAAGATAGAATCTTACCTTGTAATTTTCCTTTATTTTCTTTCTTCTATTCTGCCAATTTATGTAATGTGTTGTAACATTTCATATTACTATTCTGGATATTGTAATTGACAATGTATTATGTGTGATTATCAATAAAGCTCAAGTTTTCCTTAATGAGCTTTATCTAAGTGTTATATTATTTATATTCTTGATTACTTATAATTATTTATTGAATTATCTCAAGTTTGAATTATGGTATATTAATTTGATGTTTGAATTTGAAATTCAAACTCAAATTTGGTTTGAATTCAATCATGCAACTTAGTTTGGAATTCAATCTTGCAACTTAGGATTGTGATGCAACATTTCTTCTCTCTTCTCAAAACCCTAATCTAGTTAAGTAGGAACAAGTTTGTCGCACTCTCGAAACCCTAACCCTGTAAGATGTCGAGAGAGAAACCTTCGATGCCGTTTTGTTTTAAAAGCGCGAAATTTCCCCGGAATTTACGATGCAATGCACATCCCTTTCTAAAATCTACCCCTCGATCGTCTCTAAACCTGGGACATTACAGAGACCACCCCTTCTAAAATATTTCTTCCGGGCATAAAGGCTGATTGAGTCGGTTTTATAACTCTTGGGGCAATCCCCGATATTCGATTTGTACCAGCCTTAGTAAATATTTTCAAACACACATTTAATAGACATATAGATCTATATTGTTATATTTGGGCTGCATCTTCCTTTTTGGGTAAAAGTGTGATACGTCTCCAACGTATCTATAATTTCTGATGTTCCATGCTAGTTTTATGACAATACCTACATGTTTTGCTCACACTTTATAATGATTTAATGCATTTTCCGGAACTAACCTATTAACAAGATGCCGAAGTGCCAGTTCCTTCTTTCTGTTGTTTTTGGTTCCAGAAAGGTTGTTCGGGCAATATTCTCGGAATTCGACGAAACAAAGGCCAAATATCTTAATTTCCCCGGAAGGTTCCAGAACACCGAAGGAGAGTCGGAGGTGGGCAGCAGGGGGGCCACACCATATGGCGGCGCGGGTGGCCCCCTCGCCGCGCCAGCCTATGGGGAGGGAGCCCCGTGGCCCCTCTGACTCCGCCTCTTCGCCTATATAACCCCTCGAGACCTAAAAATGCGATACGAATTGATGAAACTCTAGAAAGACTCCAGGGGCGCCGCCGCCATCGCGAAACTCCGTTTCGGGGGATAGAAGTCTCTGTTCCGGCACTGCCGGACGGGGAAGTGCCCCTGCCATCTCCATCAACGCCACCGCCTCCATCATGCTCCGTGAGTAGTTCCCCCATGGACTACGGGTTCTAGCGGCTAGTTGGTACTCTCTCTCCCATGTACTTCAATACAATGATCTCATGAGCTGCCTTACATGATTGAGATTCATATGATGTAATCGGTGTTGTGTTTGTTGGGATCCGATGAATTGTTACATTATGATCAGTCTATCTATATAAGTTTGTGAAGTTATTGTTGCTGCAATCTTGTTGTGTTTAATGCTTGTCACTAGTGCATGAGTGGCATGATCTTAGATTTAAGCTCTATACTTATTGCTTAGATTGTATCTACAAGTTGTTTGCACATGTCTATGTCCGGAACCCGAGGCCCTGATACGTCTCCGACGTATCGATAATTTCTTATGTTCCATGCCACATTATTGATGATACCTACATGTTTTATACACATTATATGTCATATTTATGCGTTTTCCGGAACTAACCTATTGAGATGCCGAAGTGCAGTTCCTTTCTGCTGTTTTGGTTTCAGAAATCCTAGTAAGGAAATATTCTCGGAATTGGACGAAATCAACGCCCAGATCCCTATTTTTCCCGGAACCTTCGAACACCGAGAGCGCCGGGGAAGCCTGGGGGCCCCACACGCCACTGGGCGCGCGGAAGGGGCGCGCCCCCTAGTGTGTGGGCCCACCAGGCCCTCCGAGGCTGCCCTTCCGCCTACTTAAAGCCTCCGTCGAAACCCTATCACGATCGACGAAACAAAAAAAACCTTCCAGACGCCGCCATCACGAAGCCAAGATGGGGGACAGGAGTCTCGTTCACGCCGCCGGGACGGGGAAGTGCCCCGAAGGCTTCTCCATCGACACCACCGCCATCTTCATCACTGCTGTCTCCCATGAGGAGGGAGTAGTTCTCCATCGAGGCTCGGGGCTGTACCGGTAGCTATGTGGTTAATCTCTCTTCTATGTACTTCAATACAATGATCTCATGAGCTGCCTTACATGATTGAGATCCATATGATGATGATTGTAATCTAGATGTCGTTATGCTAGTCAAGTGAATTTTACTTATGTGATCTCCGGAGACTCCTTGTCCCACGTGTGTAAAGGTGACAGTGTGTGCACCGTGTGGGTCTCTTAGGCTATATTTCACAATACTTATTCACTGTTATGAATGGCATAGTGAAGTGCTTATTTATATCCCTTTATGATTGCAATGTGTTTTGTATCACTATTCATCTATGTGCTACTCTAGTGAAGTTATTAAAGTACTCTATTCCTCCTTCATGATGTAATGGTGACAGTGTGTGCATCATGTAGTACTTGGCGTAGTTTATGATTATGATCTCTTGTAGATTATGAAGTTAACTATTACTATGATGGTATTAATGTGATCTATTCCTCCTTTCATAGTATGAAGGTGACAGTGTGCATGCTATGTTAGTACTTGGTATAGTTGTGTTGATCTATCATGTACTCTAAGGTTAATTAAACATGAATATCGAATGTTGTGGAGCTTGTTAACTCCGGCATTGAGGTGCTCTTGTAGCCCTACACAAATAGCGGTGTTCATCATCCAACAAGAGAGTGTAGAGTGGTTTTATTATGTGATCAATGTTGAGAGTGTCCACTAGTGAAAGTACGATCCCTAGGCCTTGTTCCCAAATACTGCAATCTCCGCTTGTTTACTGTTTTACTGCATGTTTACTACGCACGCCGGCAAGCACTTTTCTGGCGCCGTTACTACTGCTCATATACTTATTCATACCACCTGTATTTCACTATCTCTTCGCGAACTAGTGCACCTATTAGGTGTGTTGGGGACACAAGAGACTTCTTGCTTTGTGGTTGGGGTTGCATGAGAGGGATATCTTTGACCTCTTCCTCCCCGAGTTCGATAAACCTTGGGTGATCCACTTAAGGGAAACTTGCGCTGTTCTACAAACCTCTGCTCTTGAGGCCCAACATGTCTACAAGAATAGAAGCTCCGTAGACATCAAGCACTTTCTGGCGCCGTTGCGAGAGGAAAGGTAAACGCACTCACACATGGCAACCCGGCAACTCAGCACTTTTCCTCCCTCGTCAACTACGCGCCAAGCACTTTTCGGCGCCGTTGCCGGGAGGAAAGGTAAAAGGCACTCATACTCCGGTTCCAAGTAACAGTACTTTTCTGGCGCCATTGTGTTTGTGCTCGAAGCTATTTCCTTTAGATCCTGCAATTGCATCTTTTTGTTTCTTGTTTACACTAGTTTGGCATAATGGACAACAATGAGCTCTTATTTTATTTTCTGATTTAAAACATGGATGGTTTGATCCGAAAATTAAAAAACCCATGGAACATGTTAGCATGAATACTTTGAACACCATTGTTGCTAATGATATGGAAAGTTCTAAGCTTGGGGAAGCTGGTTTTGATGAGCATGATCTTTTTAGTCCCGCAAGCATGGAGGAGAAAATTTACTTTGATGATACTTTGCCTCCTATTTATGATGATTATAATGATAGTAGTCTTTTGGTACCACCTGTTATGGAGGATAAATTTGATTATGATTACAATATGCCTCCTATATTTGATGATGACAATAATGATGATAGCTTGTTTGTTCAATTTGCTCCCACTACAACTAATAAAATTGATTATGCTTATGTTGGGAGTAGTAATAATTTTATGCATGAGACTCATGATAAGAATGCTTTATGTGATAGTTATATTGTTGAGTTTGCTCATGATGCTACTGGACATTATTATGAGAGAGGAAAATATGGTTGTAGAAATTTTCATGTTACTAAAACACCTCTCTATGTGCTGAAATTTTTGAAGCTACACTTGTTTTATCTTCCTATGCTTGTTACTTTGCTCTTCATAAACTTGTTTATTTACAAGATTCCTTTGCATAGGAAGCATGTTAGACTTAAATGTGTTTTGAATTTGCCTCTTGATGCTCTCTTTTGCTTCAACTACTATTTCTTGCGAGTGCATCATTAAAACTGCTGAGCCCATCTTAATGGCTATAAAGAAAGAACTTCTTGGGAGATAACCCATGTGTTATTTTGCTACAGTACTTTATTTTATATTTGTGTCTTGGAAGTTGTTTACTACTGTAGAAACCTCTCCTTATCTTAGTTTTGTGTTTTGTTGTGCCAAGTAAAGTCGTTGATAGTAAGGTTCATACTAGATTTGGATTACTGCGCAGAAACAGATTTCTTTGCTGTCACGAATCTGGGCAAAATTCTCTGTAGGTAACTCAGAAAATTATGCCAATTTACGTGAGTGATCCTCAGATATGTACGCAACTTTCATTCAATTTGAGCATTTTCATTTGAGCAAGTCTGGTGCCTCAATAAAATTCGTCTTTACAGACTGTTCAGTTTTGACAGATTCTGCCTTTTATTTCGCATTGCCTCTTTTGCTATGTGGGATGGATTTCTTTGTTCCATTGACTTCCAGTAGCTTTGAGCAATGTCCAGAAATGTTAAGAATGATTGTGTCACCTCTGAACATGTGAGTTTTTGATTATGCACTAACCCTCTAATGAGCTTGTTTCGAGTTTAGTGTGGAGGAAGTTTTCAAGAGTCAAGAGAGGAGGATGATATACTACGATCAAGAAGAGTTAAAAGTCTAAGCTTGGGGATGCCCCAGTGGTTCATCCCTGCATATTTCAAGAAGACTCAAGCATCTAAGCTTGGGGATGCCCAAGGCATCCCCTTCTTCATCGACAAAATTATCAGGTCACTTCTCTTGAAACTATATTTTTATTCGGTCACATCTTATGTACTTTATTTGGAGCGTCTGTTTGGTTTTTGTTTTTTGTATTTGTTTGAATAAATGCTTGTGTGGGAGAGAGACACGCTCCGCTGGTTCATATGAACACATGTGTTCTTAGCTCATAATATTCATGGCGAAGGTTGAAACTGCTTCGTTAATTGTTATATGGTTGGAAACGGGAAATGCTACATGTAGTAATTGGTAAAATATCTTGGATAATGTGATACTTGGCAATTGTTGTGCTCATGTTTAAGCTCTTGCATATATACTTTGCACCTATTAATGAAGAAATACATAGAGCTTGCTAAAATTTGGTTTGCATAATTGGTCTCTCTAAGGTCTAGATAATTTCTAGTATTGAGTTTGAACAACAAGGAAGCTGTAGAGTCTTATAATGTTTACAATATGTCTTTTATGTGAGTTTTGCTGCACCGGTTCATCCTTGTGTTTGTTTCAAATAACCTTGCTAGCCTAAGCCTTGTATCGAGAGGGAATACTTCTCATGCATCCAAAATCCTTGAGCCAAACACCATGCCATTTGTGTCCACCATACCTACCTACTACATGGTATTTCCTGCCATTCCAAGTAAATTGCTTCATGTGCTACCTTTAAACCTTCAAAATGCATCTCAATTTGTGTTAATGTTTTATAGCTCATGAGGAAGTATGTGGTGTTTATCTTTCAACCTTGTCATTTACTTTTGACAGACTTTCACAATGGACTAGTGGCTTCATCCGCTTATCCAATAATTTTGTAAAAAGAGCTGGCAATGGGGTTCCCAGCCCCAATTAATTACAACTTGCATTAATAATTATCTTCACATGTTTTGCTCTGATTCATCAGTAAGCAACTTAATTTTGCAAATAGACACTCCTCCATGGTATGAGATTGATGGTAGGCACCCGAGATTCGGTTAGCCATGGCTTGTGTAAGCAAAGGTTGGGGGGAGTGTCACCCATAATAAAAACTAAAGTACATGTGTAAACAAAAGAGAAGAGGGATGATCTACCTTGCCTGGTAGAAATAACGTCCTTCATGGGAGCCGCTTGAAAGTCTGGTTGGCGAGGTAGTTAGAGTGCCCACTACCATTCGTTGAGAACAACAAACACCTCTCAAAATTTTACTTTTATGCTCTCTATATGATTTCAAAACTTGAAAAGCTCTAGCACATGATTTATCCCTGCTTCCCTCTGCGAAGGGCCATTCTTTTACTTTTATGTTGAGTCAGTTCACCTATTCCTCTCCACCTTAAGAAGCAAACACTTGTGTGAACTGTGCATTGATTCCTACATACTTGCATATTGCACTTGTTATATTGCTTTGCATTGACAACTATCCATGAGATATACATGTTACAAGTTGAAAGCAACCGCTGAAACTTCATCTTCCTTTATGTTGCTTCAATACCTCTACTTTGAATTATTGCTTTATGAGTTAACTCTTATGCAAGACTTATTGATGCTTGTCTTGAAGTACTATTCATGAAAAGTCTTTGCTTTATGATTCATTTGTATTACTCATGTCATTACCATTGTTTTGATCGCTGCATTCATTACATATGCTTACAATAGTATGATCAAGGTTATGATGGCATGTCACTCCAGAAATTATCTTTGTTATCGTTTACCTGCTCGGGACAAGCAGGAACTAAGCTTGGGGATGCTGATACGTATAATTTCTTATGTTCCATGCCACATTATTGATGATACCTACATGTTTTATACACATTATATGTCATATTTATGCGTTTCGGAACTAACCTATTGACGAGATGCCGAAGTGCCAGTTCCTGCTGTTTTTGGTTTCAGAAATCCTAGTAAGGAAATATTCTCGGGTGGACGAAATCAACGCCCGGATCCCTATTTTCCCGGAACCTTCCACAGAGAGCCGCCGGAGGGAAGCCCCGGGGCCCCACACGCCACCCTGGCGCGGCCAGAGGGGGGGGGGCGCCCCCCTAGTGTGTGGGCCCACCAGGCCCCCTCTGAGGCTGCCCTTCGGCCTACTTAAAGCCTCCATCGCGAAAACCCTATCACGATCGACGAAAAAAACCTCCCAGCCGCCGCCATCGCGAGCCAAGATGCGGGGACAGGAGTCTCTTCGCACGCCGCCGGATGGGGAAGTGCCCCGAAGGCTTCTCCATCGACACCACCACCATCTTCATCACCGCTTGTCTCCCATGAGGAGGAGTAGTTCTCCATCGAGGCTCGGGGCTGTACCGGTAGCTATGTGGTTAATCGCTCTTCTATGTACTTCAATACAATGATCTCATGAGCTGCCTTACATGATTGAGATCCATATGATGATGATTGTAATCTAGATGTCGTTATGCTAGTCAAGTGAATTTTACTTATGTGATCTCCGGAGACTCCTTGTCCCACGTGTGTAAAGGTGACAGTGTGCACCGTGTGGGTCTCTTAGGCTATATTTCACAGAATACTTATTCACTTATGAATGGCATAGTGAAGTGCTTATTTATATCCCTTTATGATTGCAATGTGTTTTGTATCACTATTCATCTATGTGCTACTCTAGTGAAGTTATTAAAGTACTCTATTCCTCCTTCATGATGTAATGGTGACAGTGTGTGCATCATGTAGTACTTGGCGTAGTTTATGATTATGATCTCTTGTAGATTATGAAGTTAACTATTACTATGATGGTATTAATGTGATCTATTCCTCCTTTCATAGTATGAAGGTGACAATGTGCATGCTATGTTAGTACTTGGTATAGTTGTGTTGATCTATCATGCACTCTAAGGTTAATTAAACATGAATATCGAATGTTGTGGAGCTTGTTAACTCCGGCATTGAGGTGCTCTTGTAGCCCTACACAAATAGCGGTGTTCATCATCCAACAAGAGAGTGTAGAGTGGTTTTATTATGTGATCAATGTTGAGAGTGTCCACTAGTGAAAGTACGATCCCTAGGCCTTGTTCCCAAATACTGCAATCTCCGCTTGTTTACTGTTTTACTGCATGTTTACTTACTGCACGCCAGCACTTTAAAGGCGCATTACTCTGCTCATATACTTATTCATACCACCTGTATTTCACTATCTCTTCGCCGAACTAGTGCACCTATTAGGTGTGTTGGGGACACAAGAGACTTCTTGCTTTGTGGTTGCGTGGTTGCATGAGAGGGATATCTTTGACCTCTTCCTCCCCGAGTTCAATAAACCTTGGGTGATCCACTTAAGGGAAACTTCTTTTGTTCTACAAACCTCGCTCTTGGAGGCCCAACAACTACAAGAATAGAAGCTCCCGTAGACATCGGGCCCTGAGTGACGAATCGGGATAACTGGAGGGGAAGGCTTAGGTATGAGGATCACATGTTTTCACCAAGTGTTAATGCTTTGCTCGGTGCTCTATTAAAAGGAGTACCTTAATTGCCAGTAGATTCCCTTGAGGCCCGGCTGCCACCGGCTGGTAGGACAAAAGATGTTATGCAAGTTTCTCATTGCGAGCACGTATGACTATATATGGAGAACATGCCCTACATAATTAATAATCTTGATGTTCTGTCTTAATGCTATTTCAATCCTATCAATTGCCCAACTGTAATTTGTTCACCCAACACTTGTTATTGGAGAGTTACCACTAGTGAAGATAGCTGGGAACCCCGGTCCATCTTTTATCATCATATACTCGTTCTACATGTCATTGGAAGTAGTATCAACTATTTTCTGGTGCCATTGCTCTCATATTGCTATTACTGCTGCTGTGTTACTGTTACTATTGCTCTCATATTATGCTGCTTTCACATCACCCCGTTACTAGTGCTTTTCCAGTGCAGGTGAATTGACAACTCGGTTGTTAAGGCTTATAAGTATTCTTTACCTCCTTGTGTCGAATCAATAAATTTGGGTTTTACTTCCTCGAAGACTATTGCGATCCCCTATACTTGTGGGTTATCAAGACTATTTTCTGCGCCGTTGCCGGGGAGGCATAGCTCTACTCATAAGTTCACTGGGGAGTACACTCTACCTCTATCTGTTTTTATTTTATTTTCTTTTGTTTTGCTTAGTTTACTTTTGTCTAGTTTATTTGTGCTTAGTTTATTTCTGTCTAGTATTATTTTGCTTAGTTTACTTTTGTCTAGTTTGTTTTTGTCTTGTTTTATTTTTCTTATATACCCAAAAATCCATAAAAAATTGAAAAACCGAAAAATTAAAAACTGTTGTTATGGGAGAACCCACAACCTATTTGGAGCTTATTGAAATATATATGAATTATAGAGAATCAAGAACGGGTAAAGTCATGAGTGCTGTGATAGAAAAATTGAATACAATTGCTAAAATCTTGCTTAAACGCCATGATATAAACTGTTGCTCTCAACAGGATACTAAACATCTTAAATTCCAATGTGGCTTTAGTGAAGAAGTTTTTTATGAACTATAATTGGAATAACTATATTCATCTTGGGTTCGAAGAGGTAGAACAATTTGTCTTACTTATGGGAGCCTCTGAGATAGAATCCTTCATGTCTAAAAATTATGAAACTTGTGTTGTTTGTAAGGACCTTAAAGATTATGTCTCTTTTATCCTTAATTTTTGCATAGAAAGTTACAACGATAATCCTTATATCATTGATTATAAGAGAGACTCATTAATGCACAAGAATGCACTCACAATTTGCAGGAACCAGTGGAAGAAGAAATTGATGAACCTGAAAGCTCATTGGATGAAAAAGAAGAGGAGAGTGATGAACAAAAGGAGGAAGAATGGATTAGCTACCCATGCCAACCTTCTAATGAGAGTAACTCTTTATCTCTTACACAATTTGATTGTCCTCCATGCTTACCAAAGGAGGATGAATGTTATGTTCATGTGGATTCTCTTGAAATATTACCTATGAGTAAAACTTGTGAGAATAATTATGCTACTGTTATCTATGATAATCCATGCTACTTTGATAAATCTTATGATAATGCTTTGTTTGTGCCTGATGTCGAAATGCATGGTACTAAAGAATTTTGCTTGGCAAATGTTTATGATAAAGCTCTAGATGATGGTCCTATGTTACTTGATAATATTAATTGTACTACTAATGAAAATGGGATTGGAGAGGTCTTGACTTTATCTAGGAGTCCCATATCTTTTGAGATTGATCAATCATCTTGTTATATTATTGATAAAAGTGGGTTTGAAAGTTTTAATCCCATTATTTTTGAGCTTGATAAAAATTATATGTTTGTGGATCATGAAAAACATGCTGCATGTGATAGTTATATTGTTGAGTTTGTTCATGAAGCTACTGAAAATTATTATGAGAGAGGAAAATATGGTTGTAGAAATTTTCATGGTACTAAAACACCTCTCTACATGCTGAAAATTTTGAAGTTACTCTTGTTTTATCTTCCTATGCTTGTCACTTTGTTCTTCATGAATTTATTTGTGTACAAGATTCCTATGCATAGGAAGCGGGTTAGACTTAAATTTGTTTCATACTTACTTTTTGATGCTCTCTTTGCTTCGACTCTCATCCTTATGTGAGCATCATTAAAATTGTTGAGCCCATCTTAATGGCTATAAAGAAAGCACTTCTTGGGAGATAACCCATGTCTTTATTTTGCTACTATTTTGTTGTGTCTTGGAAGTTGTTACTACTGTAGCAACATCTCCTTATCTTTATTTTATTGCATTATTGTGCCAAGTAAAGTATCTAATAGAAGGTTGATACTAGATTTGGATTTCTGCGCAGAAACATATTTCTATCTGTCACGAATTTGAGTAGGTATCTCTGTAGGAAACTCAGAAAAATCTGCCAATTTTCATGCGTGTTCCTCAGATATGTACGCAACTTTCATTAGTTTTGAGTTTTCTGATTTGAGCAATGGAAGTATCTCTAAAAAATTCGTCTTTACTGGATGTTCTATTTTGACAGATTTTGTCTCTGTTTTTTTGCATTGTCTCTTGTGGACTTTAAGCAAGGCTTTCTAGACAAGGAGAGCTGTAGCTAATGTTTTATTGAGTTCTTGCAATGTGTCACTACAGGACTAAAGTGGATTAAAGTTTTTTGAGTACTAACCCCTCTAATGAAGTTTATGAGAAGTTTGATGTGAAGGAAGTTTTCAAGGGTCAAGAGAGGAGGATGATATATGATCAAGAAGAGTGAAAAGTCTAGGGATTTCTATTTTCGTGCCATCGGTTCCTTAGTTGTGCCCAGTTTTCCCCAGCTCCTTCGTTTTTCCTCAGTTTTCCCCAAGTCCTTGTTTGAAACCCGCAGAAGCAGCTCAGACGGCAGGATTCCTGTTAAGTTGACCATTCCGTGCTGACGTGTGGGGCCGCGTCGTGTGGGCCCTCGTCGCGTGGAGCTGGTAGAAAGGGACCGCGTGGGACATGACGAGATAGCGTTTGGTTGCACGTGAGCAGGAGCTCAGTTTTGTCTCTCTCGACCCAAATTGGCATTTTCCCATTTAAGAGCACCTTTTCCCCTCTTTCTCTCTCTGTCTTTTTCACCAAATTACTATCAAATCTAGAGAAGCTTCTATTTCTGCCTTTTGACCCTCGTTTTTTGCCCAATATGGCAGCAAATCTAGAAGCTAGTATATGATAAATTCACAACAGCATAATCAGAAAACTAAGTATAATACATAAACTGCATACAGCAGCCAAAAGCAGCCAATAACATTGTTAATGTTCACGACAAACTAAGATGAAAAAAAATACAAGACGCACGCAATGTATGGCCAGCTAGAAGATTCCTCATTGCTCATATATTTCTTCGTCGCCCCATTCGTGCATTATCCCAAGGAAATATTCATTGAACTCCTTCCGTCTGCAGTGTGCGGCCAATACATCCTCCAGACGGTATGGCATGTGTTCATTTCTTAGACCGTAGTTTCCTATTCTATCCACACGTAGTGGCCACTCATCCCATGCCTTTGTATCATGAGAGTACTCTCTGGTATAACCCAAATCGGCGTAGTAGATGCAGCTAGGTCGAAGTGTCGGCTGCACTCTAGTGTCGACGGAGATACACCGGATATAATTCACGAAGAAGGCATTACTGCCAATGTTACTGACCGGATGGAGAGAGCGGCTCTGAGTGTCCACACGGCACCAATGGTTTGCCCGCCAAAGCCAGGTTGACCAACAACACAAGCAGATCACCATCCGACTTCACAGGTAGAACTTCTCATTTCAATTGGAAATGAAATTAGTGTCTCATCTTGACAGTGCTCGCGCGCTGCTCCAACCATACATTGGTGCACACTATTCTTAGGACTCAAAATTATCCACAACTATTGCATACAGTTCACCATTGAACGGGGTAATGCAACGCAAACTATGGTTCTCCATCGAAAAACTACCATCTGCCCAATCTTCATATATATCCTTAGTTGGAGTGCTCTCATCGACCCAACCAATTTCCGGCGGGTAATGTGTGGCAACGAAGACCATAGTCGGGGATTTGATTGCAGCGACTGAATTCAAACAGATGGCATCTGCGCCTCAAACATAGTGTTCGATGCCTTTGTGAGTGGGTTCGAAGCCGTATCTTGTGCGGCGGTTCTTCTGGGCAAGCACGATGACGCCACGGCAAAAGCCGGAAGTAGTATCTAAAATATATTGATGAAGATAACATTCAACACTAAGATTGAAAATAAGAATAGATTAACCCTATAGATATGGAGGAATTTGGAGGAATTTGAACCTTGCACGAACTTCCGATAGATCTATGGTGATGGCGGGATGTGCCGAGTTGGAGGAAGGTGAACCTCAGCGCGTGGAAGGCGTGGTCTACCATGATCCATTCGTGCGGTGCACGTCGGGCTCAGGTAAACCTGAGCGCCAATTTCTACAGACTTGCCTCATAGCGAGTAGGCGTCCACGTACTCCTCATTCGCCGTAAGCATTCGCCGATCTTGTGAAGTGGTCCGTCACCCATGAGAGAGGCCCAGCTCACGGAGCGCGCCGCGCTTGGATGCGCCGCCTCGGAGGCGACGAGCTCGGGCGCGGGCTCGGCGCGCGGGCTCGTCGGCGATGGCTCGGGAGGCGACGGGCTCGGAGGCGACGGGCTCGGATGCGCGGGCCGGAGGCGACAGGCTCGGGGCGATGGCCGGCGCATTCTTCTTCTCCATGCCGCGTGGCTGTCGGCGGTTGGGGTTTTTCCTTCGATTTGGAGAAGTTGATGGGACGTGAGAGGCGTGGTTTCGTGCGTGAGCGAGAATGAGACGTACTGAAAGAGGGAGGGAGAGAGGGGCTTACGCGTCCTAAATGACGCGTCCACTAGTGCACGTTTGCACCACGACACGCGTCAACAATGGCACGTCTTCCACTTATGCACCGCAACACGCGTCCTCGAGTCTAACCTTGGAAATTTAGATATACTGGTATACAGTCATATACTAGCATTTTGTGTGCTCAGGTTTCCCCTTGGGTGCTAATAGCTAGTGCAATATACTCGTTTTACCTCATGTGGCTGGTCAACAAGAGTCAACAAATGGGATTAACCAGTTAAATGAGTTATTTAATGTGCAAAAATTCGAAAAAGAGTGGCACTTACTCATGGAGTCTTTACCACAAGTTGCCACTTCTCAAATCATAGATAAATCATAGATAAATCATAGATAAATCAAGTTTTACCACAAATTGCCACTTCTCAAATCACCTAGTAGCTATGAAGGTGCATGGTTTTCCACACCTTCCCAAAAAAGCTTTCCCCAAACATACTTTGTCTGAATGAGGCCATAATTTTCACACTCATGTATATTTGTATTGCAAATAGTTTGAGGTAGGCCAAGATGGGTTTCATTGTACAAACACACATTTTCATTTTTAAATCTCATATTTGAATCCCTTAGTCTGTTTACTACTCACTTGCCCTTGGTTTCTTGATACTACTCGGTTTGCCCTCTCCTTCACAAATTCTCACAGACGCCCAACATTGCCCTAATTGGTCTAGCCCATGTCACGCGGATCGTGCCCACCGATCGTTGATCGTATGATTTAACGGGCAGATAATCTCTCTCTCTGGTCGCCACCATCCTCTCTCTCTCTCTCTCTCTCTCTCTTGGTTTGCTTCCACCCTTTATGTATGCTAAGAGCGGTTACCCAGTACGCTAAAGTTTGGTTTTCTGTATTATTTTTCACGAGCTAAATTATAAACTCTTTTAGGTATTATTTTTCATGCAAAAAATGATAAACCATCATCGATTTGTACTTTTCACGCAAAAAATGATACACCATCACCCATTTGTTGTAGCCATTACTTTTCACGCAAAAAATGATACACCATCACCAATTTATTGTAACCATTATTTTCCACGCAAAAAATGATACACCATCACCCATTTCTTGTAGCCATTACTTTCCACGCAAAAAATGATGAACAATCACCGATTTCTTGTAGCCATTATGGTAAAATGATAAACTATCATGAATTACCATTTCTTTTAGGCATTACTTTTCACGGTAAAATGATAAACTATATCACGATGTTCCATTTCCGTCAAGATAGTCCGCATTACTTTTTTGTTGAGATATACTCCCTCCGTCCACAAATAAGTGTACTTTTAGCTTTTGTACTAAGTCAAATATATGATGAGATTTTGGTATAATTTGAAACTACATTTCAAAACGAATCTCAGGATACTAAATTAGTGTCATAAATGCTACTAATTTTTCCTATATATGTGGTCAAAGTTTAAAGGGAAGTTTGACTAAACACAAAACCTAGATGACTACCCCCACAACGATCATGTCCTCCTTAATTTATTGTGTAAACCCCCACAACGGTCACCTCCTCCTTAATTTATTGTGTAAACCCCTACAACGGTCGTCTCTCCCTTATAAACACCCACAACGGCCATCCCTTGTATCAATAGGTTATGCCTCTCTCTTCTTCGTTCACATACACTTGATCCATTGCCATGGCTTCCACGTCTCGGACGCGAACCGGAAGGGGAAGGGGAAGGGGCGGCCGGGGTGGTGGATCATCATCATTGCCACCACCACCGTCAACACTGCCATTGATCATAGAGGAGTTCTTCATCGTCGTCTATGAAGACCCTTTGGTCAAGAAGGTACGTCCGCGTTCCCACATATATGATGCATGTGATTAATTATGGGCATGTTCTAAAAACCTTTAATTTCAAACGGATCGGCGCTCGATCTCTTGCAGGCACTCCCAAAAAAGTTTGCGGACTATCTTGACGGCCGGGAGCCAGCTAACGTGTATCTGCGAGCAGTATTGTGGTCTCGTCTTGACCGTGGAGGTCCTATTTGATGGTCAAGGCCGGATGTACCTCGACAAGGGCTGGGAGAATTTCGCCATCGCACACGGTGTGGATTTCGGCTGCTTCGTACACTTCAAATATGAAGGCGATGGTGTGCTCACAGTGAAGGTGTTCGACGGAATAATGTGCAGGAAGTACTACTACTCGGACGACGAATACGACGATGAAAGCGACGACGACGTGAAGCCATGCATCCATCCCCTTTAGATAAGGAAATTATGACCAAGAATATATATGTAGTTTCATATGCATCGATTTAGAGATCTAGCTATTTTCCTATATATTATTCATTTAAAAAATTATATCGCAATTTCCACCATGATTCGAGCACCATAGCCTCCAAACGATGCCGATATCGGCATGGTCAGAACGGCTATGCTCGCCGCCACTGCTAGGTCACCGTCGGGAAGCACCATGTTTAGCATAAGATTCACTTTAGATTAAGCTGCAAAAATAGTCACCTGCCATTGGCTGAGGCGGCCCCACAGAGCGGCTCTATATGATATTCTCTAAATAAATAGACGACCCCAACGGTCATTGGCTGCGGAGGCCCCACAGAGCGGGAATATATGATTTTCTCTAAATAAATAGAAGACCCCACTGGTCATTGGCTAAGCAGCCTCACAGCGGTAATATATGTCTTTTCCTGAAAATAGACGACCCCACGGTCATTGGCTGCGGCAGCCACACAGAGCGGTTATATATGTATTTTCTTGAAAAATAGACGACCCCACTGGTCATTGGCGCGGCCCCATAGAGCGGCCCCATTTGTCATTGGCAGCAACGCGTATACAATCAGGAAATAAAATGGCCCACGCGTCAGCGACAAATGGATGGCTACCCGTCAGCACGAGACGGTCGGAGAGGAACGCCTCGTGCAGCCCCACCGGTCAGATTAACGGTAACGGTAAGGCCTCGACTGACGGCAACCCTCCCGTCAGGGGTTTCAAACTAGAGGGAGGAGAAAACTGAGGAAAAGTTAAGAGGTGGGGAAAGCCGAGGCACAACTAACGAACCGGGGCACGAAAATAGAAATCCCAAAGTCTAAGCTTGGGGATGCCCCGTGGTTCATCCTTGCATATTTCAAGAAGACTCAAGCGTCTAAGCTTGGGGATGCCAAGGCATCCCCTTCTCCATCAACAACTTATCAGGTCACCACTAGTGAAACAATATTTTTATTCGGTCACATCTTATGTGCTTTACTTGGAGCGTCTGTGTGTTTTTATTTTTTGTTTATGTTTGAATAAAATCGGATCCTAGCAATCCTTGTGTGGGAGAGAGACACGCTCCGCTTTTTCGTATGAACACTTATGTTCTTCGTTTTTCATGTTCATGGCAAAAGATAAAAGTTGTTGCACTTATTGCTATTTGGTTGGAAACAGAAAATGCTTCATATTGTCTTGAATAGTTTGATACTTGGCAATTGTTTTGAGCTCTCAAGTAGATCATGTTTAAGCTCTTGCACCATGTGGTTTAAACCTATTAGTGGAGAACTACCGTAGAGCTTGTTGAAATTGGTTTGCATGATTGATCTCTCTAAGGTCTAGATATTTTCTGGTAAAAGTGTTTGAGCAACAAGGAAGACGAGTGTAGAGTCTTATAATGCTTGCAATATGTTCTTATGTAAGTTTTGCTTGCAGGTTCATACTTGTGTTTGCTTCAAACAACCTTGCTAGCCAAAGCCTTGTACTGAGTGGAAAGGCTTCTCGTGCATCCAAAACCTTGAGCCAAAACCTATGCCATGTGTGTCCACCATAACTACCTACTATGTGGTATTTCTCTGCCATTCCAAGTAAATACTTCATGTGCTACCTTTAAACAATTCAAAACTTTATCACTCCTTATTTGTGTCAATATTTTATAGCTCATGGGGAAGTATGTGGTGTTTTATCTTTCAATCTTGTTGGGCAGAACTTTCACCAATGGACTAGTGGCTTCATCCGCTTATCCAATAATTTTGCAAAAAGAGCTGGCAGCGGGGTTCCCAGCCCCAATTAATTAACTTTCATTAATAATTCTCTTCACATGTTTTGCCCTGATTCATCTAAGCAACTTAATTTTGCAAATAGACACTCCTTCATGGTATGTGAAATGTTGGAAGGCACCCGAGGATTCGGTTAGCCATGGCTTGTGAAAGCAAAAGGTTGGGAGGAGTGTTATCCATAAATAAAAACTAAAGTACATGTGTAAACAAAAGAGAAGAGGGATGATCTACCTTGCTCGTAGAGATAACGTCCTTCATGGGAGCCGCTCTTTGAAAGTCTGTTTGGCAAGAGGGTTAGAGTGCCCACTACCATTCGTTGACAACAACAAACACCTCTCAAAACTTTACTTTTATGCTCTCTATATGATTTCAAAACTTAAAAAGCTCTAGCACATGATTTAATCCATGCTTCCCTCTACGAAGGGCCTTTCTTTTAGTTTATGTTGAGTCAGTTTACCAACTTCCTTCCATCTTAGAAGCAAACACTTGTGTCAACTGTGCATTGATTCTTACATACTTGCTTATTGTACTCATCATATTACTTTGTGTTGACAATTATCCATGAGATATACATGTTGAAAGTTGAAGGCAATTGCTGAAACTTAAATCTTCCTTTGTGTTGCTTCAAAACCTCTTATTAAGAATTTATTGCTTTATGAGTTAACTCTTATGCAAGATTTTTGATGCTTGTCTTGAAAGTAATATTCATGAAAAGTTTTGCTATTTGTTATCTATTTGTTAGCAAACTATAGATCGTTGCCTTGAGTCACTTCATTCATTTCATATGCTTTACAATAGTATGATCAATATTATGTAAGTAGCATGTCACTACAGAAATTATTCTTTTTATCGTTTACCTACTCGAGGGCGAGTAGGAACTAAGCTTGGGGATGCTTGATACGTCTCCAACGTTGCTATAATTTCTGATGTTCCATGCTAGTTTTATGACAATACCTACATGTTTAGCTCACACTTTATAATGATTTAATGCATTTTCCGGAACTAACCTATTAACAAGATGACGAAGTGTCAGTTCCTGTTTTCTATTGTTTTTGGTTCCAGAAAGGCTGTTCGGGCAATATTCTTGGAATTCGACGAAACAAAGGCCAAATATCTTATTTTCCCCGGAAGGTTCCAGAACACTGAAGGAGAGTCGGAGGCGGGCAGCAGGGGGCCCACACATATGGCGGCGCGGGTGGCCCCCTGCCGCGCCAGCCTATGGGGAGGGGCCCCGTGGCCCTCGACTCCGCCTCTTCGCCTATATAACCCCTCGAGACCTAAAAACGCGATGAATTGACGAAACTCAGAGAAAGACTCGAGTGCCAGCCATCGCGAAACTCGTTTCGAGGGACAGAATCTACGTTAGGCACCTGCGGACGGGGGAAGTGCCCGGAAGCCATCTCCATCAACGCCGCCGCCTCCATCATGCTCCGAAGTAGTTCCCCCATGGACTACGGGTTCTAGCAGTAGCTAGTTGGTACTCTCTCTCCCATGTACTTCAATACAATGATCTCATGAGCTGCCTTACATGATTGAGATTCATCTGATGTAATCGGTGT
Source organism: Lolium multiflorum (assembly GCA_030979885.1). Taxonomy (NCBI): domain Eukaryota; kingdom Viridiplantae; phylum Streptophyta; class Magnoliopsida; order Poales; family Poaceae; genus Lolium; species Lolium multiflorum. Next base: position 272,362,164 of record CM061748.1, on the reverse strand, counting down.
TGTGTTTGTTGGGATCCGATGAATTGTTACATTATGATCGGTCTATCTATATAAGTTTGTGAAGTTATTGTTGCTGCAATCTTGTTGTGTTTAATGCTTGTCACTAGTGCACGAGTGGCATGATCTTAGATTTAAGCTCTATACTTATTGCTTAGATTGTATCTACAAGTTGTTTGCACATGTCTATGTCAGGAACCCGAGGCCCCAGTGACATGACAACTGGGATAACTGGAGGGAAGGCTTAGGTATGAGGATTACATGTTTTCACCAAGTGTTAATGCTTTGCTCCGGTGCTCTATTAAAGGAGTACCTTAATTGCCGTAGATTCCCTTGAGGCCCATTTGCCTACGCGGCTGGTAGGACAAAAGATGTTATGCAAGTTTCTCATTGCGAGCACGTATGACTATATATGGAGAACATGCCTACATAATTAATAATCTTGATGTTCTGTCTTAATGCTATTTCAATCCTATCAATTGCCCAACTGTAATTTGTTCACCCAACACTTGTTATTGGAGAGTTACCACTAGTGAAGATAGCTGGGAACCCCGGTCCATCTTTCATCATCATATACTCGTTCTACATGTCATTGGAAGTAGTATCAACTATTTTATGGTGCCATTGCTCTCATATTCTTCTACTGCTGCTGTGTTACTGTTACTATTGCTCTCATATTACTGCTGCTTTCACATCACCCTGTTACTAGTGCTTTTCCAGGTGCAGCTGAATTGACAACTCAGTTGTTAAGGCTTATAAGTATTCTTTACCTCCCCTTATGTCGAATCAAAAAATTTGGGTTTTACTTCCCTCGAAGACTATTGCGATCCCCTATACTTGTGGGTTATCAAAGTGTTATAACGCCAAAATTCAGTTTGTATAGGGGCAAATCCTCGTTACTAAATTGAACAAATAACGCCATCAAATCATCTTTTATTACCTCCCAATTTTTTTGATAAAACTCCGCCAGAAAACCGTCCGGACCAGGAACTTTATTGAGCTCCATCTGTGAGATCGCCTCAAAGACCACCTCTTTAGTAAAAGGAGTTGTCAAGATCTCATTCTCAACCGTTGAAATTTGCGGGATATCATGTATCACTTCCTCCATTAGAGATATATTGCTTGGCACCGGTGTCCCAAATAATTTCTTATAAAATTCAGTAATGTAGATTTTAAGATTATCTTCCCCAACAATAGTTCCCTCCTGTTGCTATAATTGAATTTTTTTATTCTTTCGATGTTTACCATTTGCTATCAAATGAAAGTATCTCGTATTATTACCACCCTCCTGAATATGTTTAACTTTTGCCTTTGTGCTCATTTAGACTCCTCATCCCTTCATAATTTATTTAAACTCTCATTTGCTTTCTTTAGCTGTTCTTTTTCATTCAAACTCAAAGGATTTGTTTCTCCTTTCAAATCTAAATGATCAATAATATGTAACAGTCGATCTTTTTCTTATTTATACTTTCCACTTTGATTTTTTGCCCATCCCCTAAGGAATCTTCTTATATGTCTCAGCTTCAATTTATTCATCCAAGTCTCCATTGGATTCGCCTCCACCAAAACTGATTTCCACTCCTTTACTATCATATTAAAGAACCCCTCTTGCCGCAACCAATGTAGCTCAAAAGAGAATTTTGACTTATTACCCAGATGTGCCTTCACCCCTGAATCAATAAGTATTGGAGCGTGATCTGAATCAGCTCTAGTCAAAGCTCTAACTGTTACTAAAGGAAATTTCTGTTCCCAAGAGATGGACGCTAAAACTCTATCAAGCTTCTCATATGTAAGTTCATCCCTACGACTTGCCCATGAAAACACTACGACGGTGAAGACAACAACTTGCAAATGCCAATCTATATACTTTGCTCTCAGCAGTCAGCACTTACATGCTATAATTCCGAATCCCAATACCATAGAGAGAATCCGACTACATAATCTGATGAACAAGATCCTGAAAATCTCCATCTGACTGGATCAGGCATTCAGGCTATTTAGGAATATGTTTCCTTCCGTACTGCCGTCGTACCATTCGCACATGAGCAAGATGGAAACATGTATGAGACAGACCGCGACGAAGAGGACCAGTAACCCGAGAACGAGCACGTCAATACACAACAGAGCCGACCCAGGCAGGAGTCGTGGAAGCCAAACTTAAGAGTTGGTCTGAGAACTCAAAATTCTGAAAAGTTACTACACTTTACTACTACACCATTCTTCAGACTTCAGATTGCCTACTAAGCTACTACATACAGTACTAAACTACTACAGGCGCAACATCACCACAGCTTCGCAATATGTACAAGGCTTGCCTCTGGAAAGTTACCAACTCAAAGATCAGCCATGGTAGCTCCCTGAACAAAATTTGTGAATTTTGTATTAGTACGACATTACGGCAAAACATAGAGATATGCACATAGGCAACATCTTCAGGTACCTGGCTGACTCATTTGCTGTCTTCATCACTAGATGAAGTTTGAAAGAGCGAGAGCGCGATCAAGGGGCCTAGAACCGGTGGCACTGGAGGCGGTCGGCTAAAAGCGACGAGGGGCTCGGCGTTTTCATCCTTTGTGAGGGCCGACTTAGTAGAGTTGATCTCCTTCTCATGCTTCTGGGGAGTAGTAATCGTCATCAGCCCTATTCAAAGTTGAGCACAACGTAAAATTAGCCACTGAACTGCTTCTTGAGAAACCATTGAGCAAACTGAGAGTACATATATATCTTAACATACTTGCCAGTCCATTCACAGGCTTGATCTGTCTGGCTGCAGTTCCCACAAGAGATTTCGCACTTGCCCTCATGGAATCGATGTGCTAGCTGCCTGCAATCTTTACTCAAACAACAGATTCACCGGAATAAGCATGCAACAGTTACATGTTTGGCATCCCCAAATGTATACCATGAAGTTCACGGAGCTTGAATATTTTTTTTTGCGAAACACGGAGCTTGAATATACTACAGTTAATTAATTAAATGATTCTCAAGTGCCAACATATATCTGAAACTGTACAGCAAGAGCCATGCAGAAAACGCAGATAGCATTCATTAGAAATTCAGAATGCAACAAGAAAGGAGAATTTTTTGTTGGCGCGAAGAATGATTTTGGCTTTCACAAAACGATACCATGGATCCGATCTTCGCACCAATTGACCTATGAATTAGCAAGCATATCCAAGGACCTGATAACTTGATTGCCACACACATACAAATCATGTCCACGGGCCGGCTCTGGAGAAGACGAAGAAGAAATACGAACACACCATATCCATATGTCTTCCTAAATTTACGGGTATCCATTTCCATGCGAGGAAACCGCACATATGCATATCGTTTCCTCTCAAGAACAAGCAAGCATATTAAAAATATAGAACAGATCGGAGATAACGATACCCACGCATGTGGGATGCAAACAATACACGAATATCTACTAGAGCGCGATAGGGGAAATCCCAAACCGCGACGCAAATCGCCAAGGATCAAGAAGCCCTACCTCGATTTCTCTGCGCAGGATCGATTGATTTTGAGCGCCGCATGATGGCGTGTCCTTGATTTTGTTATGACGGTCTCTCAGGTTGTGGAGGATGGGCGAAACATCAGGAACTTTCTGGGAGCTGGCAGGATACCAGAATCATCCATTCCCTGAAGAGCATATGGGCTTACACTTGCGTCCGAACGAGCTGGAGGTCAGGGTACGGAGGGCCGAATCTGAACGAGGTCCATCTAGGCCGGTGAACTCAAAAGTCATAAATGGGCCTGTTACCCGCTTCCGATCGAAGGTTTCATGGTCTCCTCGTCAGCCCTCTTCTGATTCTTGTTTCAAAAAAAAACATCACTTTTTGCAAAAGGAAAAAAAAAATCTTGCGAGAACGGCGACTCGGCGAGTATATGCGAGAGTACAGTGTACGAGACCTGGTCGCAGTAGGCTGCTAACTTCGTTCGTCACGTCGAGCAGCCGCCTACCTACATCAACAGACAACAGTGTGCTGTTTCCAGATTGGCACTCGACTGAGCTTGCCAGCCGACTTTCGGCCAGCAAATGCGCACCGAGGAGCAGCCATTTAGAGCATCCCATTCGTCTCCCCGATTTGGCCTCCGAGCGCCGTTTTTCTCATCCGGACGGCAAATTTTGGTCCAGTCGCGTCCCCGATTCCTCGTTTTTCTCCGTATTTGGGCCAAAATACATCCGGCGAGCCCACGCCATCCCCGGGTCCCCGAGGCGTGCTCGGGGACTCCGGACGAAGCGAAAGTGCGCCAAACGCCGAGATTTCTCTCCCGCGCTTTCGCTTCGGCTTCCGCGCGAGAGATGGACCCGACCGGTCTTCCGCGCGGAGTAAAGGCTGCCGCCGGTCAGCTCGCCGCGGGCGCGTAACATCCACGCGGCAATAAAACGCCGGCTCCTGGCTCGCCTAAACACTCCGCTCGTCGCGACGCGTCGCACCACTCTTCCTCTTCCTCCTCCTCTTCCTCTTCCTCGACCTCGACGAGATCCATGGCCTACAACGACGAAGACGGCGCCGCCAACAACGGCTTCCCTCGCCGGTCCCTCCACGCGTGGGAGGGCACCTCCTCCACGGCGGGGTACCCCCATGCGGACACGAGGCCTCCCGGCGGGTGGCGGTAAGTGCGGGCGGCGTGCCAATCCCGCCGCCGCCCCGGGGACGCTACCTCGAAGCCGCCATCGAGGAGGTCCGACTAACGTTGTCGGACCAGGACCGCGCCGAGCCGCGCTACCCCGACAACCCCGTCGTGGAACAGCTTCTTCCTTTGCGGTGGGAGCAGGAGCTCGCCGCCTACGACGGCCCGCCGCCTCCGCCTCCCGCGCAACAACGCCGCCGGACGCAAGCGGTGGTGGAGCGTGCCGGGCCGGACGCTCGAGGCCGTCCTCGAGCACATCGAGGGCGGCAACTTCCCCATTCTGACGATGCCCCCACTGTCGAGGGCATCGGCCAGCCGCCGCCGGGGAAGCTGGCAGCCACGGCGCATGGCTGCCAGTTCCTCGTCGTCCGGTTCGGCGGCGAGGTCGATCTCCAGGTCGGCGCCATCCTTGGCGCCGGTGAAAAAGGAGCCGTCTTCCCCGCCGAGCAACCGCGCGCGCGGCGGCGGGATCGTCATCCGCGAGCCATCGACGGCACAAGGACGGCGCCGCCCCAAGCGCGAACCCGACACCTCCGGCGAGCGGAAGCGCAAGCCAGCGAAGGTGAAGGTGGAGGAGGCCGAAAGCGCCGAGGACGCCGCCATCCTCGAGGCCGTCATGGCGAGGTCCCTCCAGGACCTCGTCCCCGCCGAGAACTCCATGCCACTCGACCAGGCCTGCGCCTGGTCGAGGGAGCAGTGGGAGAAGGAGGAGGCGGAGCGGCAGGCGAGGCTCCTCGAGGACGTCGCTCGCTACCGCCGGCCTGCGACTCCTCCATCCGGCGTCGCCGTCCCCGTCATCGACCTCGAAGCCTCCGACGATGACTGGTACAAGCCATCGCCGTCCCCTCCTCGCACCAGTGGTCGGTGGGGAGACGCCGGTCAGGGCAGCAGCCAGGCCGCGCCGCCGCAGTTTGACGACGACGGCTCCGACGATGATGGCGGCGACGGCGGCGACTACACGGTGTTCTACCGCCAGTAGAGAGCCGTGTTTTAAAATTTAGAGTTGTATTCCCCTAGCCGAATTCGAAATATAGTCGAATTTGGCCTCTATGTATGAACTTCGCCTCTATATAGTAAATATCATTAAAGTTAGTCTAAATTCAGCCGTTTTTTGCCGTATTTCGTCAAGTTTACGTTTTTCAAAATTAAATCAACGGCTACGACTGGGATCGCGGCTGGGAAACTGGCCCTCCCCACGCCATAATTTCGTCCAATCCGGACGAAATTATCCCCGGATTTCGACGTGGGGAGGCCAAACGAGTGGGGATGCTCTTACAATATCTAGTCCTCATCGGTTTACATCGACGACACTGTTATATTATACTGTTATATTATGATTCAAATTTAAAGGAAGGCTAACTTCGGACGAGCGAAGCGATACCTGTTGCCGCCCCGCGGTACGGATCATTGCCACTGCCTATATGTACATCCTGTAAGCCGCCGGCTATGGTTTATCAGATTATAAGATAACCCACAATGTTTGTAAACACCCCCGATATAGTGAAGTATTTACTGGCTGGTGCTCGTGGTTTTTTCCACTTCTGTGTTGGAAGGGGTTTTCCACGTTAAATCTTGTGTCTCCATTGCGTTTTCTTTTATCGTTTTTCGTTATTTGCTTGTCGCCTTTATAACAGACACGTATCTTCCTATTTCACAATATATGATTCTTAGCACGGTATCATAAACAATTTGATGATGTGACACCATATTAGCACGATATGTTTTTAATAGCTGCAACATATATCTTGACATACCTTTTTGCTGCTTCTCGGGCAACAACCTTGGTGCCCTGTGCCTAGATCCGCCCTGGCTGACGGTAAAATAATGCCGACGTACCACTATTACTGCGTCGGAATTAAGTCTCGCCCAGGTCTGGACCAGATATTGCTACCACCGACGTACCACTATATTGGAGTGCCAGCGGTAAGTGTAGTCACAATCTCTACCCCCGGTGGATAGCCTTTTCAGTTTAAAATAAAATAATAGAAAATCAAAATTTTAAATTCTTTGAGATGTCCATATGTTATTGTGGTGATAGAGCATACCACTTCATGGTGTAGTACGCACGTCGTTGATATAACACAAGTGAAACACCGTTCCACTTATATTACATCCCTCAGAGCGGTACAATAGAAACATATGTGAGTCCAAGGTATGTTTATAGAAGGATACACAAACTGTTTACAGAAGATCAACATAGCCTCCTACTTTACAGTGAGGTAAAAATTCAAATAAAGCTTCAGAAAACAACTCATAGACTAACTTATTGCTACCCCTAGTTCTATAGATACTTGGCTTGCTATAGAACTCTAGCTACTTAGGTGCTAGCATTAGGGAAATGTTCCCTTCTATTACTAGTCTAAGTTTCCACTCTAGCTGATGCACAAGTTGACTCCATTGACTTCTTTGAATGGATTCTTCATCTTGTTGCAGTTGACTCCTTTGTCTTCGAGTTCCACAGTAGTTTCTCCTTTGGTGCCTTGATCTAAGGAGTTCAAATGGGAGGGAATGAGTACGAGCGTACTCAGCAAGTTCATATTAGGAAACAGGTGTATCATGCACAAGCTATAGCCACAGACCAGAAAGTCATAGGCAAATGCAAGTTTTCATAAACATTTCTTCAAAAGGTTTATTTTATTCTGAAAACTATACCCGTCAGTCTTCACAGGTTGAACAGAGCTTCATGGAGTTCCTTGCCGCGTTCGTAGTTCCCTTCCCGGAATAGGGAGTGACAACCACAATTTTGATACCCTCTGCTGAGGTGCGTTACTTTTCCCATAAGAGAACTTATCCTTGATACCAACCGAGTGATCTTTCCCGTCCACACTTCCTTGTTGTGGGGCCAGGTGTAAGGTCCAAGCCAATCACTGCCTTCTCTGTGACCTTGCATACACACCCTTTTGTCCATCTGTACACCCCCGGTAGACATCTCCCGATCATACGGCTTTACCCCCGGTGTAGGGCAATCCCTCATAGACGATAGATCCTCTCATCCACACGGATGGGGATTTAAAAGGATTTCCCAACCTACTGCAGTGTTATCCCCAACACCCAACCAGGCTCCATCAAGTCCGTTGATATGCAAGAGGGAAAAGATACAGTTGACTTCCCAGAGCCATTATAGATCTCATGGTTAACGCGATGTACGACGCTAGAATCACTAGACGGCATTGGTACTTAGTCCTAGATGAGTAGTACCCATGCAATGGAACCTCCACCATATCAACACATACCATGGTTCCAATGCCCACCACATAGTCATATTCATAATTAGAAAATAATACTTTGCTTTTCAATGCAAGAGTAATAAGTATAGTACTGTTCATATAGTTTGATAAAAATAATCAAAGAACATGAGCAAGCGATGAACTTGCCTTTCTTGACTGCAAGATGATGCAGGCAAAAGCTTCGATACGTGATAAATCCAAATTCTGAAATACCATCATCATCCGGTAAGGACAATGTTTAAAGAACTGACAAAGATGCTATAATGTATAGTATGAGATGCAATCATCCCGAGCGTAACCTAACCTCGATGATTTTAAGATTAATAAGTTTTAAAGATTTCTTTAGAGTGTGTTGCACTTTTAAGATGGTTCTCAAACAAGGTTCTTATTAGGGTTGGTGATATTATATCATAAACAAGTGATATAATGCATCATAATTATCATACGCACAAAGGAATGGTGGTTGCATAACAAGTTAAGAGTAGTTGTCAGTTTTAAGTTCTACAGGGCATGGTTGATGATTACTTATATTATATTTCAAAAGAATAACTTTTGAAGAACATATTGATTAATAAATAATAAGTATTCCAAATAAGAACTATGGCTTCTATGGATTGATTGACATTTGTTCTTCAAAAGAATAACTTTTGAAGAACAGGTTAAATAAGAACAATAACTATTATAATTAGGAGCTATGGGCTTCTAGGGTTTACAATTGGATTCATTTAGTTCCTGATAGCGTGTATACACACGTCCGTTGGGAACCCCAAGAGGAAGGTGTGATGCGTACAGCAGCAAGTTTTCCCTCAGTAAGAAACTAAGGTTTATCGAACCAGTAGGAGCCAAGAAGCACATTGAAGGTTGATGAGATGTAGTGCGGCGCAACACCAGGAGATTCCAGCGCCAACGTGGAACCTGCACAACACAACCAAAGTACTTTGCCCCAACGAAACAGTGAGGTTGTCAATCTCCGGCTTGCTGTAACAAAGGATTAGATGTATAGTGTGGATGATGATTGTTTGCAGAAAACAGTAGAACAAGTATTGCAGATTGTATTCGATTAAAAGAATGGACCGGGGTCCACAGTTCACTAGAGTGTCTCTCCCATAAGATAAATAGCATGTTGGGTGAACAAATTACAGTTGGGCAATTGACAAATAAAGAGAGCATGACAATGCACATACATGATATGATGAGTATTGTGAGATTTAATTGGGCATTACGACAAAGTACATAGACCGCTATCCAGCATGCATCTATGCCTAAAAAGTCCACCTTCAGGTTATCATCCGAACCCCTTCCGGTATTAAGTTGCAAACAACAGACAATTGCATTAAGTATGGTGCGTAATGTAATCAATAACTACATCCTCGGACATAGCATCAATGTTTTATCCCTAGTGGCAACTGCACATCCACAACCTTAGAACTTTCTGTCACTGTCCCAGATTTAATGGAGGCATGAACCCACTATCGAGCATAAATACTCCCTCTTGGAGTTAGTAGCAAAAACTTGGCCAGCCTCTACTAACAACGAAGAGCATGCAAGATCATAAACAACACATAGGTAATCGATTGATAATCAACATAACATAGTATTCTATATCCATCGGATCCCAATAAACACAACATTTAGCATTACAGATAGATGATCTTGATCATGTTAGGCAGCTCACAAGATCCGACAATGAAGCACATAAGGAGAAGACGACCATCTAGCTACTGCTATGGACCCATAGTCCAGGGGTGAACTACTCACTCATCACTCCGGAGCGACCATGGCGGTGAAGAGTCCTCAGGGAGATGATTCCCTCTCCGGTAGGGTGCGGAGGCGATCTCCTGAATCCCCGAGATGGGATTGGCGGCGGCGGCGTCTCGGAAGGTTTTCCGTATCGTGGCTCTCGGTGCGGGGTTTCGCGACGAAGGCTTTAAGTAGGCGGAAGGGCAGAGTCGGGGGCCACACGAGGGGCCCAGATGGCAGGGCCGCGCGGCCAGGGGCCAGGCCGCACCGCCCTATCATCCGGCCGCCTCGTGGCCCCACTTCATGAGTCCTCCGGTCTTCTGGAAGCTTCGTGTGAAAATAGGCCCTGGGCGTTGATTTCGTCAATTCCGAGAATATTTCCTTACTAGGATTTCTGAAACCAAAAACAGCAGAAAATAACCGGCTCTTCGGCATCTCGTTAATAGGTTAGTGCCGGAAAATGCATAAATATGATATATAATGTGTATAAAACATGTAGATATCATCAATAATGTGGCATGGAACATAAAAAATTATCGATACGTCGGAGACGTATCAGTTCCCTAATAGGGACTAGTTGATTTCTTAAGTAGAATGGGTCTATATGTAGCAAGTTTTGGCAGGTTTATTACTATGGTTTATCATAAACACCATATCAAAGGATGATTATCCAAGTGGTTCCATAAGTTAGCTATTACGGTTTACTATGACTTCACATTTGCTTTACTAAGTAATCACTAATGGTTCCTAATCTAGGAGGCTTATTATTTCCTAAGTAGGGTTTAGTTGTTCAGGAACATGGGATGTGGATTACTACACAAGATTTGTATTACGGTTGATCACTATGGTTCTACTAGGATACGATACTTAAGGTTGATTTCAATGGTGTGCTACTAAGAATGGGTGATCAATGGTGTTAATAGGTGAATAACAAATTAGGGTTTGCTCCTAAGTGGCACTAGGGATCATATAGGGATTAGTCAAAATAAAGACATGAAATGATGATTTCGTGTGAATTGGTTTTATTTTAGTGGATCATGAGTATGCATTCATTGGTTTCTTATTAAGGTGCTACATGGAAATTAAATCTCATATGATCACATGTGATACATAAATAGGGTTTTAGAGTTGATTCTAATGTGGAATGATCACATAAAATAATGGGATCAAGATGCTTGTTTATATTAGAACTAGGTTTCTAATTTATGCTACAATTCCTAAAATGTTAATTGGCAATATAGTTGTGGTCACTAATTACTTTGAAACAAAAGTAATAATGGTATTAGCATTTTATTTATTTTAAGTGATTTAATAATTAAGAGAAACACTACTTAGGGTTTAATTTAGAAATAAGGGTTTTATAATTATTGTTAGGTTTTAAAATAATAACTTTCTAATTAAAAATGTTTGAGTTCACAATATTTAAACTACCAAAATAATATTGAATTTAAATATTTTCTTGATTTATTATTATTTAAAGAAAATAGAAAATAGTAATTTGCAAATTAGGGTTTATGAGTTATCACTAATATTTAAGGGGGTGCAATTATGATAAAGAAAATTAATCTTATCATTTTACTTAGTTACTGAATAGCTATTACTTATTTTTGATACTTAGCTAATTTGTTGAATTCAAATTGTGTTTTAAATAAATGGTAAAGTCATAATTAATTAAGGTAAAAATAAGTGGATTTTTATTTTGACACATATTTTTATTTTATATTTTATTCGAATAGAGTTTACTTTTGTGAACATTTTTATATATGATTTATATTTTTCTGAGCTAAAATGAATTTTACCTATTTCTGCAAAGTTTCAACTATTTACTGGTTTTTAAATCAAATCTAAAAAAACTAAACGTACCGGTTCGATCATACCCACACACACAGACAGGTGGGGTCATTGCCAGGTCAGACGCCACGTTGGTGAAGACTGGTCAACAACCACGCGTGGGACCTACTGGCCACATCGGCCTCGCCGGTCAATGACCGCCGGCGGTCACCACACGACAGCGCCGCCGTTTTACGGCCTCCCGGGATGCGCATCTAGGTTTTTCTGAACAAGCACAACAAGGCGAATCGATGGTGGTGGTGGTTTCGCGAGGGACTCATCGAAGCATCGCCGACAAAGGGATGTTGTGGCGGTTTACTCCAGCGAGAATCGAATCGGGGGCTACATACAATGCCAGGAAGCGAGAGTAGGTTCTAAAGACGCGTATGCTCACCCTGAATCAATTGCAGTGGTCGGAAGCGAAGAAGATGGCCGGAGACGATGACAATCGACCGCTTTCCGGTGAACCCGAGCGAAAGGGAACTTCAAAATTGGTTTGATCCTGAGCTCCTCTTGGACGATTGGCTCCAACATGATGATCCTTGAGTCCAGCCGCTCCTCCTGGACCGCTCAATCGAGCTTGGGGTGGCTCCAGTCGACGGCTTCGTCTTCAACTCCGGCGATAGTGAGTGGATGGTGGTGAGAGATAGAGAGGGTTAGGGAGTGAATGAAGTGACAGAGAAGAACAAGGAGATCTCGGCGATCCTCCCCTCTTATTTATAGCTCCCAGAGAGGTCTATATCGACGGTGAGCTTCGGCGACCGGCGGCCAGGATGCGGTGTTCATGCGGATTAGGGTTTCAGGCGCGAATCGTGACGTTTTTGGATAGGCTAGGACGCGAGAGATATAGAGGAGGGTTCTGGAAGCTTCTGCCGCGTCTGAGGTGATCTCTATCGCCAATGACGATGTGGTCGTCGCTCTTCTCTACGCTGTGGACGCCGTGGAGGAAGACTATGCCTCCTTTTGTTTCATGCCAGCGATGAAGCGGTACGAGGCCGTGGGCTGGACTGGTCCGTGGAGTTGGCGTGGGTCTTGGGATGCTGCTGGACTGTCTACAGGCTTCTCTGCCAGGTAAGGTAATCCTCTCTCTTTTCTCCTTTTCTTCTTTTCTGTTTTTATTTACTGATTTGAATTTGCTATTTGATTTCAAATTTGAATTCTTTTTTATTTTGCAGGTTCTAAATTATTTGAATATCAAAACAATTTGATAATGATACTCACTGTATTGTTTTGTTTTAAAAAAACATTTGATAATTGATTAATTTTGTGTTCTTATGAGGCACAATTTAAAATTCAAATAGATATGAATTTTAGGGTTCAACTCAATTGCTTTTTAATTTAGGAATCAAATCTGTTTAAATGCTTTAAAATTTAGAACATGTGCATGGTGAACATATTTTTTTCTAGTGCTTAACCATAGTGATTACTCACATATAATTTAATTATGGCTAGAGTTTAACAAATGGTAAAAGGAATGGGACTGGTTCATGATTTTATGTGTATGATGGTTCCTAGGGTTTAAGAAGGGTGGTGAAATAAACTCTATAATCACCAACCTCCATTAACCATCTTAAGCTTAAATTATTTAGGATAGATCCTATATTCCTCATGGTTAAATAAACTATTTATATGATGATTTTGTTTTATAAAAATATTATTTCATTTGGTTCACTAAGCAAGATATTTGGGAATCAACATAGAATTGGATATTGGTTTCACTCTACCCACCAAATGGCATTTAGGCCTTAAGTATCTATGGCTTAGTTGATACTTGTGATCCATGATACACAAGTTAGGACATAATATTTTATGTGGAGTGGAACCTATGTGAAAGGTTTAGGGTTTTAGTGATGCTTCATTATTTGAAGTATAAAATAGGCATGAGGCATGGCAAGGTTTTATTTATAATCCCAAAGTGATACTTGGATTGGTATTTAATGTGGTCTAGGGTTATTCCTCCTCACTTAGTTAGAATTCTTGCATCAAGGCAATGCTAGGTTTGTCCCTAGTATTTCGATAAGCAAAGTTTAAGTACAATATCATTACTTTTCTACACAAGGCATGATGATTGGTCTGGGTTTAATTGCTAGGGATTTATCATTTTATGTGATGGATGATCTGATCTTGTAAATATATGGTTTGCCTAGGAATTCTACCTTGGTATCTTTTGTAGCTTGTTCTTCAGGAAATCTGATAAACCTGCATCTTGTGGTATTCCTCCACCTCCTAGCTTCTTCATATTGATCCTAGCTAATGCACATGGAGTGGCTCTCTGTGTTTGTTTCCTTGTATAATGCTATAAGATGTTCAAATGGATGAAGGGTGTGGCTCCTTTTATAGGCTTGGGCAAGCTCTAGTATCATGACACATAGGTGGGTGACTCTTGTTTTGGTTTGATGAGTAAGGTGCTCGGTTGTCATGCCCTCATCCATAGCAATCCTTTGAGCATGACGTGGCAAAGCTTGGGATGCAAGTCATGTAGATATTTTCATCCTATGTGGCATGATCATTATCCTCTCATATGATTTATCTTTTTATTGCCAAGTGGCATTTGTTACTAAATATCTTGTGAATGCTTTTATACTTGTGAATAATGCACCATATCATGTATGATTGGATTTATGTTATAATATTGGTCAAAAGGTCAAGGTTGAGGGTTATTTCTCAATTTTTGATAGTTGGTGTTTGAATTCACCAAGGTATGATCATATGAGTTTCGAAATACTCATAGTTAGTTTTATTCAAATAGTTTGAACTATAATTCGTAATGTAAATGGATTTAGTTTTATGATATTCCGTATATTTAATAAGTTATGATTTAAATAAGAATGTGTGGCTTTTATGCAATTTAGACCCCGTGGTTTACCTTATTTATAAGTGAATTAAATTACACACAAAGGTAGTTGCTAACTTTTAAGTGTTAATAAGTTAGGGTTTGATTCTTAGAGAATGTGTTGTTGTAAGGAATACCATGTTATAATCCTTTATAGGATTTGGTATTTGATCCTCACTTAAAGTGTTGTGATAGTAAAGCTAATCCCATTTGATCTAGTCCATAGATCAAATCATCTCTACCCAAACAAGGTTTTAGCAAAGATCACAGTGAAGTTTATAGCGCTTGACTTGATGATCTACTTCAATTCCATCAAGTCAAGTGAAACTTCAGTTACTGTGACAAGTTTTATTTGAAAGCGCAAAAATTCCCCGGATTTTCTATGCATGAATGCAATGCACACTTTGGTGTTCTCTCATTTTGTAGCCTCTAAACCTGGGATATTACAGTTATGTAACCTAGTTGTTAGGAAACATAAGAAACATGAATTCGATATATTTTATAAAATGACGCCATGTTTCGGTAAAACGTACAACATCAGATGAAAAAAAATTATATGAAAAACATCTACAGAAGCACTTACATCCGAATTCAACTTCCTACTGCTGTTTATCGAACTTTTAGATTCCTCAAAATCAAAAGTAGAGTTTTCTGAGGTTTTAGATTTCGATACAAAAATGTTCTAAACCTCACCCTAATCTGAAAACCATACCATGGCTCTTCTCCCTCTATCTTAGCTCACTTTCTTCTCATCATATTCCCATTTCCACCATCTTCCCCTTCCCCACCTTCTTTCTTTTCCTTATCTTCCCCTTCTCCACCCGCTTCTTCCCTCTCCTCCTTCCTCTCTCTCCCTTCGGCGAACATCCTCCCCTCCCTCCAACGCCCTTCCTGTACCTCCCTCCGGCAACCACCTCCGAGATGGATGCCTCTGGTGAGCTCAAGCTACTGCCTTTGGCGCCCCTTCCTCTTCCTTCCTCTGGTGCCCTTCCTCTACCTCCCTCCGGGGAGCTACTTCCTCCAGTGACCACCTTCTATCGCTCCATCCATCCGAAGACCACCTCCTCTCCCTCCCTCTTGCGAGACGCCCACTACCACGGCGACGACCAGATCTAGATATGAATCGAGGTTTTTTTAGTTCTGAAAAAGAATATCGTCAGTGTGCCAGCCTGGTGCGCCAGCGATATGCTGCTACCATCGGCGTGTTACCACTGACGCGCACGGGTGTGTTGTCGATAACCTATTCTGGTCAACCGGCGGTAGGCCTTTTCCTAATACTGTCAAGCTCTTGAAGGATGACAGGAGCCCGGAAGATTAGGATTCACAATTAAGCTCTTACCACATTCATCAAGGAATCATGTTGACGTGGGGTAACCACGAAAATGCCCATACATGATGGACTTGGGTTTTGGGGAAGAAGCGTAATGGTGGTTTCGACAGCGTACAAGCACAACACACATGAGACAAAATGAGGTTTTACCCAACTTCAGGCCTCCGATGTAGAAATTCTACATGTTGCTTGTCTGCTTGTAGTATGATGATGATTACACAGAGTCGCCAATGAGGTGAAAGTGGTGTTGATATAGTGTAACTAGGGTTTGGCGTTTGCGTACCTCTCTCTCGTCTTACCCTTGCCCGTTGACATAGGCATCCCCAATGGGCCTACCAGAGAAGGTACCCGGGGTTTATTGAAGGCCCACGACCCGAAGATTTATGAAGCCCGGAAGCCCAATTAGTTATCGATAAGGAAAGATAGAGTTGTATTAGGAATATTGAATTGTAATTACTACGGGACGGATTCAGATTTTCTCCCAAACTTTGTAACTTGTTTGTCACGAAATCCTCTGCTCCGCCTTTTATATAAGGGGGGAGTCAAGGGACGAAGAAGGAATCGATTCATTGTCAAAATAACCCTAGCTTTCTAATCGTCGAGTACTTTTCGGCTGAAACCCTCGAGATCTACTTGCCCTCTACTTCTAACTAAACCCTAGTCTACAATCTATAGGCATTGACAAGTTAATCCCTTGTCAATTGGCGCCGTCTGTGGGGACGAGAGGCGACAAGGAGCTGATCTCGATGGCACGTTCAAGATCGTCGACTTCTTCAGTAGCAAGCAACGCGATGGATAGAGGTAAACAGATCAAAACTGATCTAGTCGCTTTTGTTCCTCACCCGCCCTCATGTCTGGATGCATATGCGTATCTGGAAAAGCCTATGGAGATGACGTTCGGAAGGTTCTACTTCCGCGTCGAGAAAGAAGGGTCGTATCGTCTCGAGGTTCCGTTTCCGTTGGGATTATTGGCGGCCGATTATGATTCTTCGGACTCATCGTCATCAATCGAGACGGGCGATGAAGAGATTTCACCGCCACGCTTCATCAACACTGTGGCAAGCGAAAAACTCGCCAATATCTTCAGCAACATGTCCTTTGAGTCGTCTGCGGACTCCGATATAAGAAGCGACTCTGATAGCGTCGACAGTTTCGGCTTCATCGACAAATCCACTGCTGTTGGAGAGGTCTTCACCGATCTATATGACGGTGTCACCAATCTCGACAAAATACAAAAAACAAAATACCATCAGATCTACGCAATCGGAGATACGAGCCGACCTCAGGAAGAGACATCTGAGAACTTCGACAACTTGGGAAATCCGTACGTCGATCCCGCTGATCTTACGCGAGGTTTGGGAACCAAGTATGTCGGGCCTGGAACGCGAGAGATGGTGCAATTTCCGCAAGCAGTATGGGATAGAGTCGCAAGAGCCATTGACGGTACAGAGCCAATGACTGTAACCGCGACAGCTGAAGAGTTACAAGCATATCAATATAGACTCGCCCGTGCCAGGCGGCAACTCAAAAAACAGAAAATCAAGCTGGATAGGAGACAAGTCGCGGCTTCTGCGTCAAGTAGGCGAAGAGAAGAATTGAGCCGACAGTCAGGCACTTCGGGAAGCAGTCATAGGGAAGCTCGAAACAGGGCAAGATCTCGACTGCAAAATATACCTGAGGCGGAGAGGGAGAACCTAGTTCGAAACCTCGACATGTCCTTTATGTCGATAGATACAAGGGGAATATCATTACCAAAACACCAGATGCTAGGTATATGGCGACGCAAGATTTCATCTTGGCGTCCAGACCACCTCCCGGTGATCCAAGGGAAGCACTGTATAACATGGCCATGGCAGGAGTTGGAGCCATGGGAACAGCATTCGCAAGCACACCTCCCGAAGGTTCTGCAAGGCAAAATAGTCCACGACCCACCGCAGCGGTGCAAGATCCCGCAAGATCGAGTGGGGCAAGAGACGCAGCAACTCAAGCAAGGGTGGACAGAGCGCGACAGGAAAGAAGAGAACGTCGGCATTCACCAGAGGATGATGAGGATATGTGTGGACTCCCGTGCTTTACAGGACGATTCCACAAAACTCGAGTTCCATCAGGATTCAAACTACCCGATAATTACAAAAAATTCGACGGCCTGCAAGATCCTGAGGACTGGCTAGTTGATTATCTCGAGACGGTGAAGCTGATGGGTGGAACTAGGGCAACAGCCATGCAGAGTATTCAAGTACACTTAAGTGGTGCCGCACGATCGTGGATAAAGAAGCTGTCCCCTGGGTCTGTCGACAGCTGGGAAAGTTTCGAGGATATCTTTGCGAAGAATTTTCGATCCACGTGCAAGAAACCTGCGTCATTAGAGCAGTTGAGGGCGTGCATGCAGAAATATGATGAATCAATGAGGACATATATCCAAAGGTGGAACATCATCAAAAAATCGGCAGAGAATATATCTGACGAGAGGGAAATAGATGCATTTGTTGTTTGGTAGGAGGAGATTTTGTCGAGGATTTGGGGAGAACCAACCCAAAAACAATATCAGCACTCATGGAAATAGCGAATCGGTGGGCGGATGGAGAAGATGTTGTTCACAATAAACGACACAGGTCGCCCGTGGAAGACCGCAACCGAAATTTTCGAAATAGACGATGATTCCCTCGACAGTTTTCAGATTATCGGCTGGATTTTGAGGAAGCAATGGAGGAAACAATCGAGATGATTATCAAAAAAGTGGCGAGCAGCGCAGTGACTACAAGGACTGTGCCCGTCCAAGTAGACAAAATAATGGACCAAGGTTTCAGAGATCGTATGTATCACCCGAGGATCTTTTGAACGGACCATGCCAAATGCACTTTTTCCTCGACAACAATGGAAAGAGGCAATCAGGGCATCTGCAGAAGGACTGTCGAAATTTTCAAGCAATGCTGAGATTTGCGGGGACAGCCAATGCTCAAGCAATAAATAGAAACCCCCAGGGGCCAAGGAGTGAGATCCACCTTCCACCTCCACTCGCAATTACAGATGCGAATCGACACCAGTTGAAGTTGGCGGAAGCTCCCAAACCAGGTGGCATAGGCATCCCAAATGGCCTGCTTGATAGTACCGGGGTTTACTGAAGGCCCACTACCGAAGGATAAGAAGATTCGGAAGCCCAAGATATTATTAAGGAAAGCTAGAGTTATAATAGAAAGTCTTATTTGTAATCTTGCGGGATGAGTTAGAAACCTTCCCGGACTCTGTAACTTGTACGACACGAATCCCTCGGCTCCGCCTCCAATATAAGGGGGAGTCGAGGGACGAAGATAATTTGAATCATTGTTTACAAACCCTAGTTTTCATAATCGTCGAGTACTTTCCGGCTGAAACCTTCGAGATCTACTTGCCCTCTACTTGCAACTAAACCTAGCCTACAATCCATAGGCATTGAGAAGTTAATACCTTGTCAATTGGCGCCGTCTGTGGGGACTAGAGGCGTAAGGATCTGATCTCGATGGCACGTTCAAGATCTTCGACATCATCAACCGCAAGCAACGCAATGGATCGAGGTAAACAGATCGCTGCTGGTCTGTCGATTTTGTTCCTCACCCACCCTCCGTTTGGATGCATATGCGTATATGGGGAGCCTATGGAGATGACGTTCGGAAGGTTTCGCTTTCGCGTCGAGAAGGAAGGATCGTATCGTGTCGAAATTCCGATTTCGTCGGGATCGTCGTGATCGATTCCGATTTTCAAGCTATCATATCAACCGAATCGGAAGAAGAAACTTCGTCGACACGCTACGTCAACACCAGGGCAAGAGAGAAACTCGCCAAGATCTTCAGCAACATGTCGTTTGGTCATCTACGGACTCATATATAAGCGATGGCTCAAGCGAGTGTCGACAGTTACGACTTCATCGACAAATCCATTACGGTGGGCAAGGTCTTCATCAATCTCAACGATGGTGTCACCAAACCCAACATAGATCTGAATACAAAATATCATGATTTATGCCATTGGAGAGCCAAGCAATGATCAAGAGAGCATCAAGGCTTTCGATGATTTGGGAAATCCATACGTCGATCCCTCCGATCTGCGACGAGGCTTGGGCAATAAATACGTCGGGCCACAGCCACCACAAGTTCAACTCCCGCAAGCAGCATGGGATAGAGCCGCGAGAGCTATGACGGCTCAGAACCAATGGCTACCACAGCCACGCTAGAGGAATTACAAGCATATCAATATAGACTGCACGAGTGCAAGAGAATTGGAAAAACAGACGCTGAGTTAAACGGAGAAAGGAGGCGACTTACGCATCCGGCGAGAAGGGAAGATCTGAGTCGACAATCTAGAACTTCGGGTGATAGCCACATGGAGGCTCGGAACAGAGCAAGATCAAGGTTACAACACATACCCGAAGCAGAAAGAGAGCACTTGGTCCAAAACCTCGACATGTCCTTTATGCCGATAGACACAAGAGGAAACATCATCCCTAAGACACCAGAGGCTGGGTATATGGCGACACATGCTTTTATCCTCGCATCTAAACCACCTCCAGGTGATCCAAGGGAAACACTATACAATATGGCGATAGCAGGAGTTGGAGCTATGGGGACAGCGTTTGTATCAACGCCTCCCGAAGGAGCGGCAAGGCAAAATAGTCCACGACTGCGGCAGCAACAGCGGCAGCCCCTGAAGGACCAAGTGGAGCAAGAGACACGGCAGCACAAGCAAGGGTCGACAGAGCGCGGCAAAGCAGAAGGGAACATCGGCAATCCCCGGAGCTTAACGACGAGGATATGTGTGGCTTGCCGTGCTTCACGAGGAGAGTCCGAAAAACTCGAGTCCCTTCAGGATTCAAGTTACCTGACAACTTCAAAAAATTCGATGGCCTTCAAGATCCAGAGGATTGGCTAGTTGATTATCTCGAGACGGTGAAGCTCACAGGAGGAACCAGGGCAACAACTATGCAAAGCATCCAGGTGCATTTAAGTGGAGCCGCACGATCTTGGATAAAGAAACTCCCTCCAGGATCTATCGACAGCTGGGAAAGCTTCGAGGATGTGTTCGTCAAGAACTTCCACATGCAAAAAACCTGCGTCGTTGGAGGAATTGAGAGCATGTCGACAAAAGCCGGACGAGCCAATGAGAAAATATATCCAAAGGTGGAACATCATCAAAAACTCGGCAGAAAATATATCTGACGAGAGAGCGATAGATGCGTTTGTCGCAGGAATCAGGCGTGGAGATTTCGTCGAGGACTTGGGAAGGACCAACCCAAAGACAGTATCCGCGTTAATGGAAATAGCAAACAGATGGGCAGATGGAGAAGATGCTGTCCACAACAAACGGCACAGGTCGCCAGAGGAGGACCGTGGTCGAAATTATCAACCGAGGCGACGATTTCCTCGGCAGTACCCGAACTATGACGCTCCAGGACAAATTTCGGCAGGTTTTCGGGCAAACACAGGAGGAAACAACAGAGATGATTATCAGAGAAGCAATGAGCAGCGAGGCGATAATAGGGACGATTCTCGAAACAACAGGCAAAATAGCGGGCCTAGGTTCCCGAGGCCTTTCGTGTCTCCCGAAGAGATGATGAATGGGCCGTGTCGGATGCACTTTTCCTCGACAGCAACGGAAAAAGACAGTCGGGACATCTGAGAAAGATTGTCGCAATTTCCAGGCAATGTTAAGGTGGGCGAGCACGCTAACGCTCGGGCAGCACAGAGAAATCCTCGAGAACCCAGGAGCGAGGTTCATTTGCCACCTCCCCCCGCGATTACAGAAGACAATCGACATTAGCTCAGAATAGCGGCAGCGCCTCCACCACCACCTTATGTTGATCCTAACTCCAACGGAGCGGTGTCGATGATTCAGAAGGGAAGGCCATCCAATAGAGCTCAGAAAGTAATCTCAAGACAGGTGTTTATGGCAGAAAAAATGCCTCCACCAACGTTGAGTATCTTAATTGGTCGGGGCAAGATATTGGCTTCACCATAGCAGATCATCCGCACAAGTTCCTCGACCAGGGCAGTCAGCACTTATTTTACCAGCAGTTATTGTGGATTTGATGTCTCTCGAGTATTCATAGACGGCGGCAGCAGCTTAAACCTTATGTATGCAGATACGTTGAGGAAGATGAACATATCCCTAGCAAACTTGAAGCCAACAGACACGAGGTTCCATGGTATCACACCGGAGAAACCAGTTATCCATTGGGGAAGATTAATCTCGACGTTCAGTTTGGAACCCGAGAGAATTATAGAATCGAGAGGCTGGAATTTGAAGTCGTGGATTTTCCATCGCAGTACCACGCTCTGTTGGGACGACCAGCATATGCTAGATTTATGGCGGTGCCACACTATACATACCTGTTGTGGAGGATGCCTGGACCTAAGGGACCAATCACAGTCAAAGGAAGCTTCGCCTTAGCCGATAAATGCGATAAGGATTTTCATCGGATATCAGAAACTTTCGGGATGCAAGCTGAGTATTTGGCGTCAAGAAGTATGACTGACTACGACGTGCTGCCAGACGTTGGAAGGCCAAATAAAGAATCAACTTTCAATACCGAGAAAAATTCTAAGGAGGTACAGATTCACCCGACAGACCCAAAAAAGACGACATCCATTGCAACAAACATGGATATCGCATAGGAAAGCGCGCTCGTCAAGTTCCTCCGTGAGCACTGGAAAATCTTCGCATGGTGTCCAGCTGACATGCCAGGAGTACTGATACGTCTCCGACGTATCGATAATTTCTTATATTCCATGCCACATTATTGATGTTATCTACATGTTTTATGCACACTTTATGTCATATTCGTGCATTTTCTGGAACTAACCTATTAACAAGATGCCGAAGTGCCAGTTCCTGTTTTCTGCTGTTTTTGGTTTCAGAAATCCTAGTAACGAAATATTCTCGGAATTGGACGAAATCAACGCCCGGGTTCCTATTTTACCCGGAAGCATCCAGAACACCCGAGAGTCGCCGAGTGGACCCACGGGGGAGACCATGAGCCGGCGCGGCCCAGGCCTGGCGCGCCGCCTGGTGTCGCGCCCCTTCGACCCTCCGAGGCTGCCCTTTCGCCTATTTAAAGCCTCCGTCGCGAAAACCCTGATGCGTTCGGCGAAAACCACAGAAACCTTCCAGAGCCGCCGCCATCGCGAAGCCAAGATGCGGGGACATGAGTCTCTGTTCCGGCACGCTGCCGGGACGGGGAGTGCCCGGAAGGCTTCTCCGCCGACACGGCGCCGTCTCCACCGCCATCTTCATCCGCCTGCTCCATGAGGAGGGAGTAGTTCTCCATCGAGGCTCGGGGCTGTACCGGTAGCTATGTGGTTCATCTCTCTCCTATGTACCTCAATACAATAATCTCATGAGCTGCTTTACATGATTGAGATTCATATGAGTTTTGTATCACAATTTATCTATGTGCTACTCTAGCAATGTTATTAAAGTAGTTCTATTCCTCCTGCACGTGTGTAAAGGTGACGGTGTGTGCACCGTGTTAGTACTTGGTTTATGCTATGATCATGATCTCTTGTAGATTGCGAAGTTAACTATTGCTATGATAGTATTGATGTGATCTATTCCTCCTACATATGCATGAAGGTGACGGTGTGCATGCTATGTTAGTACTTGGTTTAGTCTTTTGATCTATCTTACACTATAAGTTTACTAAAACATGAACATTATTGTGGAGCTTGTTAACTCCGGCATTGAGGGTTCGTGTAATCCTACGCAATGTGTTCATCATCCAACGAAAGTGTAGAGTATGCATTTATCTATTCTGTTATGTGATCAATGTTGAGAGTGTCCACTAGTGAAAGTGTAATCCCTAGGCCTTGTTCTTAAATACTGCTATCGCTATTGTTTACTACTGCTGCGTTACTATTTACTGCATGTGTTACTTTCTGCAATACTACCACCATCAACTACACGCCAGCAAGCTATTTTCTGGCACCGTTGCTACTGCTCATATATATTCATACCACCGTATTTCACTATCTCTTCGCCGAACTAGTGCACCTATTAGGTGTGTTGGGGACACAAGAGACTTCTTGCTTTGTGGTTGCAGGGTTGCATGAGAGGGATATCTTTGACCTCTTCCTCCCTGAGTTCGATAAACCTTGGGTGATCACTTAAGGGAAAACTTGCTGCTGTTCTACAAACCTACTGCTCTTGGAGGCCCAACACATCTCTGAGGAAAAGGAGGGGAAGTAGACATCAAGCTATTTTATGGCGCCGCCGGGGACCAGAAAGCTACACAACGGGATTTCCTCCCTCGTCAACCACGCGCCGATCACCTGGACAGCATCAAGTATTTTCAGCGCCGTTGCCGGGAGGAAAGGTAAAAGTACTCACCTCCGGATCTCGGCTACTAAGCTATTATTTGCGTTGTAAGTACTCAGAAGCTATTTCCTTTGAATACAAATTGCATCTTTTTGTTTCTTGTTTACACTAGTTTGGCATAATGGACAAGAATGAGCTTTTTACTCTATTTCCTTATTTAAGACATGGATGGTTTGATCCGAAAATTAAAAAAACCATGGAACATATTAATATGAACACTTTGAACACCATTGTTGCTAATGATATGGAAAATTCTAAGCTTGGGGAAGCTGGTTTTGATGAGCATGATCTTTTTAGTCCCCCAAGCATTGAGGAGAAAATTTACTTTGATGATACTTTGCCTCCTATTTATGATGATTATAATGATATTGGTCTTTTAGTGCCACCTACTATGGAGAGTAAATTTTGTTGTGATTATACAATGCTTCCAACACTTGATGAGAATAATAATGATAGCTACTTTGTTGAATTTGCTCCCACTACATCTAATAAAATTGATTATGCTTATGTGGAGAGTAATAATTTTATGCATGAGACTCATGATAAGAATGCTTTATGTGATAGTTATATTGTTGAGTTTGCTCATGACACTACTGAAAGTTATTATGAGAGAGGAAAATATGGTTGTAGAAATTTTCATGTTACTAAAACACCTCTCTATGTGCTGAAATTTTGAAGCTACACTTGTTCTATCTTCCTATGCTTGTTACTTTGCTATTCATGAACTTGTTTATTTACAAGATTCCTTTGCATAGGAAGCATGTTAGACTTAAATGTGTTTTGAATTTGCCTCTTGATGCTCTCTTTTGCTTCAACTACTATTTCTTATGAGTGCATCATTAAAACTGCTGAGCCCATCTTAATGGCTATAAAGAAAGAACTTCTTGGGAGATAACCCATGTGTTATTTTGCTACAGTACTTTGTTTTATATTTGTGTCTTGGAAGTTGTTTACTACTGTAGCAACCTCTCCTTATCTTAGTTTTGTGTTTTGTTGTGCCAAGTAAAGTCTTTGATAGTAAAGTCAATACTAGATTTGGATTACTGCGCAGAAACTGTTTTCTTGCTGTCACGAATCTGGCCTAATTCTCTGTAGGTAACTCAGAAAATTATGCCAATTTACGTGAGTGATCCTCAGATATGTACGCAACTTTCATTCAATTTGGGCATTTTCATCTGAGCAAGTCTGGTGCCATTTTAAAATTCGTCTTTACGGACTGTTCTGTTTTGACAGATTCTGCCTTTTATTTCGCATTGCTTCTTTCGCTGTGTTGGGTGGATTTCTTTGTTCCATTGACTTCCAGTAGCTTTGGGCAATGTCCAGAAGTGTTAAGAATGATTGTGTCACCTCTGAACATGTGGATTTTTGATTATGCACTAACCCTCTAATGAGTTTGTTTCGAGTTTGGTGTGAAGGAAGTTTTCAAGGGTCAAGAGAGGAGGATGATATACTATGATCAAGAAGAGTGAAAGCTCTAAGCTTGGAGATGCCCCGGTGGTTCACCCCTGCATATTCTAAGAAGACTCAAGCGTCTAAGCTTGGGGATGCCCAAGGCATCCCCTTCTTCATCGACAACATTATCGGGTTCCTCCCTGAAACTATATTTTTATTCCGTCACATCTTATGTGCTTTGCTTGGGCGTCGGTTTGTTTTTGTTTTGTTTGTGTTTGAATAAATTGGATTACATCATGCTTGTGGGAGAGAGACACGCTCCGCTGGTTCGTATGAACACATGTGTTCTTAGCTCATAGTATTCATGGCGAAGTTCTTCTTCGTTAAATTGTTATATGGTTGGAATTGGAAAATGATACATGTAGTAATTGCTATAAATGTCTTGGGTAATGTGATACTTGGCAATTGTTGTGCTCATGTTTAAGCTCTTCCATCATATACTTTGCACCCATTAATGAAGAAATACATAGAGCATGCTAAAATTTGGTTTGCATAATTGGTCTCTCTAAGGTCTAGATAATTTCTAGTATGTATTGAGTTTGAACAACAAGGAAGACGGTGTAGAGTCTTATAATGTTTTCAATATGTCTTTTATGTGAGTTTTTTTGTACTAGTTCATCCTTGTGTTTGTTTCAAACAACCTTGCTAGCCTAAACCTTGTATCGAGAGGGAATACTTCTCATGCATCCAAAATCCTTGAGCCAACCACTATGCCATTTGTGTCCACCATACCTACCTACTACATGGTATTTTACTGCCATTCCAAGTAATATTTCGTGTGCTACCTTTAAACAATTCAAAATGCTTCTTAATTTGTGTCAATGTTTTATAGCTCATGAGGAAGTATGTGGTGTTTTATCTTTCGATCTTGTCATTTACTTTTGACAGACTTTCACAATGGACTAGTGGCTTCATCCGCTTATCCAATAATTTTGCAAAAAGAGCTGGCAATGGGGTTCCCAGCCCCAATTAATTACAACTTGCATTAATAATTCTCTTCACAAGTTTTGCTCTGATTCATCAGTAAGCAACTTAATTTTGCAAATAGACACTCCTCCATGGTATGAGATTGATGGTAGGCACCCGAGGATTCGGTTAGCCATGGCTTGTGTAAGCAAAGGTTGGGAGGAGTGTCACTCATAAATAAATAAAAACTAAAATACATGTGTAAACAAAAGAGAAGAGGGATGATCTACCTTGCTGCTGGTAGAGATAACGTCCTTCATGGGAGCCGCTCTTGAAAGTCTGGTTGATAAGGTAGTTAGAGTACCCATTACCATTCGTTGACAACAACAAACACCTCTCAAAATTTTACTTTTATGCTCTCTATATGATTTCAAAACTTGAAAAGCTCTAGCACATGATTTATCCCCGCTTCCCTCTGCGAAGGGCCATTCTTTTACTTTTATTGTTGAGTCAGTTCACCTATTTCTCTCCACCTCAAGAAGCAAACACTTGTGTGAGTTGTGCATTGATTCCTACATACTTGCATATTGCACTTGTTATATTACTTTGCATTGACAACCATCCATGAGATATACATGTTACAAGTTGAAAGCAACCCTGAAACTTAATCTTCCTTTGTGTTGCTTCAATGCCTTTACTTTGAATTATTGCTTTATGAGTTAACTCTTATGCAAGACTTATTGATGCTTGTCTTGAAGTGCTATTCATGAAAAGTCTTTGCTTTATGATTCAGTTGTTTACCCATGTCATTACCATTGTTTTGATCGCTGCATTCACTACATATGCTTTACAAATAGTATGATCAAGGCTATGATGGCATGTCACTCCAGAAATTATCTTTGTTATCGTTTTACCTGCTCGGGACGAGCAGACTAAGCAGGGATGCGATACGTCTCCGACGTATCGATAATTTCTTATGTTCCATGCCACATTATTGATGTTATCTACATGTTTATGCACACTTTATGTCATATTCGTGCATTTTCTGGAACTAACCTATTAACAAGATGCCGAAGTGCCAGTTCCTGTTTTCTGCTGTGTTTTGGTTTCAGAAATCCTACTAACGAAATATTCTCGGATTGGACGAAATCAACGCCCGGGTTCCTATTTTGCCGGAAGCATCGAGAACACCGAGAGTCGCGGAGTGGACCCACAGGGGGCCAGACCATGGGCGGCGGCCCGACCCTGGCGCGCCGCCCTCGTCAATGGCCTTCCTCGACCGAGGCTGCCTTTCGCCTATTTAAAGCCTCCGTCGTGAAAACCACGATCGTTCGAAAACCACGAAGCAACCCGAGCCGCCGCCATCGCGAAGCGAGATGCGGGGACAGGAGTCTCCCAGACACGCTGCGGGACAGGGAAGTGCCGGAAGGCTTCTCCATCGGCATCGCTGCCGTCTCCACCGCCATCTTCATCACCACATTCTTGCTCCCATGAGGAGAGTAGTTCTCCATCGAGGCTCGGGGCTGTACGGTAGCTATGTGGTTCATCTCTCTCCTATGTACCTCAATACAATAATCTCATGAGCTGCTTTACATGATTGAGATTCATATGAGTTTTGTATCACAATTTATCTATGTGCTACTCTAGCAATGTTATTAAAGTAGTTCTATTCCTCCTGCACGTGTGTAAAGGTGACAGTGTGTGCACCGTGTTAGTACTTGGTTTATGCTATGATCATGATCTCTCGTAGATTGCGAAGTTAACTATTGCTATGATAGTATTGATGTGATCTATTCCTCCTACATATGCATGAAGGTGAGTGTGCATGCTATGTTAGTACTTGGTTTAGTCTTTTGATCTATCTTACACTATAAGGTTACTAAAACATGAACATTATTGTGGAGCTTGTTAACTCCGGCATTGAGGGTTCGTGTAATCCTACGCAATGTGTTCATCATCCAACGAAAGTGTAGAGTATGCATTTATCTATTCTGTTATGTGATCAATGTTGAGAGTGTCCACTAGTGAAAGTGTAATCCCTAGGCCTTGTTCTTAAATACTGCTATCGCTACTTGTTTACTACTGCTGCGTTACTATTTGCTTGTTTGCTATTTCAGCATGTTACTCTTTGCAATATACATCATCAACCACACGCCGGCAAGCTTTTTTGGCACCATTATTCTTTGCTCATATATATTCATACCACATTTCACTATCTCTTCACCGAACTAGTGCACCTATTGGGTGTGTTGGGGACACAAGAGACTTCTTGCTTTGTGGTTGCGGGGTTGCATGAGAGGGATATCTTTGACCTCTTCCTCCTGAGTTCGATAAACCTTGGGTGATCCACTTAAGGGAAAACTTGCTGCTGTTCTACAAACCTCTGCTCTTGGAGGCCCTACGAGAAAAGGAGGAAGTAGACATCAAGCTATTTTTGCGCGCCGTTGCGGGGACCGAAAGCTACTGTAAGGATTTCCTCCCGTCAACCACGCGCCGGTCCTGGACAGCATCAAGTACTCTGGCGCCGTTGCCGGGGAGGAAAGGTAAAAGGTACTCACACTCCGGATCTCGGCTACTAAGCTATTTTCTCCGTTGTAAGTACTCGAAGCTATTTCCTTTAGACCCTGCAATTGCATCTTTTTGTTTCTTGTTTACACTAGTTTGGCATAATGGACAAGAATGAGCTTTTTACTCTATTTCCTGATTTAAGACATGGATGGTTTGATCCGAAAATTTAAAAAACCATGGAACATATTAATATGAACACTTTGAACACCATTGTTGCTAATGATATGGAAAATTCTAAGCTTGGGGAAGCTGGTTTTGATGAGCATGATCTTTTTAGTCCCAAGCATTGAGGAGAAAATTTACTTTGATGATACTTTGCCTCCTATTTATGATGATTATAATGATATTGGTCTTTTAGTACCTACTATGGAGAGTAAATTTTGTTGTGATTATACAATGCTTCCAACACTTGATGAGAATAATAATGATAGCTACTTTGTTGAATTTGCTCCCACTACATCTAATAAAATTGATTATGCTTATGTGGAGAGTAATAATTTTATGCATGAGACTCATGATAAGAATGCTTTATGTGATAGTTATATTGTTGAGTTTGCTCATGCTACTGAAAGTTATTATGAGAGAGGAAAATATGGTTGTAGAAATTTTCATGTTACTAAAACACCTCTCTATGTGCTGAAATTTTTGAAGCTACACTTGTTCTATCTTCCTATGCTTGTTACTTTGCTCTTCATGAACTTGTTTATTTACAAGATTCCTTTGCATAGGAAGCATGTTAGACTTAAATGTGTTTTGAATTTGCCTCTTGATGCTCTCTTTTGCTTCAACTACTATTTCTTGCGAGTGCATCATTAAAACTGCTGAGCCCATCTTAATGGCTATAAAGAAAGAACTTCTTGGGAGATAACCCATGTGTTATTTTGCTACAGTACTTTGTTTTATATTTGTGTCTTGGAAGTTGTTTACTACTGTAGCAACCTCTCCTTATCTTAGTTTTGTGTTTTGTTGTGCCAAGTAAAGTCTTTGATAGTAAAGTCAATACTAGATTTGGATTACTGCGCAGAAACTGTTTTCTTGCTGTCACGAATCTGGGCCTAATTCTCTGTAGGTAACTCAGAAAATTATGCCAATTTACGTGAGTGATCCTCAGATATGTACGCAACTTTCATTCAATTTGGGCATTTTCATCTGAGCAAGTCTGGTGCCATTTTAAAATTCGTCTTTACGGACTGTTCTGTTTTGACAGATTCTGCCTTTATTTCGCATTGCTTCTTTCGCTGTGTTGGGTGGATTTCTTTGTTCCATTGACTTCCAGTAGCTTTGGGCAATGTCCAGAAGTGTTAAGAATGATTGTGTCACCTCTGAACATGTGGATTTTTGATTATGCACTAACCCTCTAATGAGTTTGTTTCGAGTTTGGTGTGAAGGAAGTTTTCAAGGGTCAAGAGAGGAGGATGATATACTATGATCAAGAAGAGTGAAAGCTCTAAGCTTGGGGATGCCCCGGTGGTTCACCCCTGCATATTCTAAGAAGACTCAAGCGTCTAAGCTTGGGATGCCCAAGGCATCCCCTTCTTCATCGACAACATTATCAGGTTCCTCCCCTGAAACTATATTTTTATTCCATCACATCTTATGTGCTTTGCTTGGAGCGTCGGTTTGTTTTTGTTTTTGTTTGTGTTTGAATAAATTGGATTACATCATACTTGTGTGGGAGAGAGACACGCTCCGCTGGTTCGTATGAACACATGTGTTCTTAGCTCATAGTATTCATGGCGAAGTTCTTCAAGTACCCAGGGAACTTGCCGAGCACCACCTCAACTTGGATCCTCTCGCGAGACCAATCAAACAACCCTTGCGGCGTTTTTCGGAACCAAACCGCAAAGCTATGATATCAGAAATAGATCGACTTAAGGATGCTGGTTTTATCAAAGAGATATCTACAGAAGCCACATGGGTAGCTAACCCGGTGATGGTGCCGAAGAAACACACGACAGTCTTCGCATGTGCGTCGACTTTACGTGTCTCAATAAACATTGTCCTAAGGATCACTTTCCCCTCCCAAGGATCGATCAAATCATCGACCACGGCGGGATGTGAACGTCTTTCCTTTTTGGATGCATACTCTGGTTATAACGAGATCAGACTAAAAGAAGATGATGAAGGGAAAACAGCGTTCATAACACCTTACGGCGTGTTTTGCAGAACAATGCCCTTTGGTCTAAAAACGCGGGAGCAACATATCGGAGGATGATGCAGAAGTGTTTGGCGACACAGTTGGGAAACGTGCAAGTATACATCGGCCGATATCGTCATAACGTCAAAAAAGAGGGGGCTGATCGAGGATCTCAAGGAAACCTTCGACAACCTCGACAAATTCTGCCTCAAGTTGAACCCGACGAAGTGTTCTTTTGGCGTTCCAGCAGAGGAGAACTTCTAGGGTTTCTAGTTTCAGCAAGAGGAATTGAAGCAAATCCCGACAAAATACAAGCTATCGTAACAATGAGGAAAACAACAAAGTTGAGAAATACGACGACTAACGGGCGAGTCGCAACTTTGGCGATTCGTCGCCGGGCTGGGAGAAAAGCGTTACCATTTTACGCTACGATAAAGCAAGGAGAGAAATTCCGAGTGGAGCAGAAAGGCCAGACTTTCGAGGATGTAAAGCGCACAATCTCGACACCACCGATCTTGGTGGCGCGAAGGAAAAGGAAACTCTCTGCTTTGTATATTGCAGCCACGCCCCAAGTGGTTAGCACGGTGCTAGTTGTTGAAAGAGAAGAAGAAGGAAAACTCCATGGAGTGCAAAGGCCGGTATATTTCATCAGTGAAGTTTTATCGCCTTCCAAACAGCGGTACCCGCAGTACCAGAAACTAGCATATGGAGTAATTGCAACGGCAAGGAAGTTGCGCCACTATTTTTGTTGCAGATAATAGTAGTCAACGAAGCACCTCTTTCAAACATACTAAACAATCCAAGCTACGGGCGTGTCTCCCTTTGGGGAATAGAACTTTCCCTCGGGACATCACGTACGAAAAAAGAAAGGCGATCAAGTCGCAAGTTCATGATTTCATTGCGAGTGGATGGAGCTACAAAACACGGGACCCCCAGTTTGTCGAGAACCTGGACCATGAACCCCGATGGATCAAGAGAGAGCGAAGGAGCAGGCGCAGGTAGTACTTATATCACCTGAAGGCGACAAATTGAAATACGTTCTTCGGATGATGTTCCCTAACGCATCCAACAATGAAGCAGAATATGAAGCCCTCATACACGGGATGAAGATGGCGAAAGCTTGCGGTGCAACTCGACTAAAAATCTTTGGCGACTCACAATTGGTGGCTCAGCAGGTTATGAACCAATGTGACGCAGTCAACGATAGCATGATGGCATACAAGGAGGTGTACAATGAGCTAGAGAAGCTGTTTGATGGATGCGAGGTAAACCACATCAGTAGATTGAGCAATGATGAAGCCGACGTTCTCGCAAACATCCGTCCAGTGCCTCCCAATCCCACCAGTGTTTTGGGAAGAAATAGCGGAGAGATCCACGAGAAGCGAAAAAGGTGCAGAAAAAAGCAAAGGAAGGAAAAACTTCGGCGCCCCTCAAAGAAACCACGGAGGATGAAGAGGACCAAGAACTTGTGATGATGGTAGCAGTTCCTTGGATGCAAATGTACATATCATATATCCTCAGGAAAGAAATACCCGACGATCCAGTTGAGGCAAGGCGAGTTATTCGACGATCCAAAGCTTTCACGGTGATCAAAGAGTTATACAAGCGAAGTATTTCAGGCGTCCTGCAAAGTGTCACACCCGAAGAAGGAAGAATAATTCTGAAGGATGTACACGAAGGAATATGTGGCCACCACGCAAGTAGTCGAGCTATTGCAGCCAAGGTTTTTCGGGCAGGATTCTATTGGTTGACAGCAATCGAGGATGCCAAGGAAATAGTACGAACCTGCGAC
Organism: Lolium multiflorum; assembly: GCA_030979885.1. NCBI lineage: Eukaryota > Viridiplantae > Streptophyta > Magnoliopsida > Poales > Poaceae > Lolium > Lolium multiflorum. Next base: position 272,329,371 of record CM061748.1, on the reverse strand, counting down.
GCGTGTCAAAGGTTTGCCGCAAAACCTCACTCTCCAGCGGCAGAACTAACACCAATACCATTGTCATGGCCCTTTGCCCAATGGGGACTCGATATGGTGGGCAAGTTGCACAAAGCTTCGCCAGGAGGATATGAGTACCTGTTGGTTGCTGTCGACAAATTCACCAAGTGGGTAGAAGCAAAGCCAATAAATTCACCAGATGCAGCGTCGGCAATAAAGTTTGTGAAAGGCCTCGTTTTTCGGTTTGGGGTGCCTCATAGCATTGTTACAGATAATGGTTCAAACTTCACATCCAAGGAATTCAAGGAATACTGCGCAGAAGTAGGCATCAAATTGCACTTTGCGTCAGTTGGGCACCCGCAAACTAACGGACAAGTCGAGAAAGCCAATGGTATCATCTGCAATGGCCTCAAAAAGCGCCTGCTAGGACCGCTCGAAAAAGCTCGACATACTTGGCCAGAGGAATTGCCAAGTGTTTTGTGGAGCATCCGAACAACACCAAATACGGCGACACAAGAAACTCCTTTTTTCCATGGAGCCGAAGCAGTACTACCAATTGAAATAGAGCATGATTCTCCAAGGGTAACAGAGTATGACGAAGAAACATCACAAAAAGCTCGGGAGGATGACATGGACGCACTCGATGAAGCTCGCGATGAAGTACTTTCACGAGTCACCAAATACCAGCAGGACCTCAAGAACTACCACAGTCGACGGTTAAGACCAAGATCTTTTCAAGTTGGGGATTTGGTCTTGCGGTTAAATCAAAAAAGTACTGAGAAGCTCGAATCACCATGGTTGGGGCCTTACGTTGTCACGGAAGTCATCGACGGAGGCGCATACAGGATCAAGGACAAGAAGACGGGGCTCGAGAAAAACCTGGAATGTGGCGCAGCTCGGGCGGTTCTACGCTTAGAGCTGAAATATAGTCCTTCTCTGTAAAAATACAATGTACTGAAACGCCTCAAGTTTCAGACGCACTCTTTTCCTTTTCGGGGCAGAGTGGGGCGGAAAGGTTTTTAATGAGGCGGGCTGGCGGTGTTGCAATATAATAAAGATAGTGGAGATATATTTCTTATTCTTCGACACGCTCGGGGGCTCAATGCCTTCAAGTCTCAAAATACGTACAATATAGTTAGACTTACCAAAATATTTCGCCTTGGTACACTAAATACCTCGCCAAATATCGGAAGCTAACAATTATAAATATAGTCTACACGTCAAAAATCTTATTGCTTTGGTCTAAGAACCTCGCAACAAAAATATAGAACTTCGACATCAAGATACTTGGAGGCTTGCAACTTAGCTGATGAAAAAATATAGAGCACTTTACAATATACAACAAATTTCTTCGGAAATAAAAAACGAAATCAAAAAAGATACAGACATAATGTTTTCCAATATGGTACTAATCAGTCAAAGCCTAAAATACTATCTATGGACAAGCCTCTGGTTGTTTTATGCTCAGCATAGGACCCCTTGACGAAGAATTCTGAGTCCATCCGAAGAAGCTCATCTATCATCGACTCGGCCACAGGAGTTACCATCTCATTGATTGAGTCAATATCATTTTTTCGCCGCGATTTCTTGGCCAGGCAATCAGCAACAATCTTCGTCAAGTCTAATTTTGGATGGCAAATATTTATCATAATCATGGCGAACCTCGCTCCAGCAGTTAATTGAGCTCGCACAAAATTATGAATGCGGGGAGCATCTCTGAATACCTCCAGCAATTCAGGAAGAGTTTTGGGAACTTCATTTCGAGGAAACAAAGTCTTGTAAACAAGGGTTAATGTTGTCATGCAAAAATTGAGAAATTCGCGCACTTGGCAAGCACGATCTTGAAACCTGACAATTTGCTGGGTTCGTTCAGGGAGGCCCAGAATAAACAGCCATGGTTAAGGGAAAGATTGACAAGAAGATTTGTTCTCTCGTTTACTCTTCGATCTTCGGCGGCAGCATCAAGAACCGAGCCTATTAAGCGACAAGGCAAGAAATTTGAAGGGGGGCACAACAAAATAAAGAGGAGGCATTGCGAGGTTGGAAAAACATACCTAACATATCTGTGCTAGCCTCCAACATTAGCTCGAGCATGCTATTTTCTCGGGTAGTGGCTCCTTTTGCTTCCAATACAGTAGCATCCTTGGCCATAGCCTCTTTGGCTTGTTGGAGAGCAAGTTTTTCTTGTTCGGATGCTTTTCGAGACTGTTCTATCATTGCCAGAGTTTGTTTCTTCATGGACAGTTGTTGTCGAAGTTCTTGCAAATCCTCCGAGAAATGTTTGCTCGAAGAACCTTCAAGGGGGTCGTTATCAACTATCATTTTCTTCGAGAAGGAAGAAGCAGGTGAAGCATCGGCAGAGCAAGGATTGGTCGAATAGTTATCAAATATTAACTGGAAAAGAAAGCGCCAGGATCAATGATAGTGCCAGAAGGAATTTCATTAATTTCTAGAAAAATTTACATAGACATTACAAAAGAAGTTTCTCCAAAAGGACTACCAGGATAATTGTCGCCACAGCTAAATTGGCGACAAAGGCAAAAGAGACAGAGAAAACAAAAAACAAAGAGGCATGCAACTAGACCTCCGGCCTCGACGAGCTAGGAGTTGAAGATGGCTTGATCCCGAGATAGGCCAGAATTTTCTTCGTATTGGGTTTGGCTGCCTTGATCAAAGACCGCCATTTTGATTGCTCTATCTGCTCGGTGTCGCCAACCTTCATCCAGTCAACAGTTTGCTGGCTGTCAGTGACCAAGGCAACAGTGCTCTCGACAGCAATCTTCATGTTCTCCTGGCGCATTTTCAGCCCAAGGTCTTCTGATGGATTGAAGCTCTGGGCAAGGGCAAGGAAAGTCTTGGGCTCCTCTTTCTTCGGGAAGAAGTAGGGGAATAGCTTTGACAATCCTGCGTCAGCATTCACCACGCCTTCACGAATTTCGGATCCATGAAACTCCAGATAAGAAAGTGCGTCAAGGAGAGGATCATTGTCGGGATTCTCCAGATCAAACTCTTGGTTTGTTTGGCCTGCCACAGGAAATAAACGTTGGTCAAAAACAAGAAACAGCAGATCCTATAAAAAATAGAAGAGATCGATAAAATTACCTTTGAAGCGCCGACTTTGCGAATTCAGGCGCTTGAGGATTCCCTTTTCACGAGCAGCCTGTGCGGCTTTGTGCTCATTCAATGCAGCCTCAGCATCCTCAAGTCTTTTCTGCAGCTCCTCGACACCAGCGCTTTTGCTTTGGCTTCATCAGCCTCGCTTTCGCTAGCAACAAGTTCGGCTTTCTTGCGGGCCGCTTCACTTTGCTCCAGTTTTTGAGCAAGTGCGTCGGCACGTTTGTTGGCCTCTGCAAGTTTCTCTGTCGAAATAAAAAAGAAAGGTCAAAAATTGCGACAAACGACAGGAGCAAGAAGTCAGAAACAACGACAACAAAAAAAGTTATTACCTTCAGTTCTGCTGGCATATTCACGGTACCCGATGAATTGGGATCCGATGCGGATAAGCTCTTTGATCATGGGCTGTTAAAGAAGAACAAAGAAAGAGAAACATCGGTATGGAAAAAGAGTTAAGGCATGAAAAAGCAAATAGAGGAAATAAAGATATTGGCAAGAAAAGTAAAAAACTTACATCATCCAAGAGCGAGTAGAAGAGCTACCCAATTGAGGGGCAGGCTCAATGATCGTTTCAATCCTTGTCCTTTTTGGTGAAGGAGCAAGGGGGCTTGATGGCGGAGTAGTGGTGACGACGTTTCGTTGAGGAGGCGAGGATTCTTCTCCTTCAACTAGCGTATCCGAGGCAAGTAAAGTATGTGACGTGCTCGTCCGAGGAGCCACGTCAACAGTTGGTACTTCTTCCTCATCATCGCTGTGATTAAAAATCGACAGCATAAAAAGCAAGACAAGACAAACATTTCGAGTACAGAAATAAGGAGAAATAAAAATGACTTACGAGCTGACGAGGGATTCAAGATAAGGATCGTAAGCTGCCTTCTGGTGTGAAGGATCAACTTCTTCGGCTTTGGAAGTGCCGGAATCTTGACATCATTCCTCTTCCTTTTGCCTTTCGGGGAGACAGCGGGAGGAGGGATTGTGCCGACACAGTACCTTCGGAAGAACCCGCAGATTTTCGAGAATCCACGGGTTCATTCACAAAAGATGGAGCTTCTTGATTGTCATCAGTGACAATGGCCCTTTCTTCGACTTCTCCACCTTCAGGGAGAGGAGGAAGCGAGACAAGGTCTGGATGATTCTGTGCAAAATAAAATAGGGAGAGACGTCAGAAAAGAAGTTACAAAAAAGTTAGCAAAGCAACAACAAGACAATAGACAAAGATTACCTGGGGGAGTGGATTGGCGGCGCTGAATGGTTTTACACGACAAGAAGCAGGGACAGGATCTTTTTTGCTGAGAGATGAGATTTTTCGGACAAGCTTTTCCAAGTCTTTGACCTCCAAATCCCGACAGCCGATCTACATCCTCGCTGCCAGCATATCTCCATAGAGGATATTTGCGAGCCAGTGGCGTACTCTAGTCCTAAGAAAGTATGCAGTAATTTGGATACCCGATAACTCTTTGCCGCGAGTATTTTGCAACTCGTGGATGTGAGCCATCAAGGCTTTTGTCGACGTCCTTTCTTCTTCAGTGGCCTCCGCGTCCCAGGAGCGGCGGCGAAAGATTTTCTCGGCACCATCAAAAGGAGGGATGTTGTCCTCCGCACATCCATGGTTCTCCTCTGAATGTACAACCACTTCTTCGCCATCCTTGAACTGAGTCAGGAGCTTGACGTCGAAGTAGTCGATAGTGGGCGAACAGAAATCACAACGCCGCCTATATTATAGGCGACATTGGGCGAGCCATTCCGGCGGCAGAAGAAAATGCGCTTCCATAGCGCCCAGTTAGGCTGGACACCAAGGAAGGCCTCGCACAGAGTGATGAAAATAGAGATATGGAGGATTGAATTTGGCGTGAGGTGGTGGAGTTGCAGACCGTAGATAAAAAGAAGTCCACGGAGAAAAGGATGAATGGGGCGGAAAGACCGCGGATGAGGTGGTCGACAAAACTTACCCGGTACCCCATTGGAGGAGTTGGGTAGCTTTCCTCACGGGGGAAGCACAGTGCATTGGGTTTCTTGCTGATCCCCAGCTTCTTGAGCATGTTGATGTCTTGAGTGGAAATCTTCGATCTTTCCCACTCCGCCGCCCAAGATCCACGGCGGCCATGGAGGACTCCGGCGTGCTGTGCCTTGTCAATCGACGAGGTGGCATCAACAATGGCGCAGGGTTTGCAGCTTGGAAGCGAGGAGCTTAGGAGATTGTGGATCGCAGGAGGAAATTTGCAGATGAGAAAAGGAGGACGGCGCGAGCGGAAGTGCTCAAGGAGGAAGACGATGATCTTATATAAGGGTGCGGCGAAACGACGAACCGTTGGATAAGGAACATGTGTGACAGATGATAGCCACGTGGCAACAAGGGTAAAAAAGTAACTTAACGTTGGGGAAGTTATGGTGCGTGCGCCAGAAAAAGCGGAGGACGTGTGTCCCCCACTTGCACGACGTGTCAAGATAGTGGATCAATTGGGCCCGCATGGCAGCGAGAAAAGACTTGTCGCAAATTTTTGACTAGTAATCGTGGCTATCGTCAGCAATAACGTCACCTTGGAGGAAGGAAAAATTCGACTACACAGCTTCATAAAAGGCGACATGGAAAAATAATGTTGAGCCTTTGATCAAATACAAGTTTTTGATCAAATGCTCGGGGGCTACTTTGGAAAAAAGAAAAAAGATCCGGAAAGACAAAATAGAAATGGCGTGAGCCTATGATCAAATACAAAATATTTGCTCATAGCCTCGGGGGCTACTCCCATCGGGAGCGCTGTTCGCGCACCCGAGGAATTATAAAACTTCGGGAGATAAAAAGAAAATATAGCGGCATAGGCGTGGAGCCTACAACCAAGTACAAGTCCTTGGCTGTAGCCTCGGGGGCTACTCCCATCGGGAACGCTGTTCGCGTGCCCGATGAAATCATAAAAAAAAAAGAGAGAGAGAAGACGAGAAAAGAATGAAAGAGCAAAAAGAAAGATAGCAAAGCAAAAGAGTATATTTCGAGTTATAAATAACTCTGCATATACTCCCATCGGGAGAGCAATATAAGTCATCTTTGACTCGATAAAATGTGCCATTCCAACAGCCGGAAAAGCACTCGACAATATATTCTCAGAACGCTAAAGTTGCGATCAATTTCTGAATGCGCAAATTTGCGAAGGTAAGACCCCAGGATCCGTCCTGTGGCGTGGCATCGCCGAAGACTGCGCTCTGCTATTTTATCCCTATCAGAGATACGAAGAAAATCCTAACGGACGCGTTAGGTAGATAAATTTTGCGGGACTCGACGAATGGTAAGACCTTAGCGGCACTGTCGAAGTTTACCGGTATCCAGGTCATGTCCCGGGACGTGATCTTGAAGTAGGTTTTTGCGGATTGCCACTAGAGCAGTTAACTAGTACCTGATCCGTCAGATGAACTAGCCCCAACTACCATTATCCATGTACAATATAGATGTTTATAAGAAGAAATATAGAGAAGTTGAAGTTGTCGAATAAAAATAAACGGTGGAGATTTTCCTTAAACTCTGCGATTCAAGCAAAATCTCGGGGGCTACTGACATAGGCATCCCAAATGGGCCTGCCGAAGATAGTACCCGGGGTTTACTGAAAGGACTTGAAGGATAAGAAGATTCGGAAGCCCAAGATATTATTAAGGAAAGCTAGAGTTATAATAGAAAGTCTTATTTGTAATCTTGCGGGATGAGTTAGAAACCTTCCCGGACTCTGTAACTTGTACGACACGAATCCCTCGGCTCCGCCTCCAATATAAGGGGGAGTCGAGGGACGCAGAGATAATTTGAATCATTGTTTACAAACCCTAGTTTTCATAATCGTCGAGTACTTTCCGGCTGAAACCTTCGAGATCTACTTGCCCTCTACTTTCAACTAAACCCTAGCCTACAATCCATAGGCATTGACAAGTTAATACCTTGTCACCAGGACCTTATATCGACACCAGCGGTGCGGTCTTGATGATTCAGAAAGGCAGGCCATCCAATAGAGCTCAGAAAGTAATATCGCGACAAGTTTTTATGGCAGAAAAGATGCCTCCACCAACAATAGAGTACCTGAATTGGTCAGGACAAGATATCGGCTTCACCATAGCTGACCACCCGCAACAGGTTCCAAGACCAGGACAGTCTGCTTTGATCTTACCCGCGGTAATTGCAGGGTTCGACGTTTCACGCGTTTTCATCGATGGCGGAAGCAGTTTAAACCTCATGTATGCAGATACATTGAGGAAGATGAATATATCTCTGGCAAATCTACTACCAACGGACACGCGTTTCCATGGTATCACAGGAGAAGCCGAGTTACCCATTGGGAAAGATTAACTCGATGTCTGATTGAACAGCAAAAACTACATAATAGAGATTGGGTTTGAAGTGGTGGATTTCCGTCTTGTGATATCACGCATTGTTGGGCAAACCGACTTACGCCGGGTTTATGGCGGTACCACCTTTGCACATATTTGCTATGGAACTACGGACCTAAAGGACCAGATTACGATAGGGAGTTTTGCCTTAGCTGATAAGTGTGATCTGATTTTCATATTTATGTCGAGAAACCTTTAGGATACAAGCCAGTCTGTAAGTCAAGGCTAACGGCCCGGCTACGATGTATTGCGGATCTGAGGAGGCCGCACAGGGAGCCAAATTTTGACACCACTAAGGATTCCAAGGAGGTACAAATCCACCCGACGATCCCAAGAAAACGACATCTATTGCAACAAACATGGACCTCGCATAGAAGCCAGCGCTCATGAGTTCTCCCGTGTGAGAAAATCTTCGCATGGTGTGGTGACATGCGAGTACCCGGGGAACTTGCAGAGCACCACCTAAACTTGGATCCGTTAGCGAGGCCAATTAAACAACCTTTGCGGCGTCTTTCGGAGCAAACCGCAAAGCTATGCGCTCCAGAAATCGATCGACTCAGAGAAGCTGGTTTTATCAAGGAGTTGCACACTAGAGGCCACATGGGTAGCTAACCCGGTGATGGTGCCGAAGAAAAAACACAAAGACCTTCGCATGTCTGCGTCGACTTCACGTGTCTCAATAAACATTGTCCAAGGATCACTTTCCCCTCCAGGATCGATCAAGTTATCGACTCCACAGCGGGTTGTGAACGTCTTTCCTTCATGGACGCATATTCTGGTTATAACAAGATCAGATTAAAAGAAGATGATGAAGTCAAAACAGCTTTTATAACACCATATGGCGTTTTGCTATAAAACAATGCCCTTTGGGTAAGCAGCGGGAGCAACATGCCGGCGGATGATGCGAAGTGTTTAGATTGGCAAGAAACGTCCAAGTATATATGGCTTAGGTATCATCATAACAACAAAGAAAGGATCAACATTGATCGAGGACTGAAGGAAACTTTCGATAATCTCGACAAGTTTTGCCTCAGGGCGACAAGTGCTCTACGGTGTGCAGGGGAACTACTCGGGTTCCTGGTATCAGCAAGAGGAATCGAGGCCAATCCAGAGAAATTCCAAGCTATCGTGACAATGAGGAAGCCAACAAAGTTAAAAGAGATACAACAGCTAACGGGGCGAGTCGTAGCTTTAAGAAGATTCGTCGCCAGGCTAGGAGAAAAGGCGTTGCCGTTTTACGCCTTGATCAAACAAGGAGAGAAATTCCAATGGAATGAAGAAGTAGACAGAGCCTTCGAGGATCTTAAGCGTACAATTTCGACATCACCAATCTTGGTGGCGCCTAAGGAGAAGGAACCTCTCCTGTTATACATTGCAGCCACGCCTCAGGTGGTCAGCACGGTCCTTGTGGTCGAAAGAGAAGAAGAAGGCAAACTCCATGGAGGTCAAAGGCCGGTATACTTAAATCGAGAGAAGTGTTGTCCTCAAACAGCGAAAGTGCCGCGATACCGAAGTTAGCATATGGAGTGTTCACAACGGCAAGAAAACTGCGACACTATTTTTGTGCATGCGATAGTGGTCAATAGGGCGCCTTTATCCAATATATTAAACAATCCGGAGCTACGGGACGTGTCTCCCTTTGGGAATAGAGCTTTCCCCTCGGGACATCATGTATGAAAAAGAAAAGCAATAAAATCACAAATCCTACCAGATTTCATCGCAGAGTGGATGGAGCTACAAAACACGGGACCCCCAGATTTGTCGAGTACCTGGCATATGAACTTTGACGGGTCCAAGAGATTAGAAGGAAGGCTGGAGGCCCGGTGTCATACTAGTATCACCTCAAGCGACAAGTTGAAATACGTGCTACGGGATGACATTTCCCAACGCATCTAATAATGAGGCAGAATCTGAAGGCACTTATACATGGGATGAAGATGGCGGCGTGCGGATCAACTCGATTAAAAATTTTGGTGACTCTCCCGCGGTGGTAGCCCCAACGGGTGATGAACCGGTGTGACGCGGTCCCCGTGTGATATGATAGCGTACAAAGAGTCTATAATGAACTCAGAGAGGCCATTCGACGGTTGCGAGGTAAATCATATCAGCAGACTTAGCAACGATGAAGCCGACGTTCTTGCGAAACGTCGAATTCGCGAGTGTCTAGCAATACCACCTGGCGTGTTGGAAGAGATAGCGAAAGATCAACCAAGCGAAGAAATATGGAAGGAAGGAGAAGGATGAGAAAGCCTCGGGGGCTCCAGCAGCACCAGAGGCAGATGAGGATGAAACACACGTAATAATGATGGTACAAATCCCTTGGATGCAAGCTTATATTGCATATATCTCAAAGGAAAGAAATACCCGAAGATCCGGTGGAAGCAAGGCGAGTTATCAGACGATCCAAAGCCTTTACTGTGGTCAAAGGAGAACTATACAAGCGAAGTATTTCGGGAGTACTACGAGTGCGTCACACCGAAGAAGGAGGAAACATTAGAAGGATGTGCAAGAGAAGGGTGTGTGGACATCCATAGCGGTCGGCTCTGCTTGACCAAGGACACCCGAGCAGGATTTTATTGGTTGACGGCAATCGAGGACGCGAAGGACATAGTGCCACTTTATGACGCATGCCAAGGTTTGCCGCGAAACCTCATTCTCCGGCAGCCCCGCTGTCGTGGCCTTTTGCTCAATGGGGTCTTGATATGGTGGGCAAATTGCACAAGGCTTGGCCGGGGAGTATACAGTATATGCTCATAGCGCATCGATAAGTTCCACAGAAGTGGATAGAAGCGAAAGCGGGAAAGTAAATTCACCAGATGGAGCATCCGTAATCAAGTTTGTCAAGAGCATAGTCTTTCGATTTGGAGTCCCTCACAGCATTGTCACAGATAATGGCAGCAATTTCACATCCAAGGAGTTCAAAGCATACTGCGAACGGTGGTATCAAACTAAAATTCGCTTCAGTCGCACATCCCCAAACCAATGGTCAAGTCGAAAGAATCAATGGATTAATAGGAGATGGCATTAAAAAGCGCCTTACAGGCATTGGAAAAAACTTGGAAACACACGTGGCCGGAGGAGCTACCGGCGTGTTATGGAGTATTCAAACAACACCAAATACGGCGACACGGGAAACCCGTTCTTCTGGTCCATGGAGCTGTGGCAGTGTGCCAAATGAGATAGAACACAACTCCTAGGGAGTGGTGGAATACAATGAAGAAACCTCAAGAAAAGCATTGGAAGACGATGTCGGCGCACTCGACGAAGCTCGAGACGAGGAACTATCAAGGGTTACTAAGTACCAGCAAGATGTGCAAAACTATCACAGTCGACGTCTGCGACCAAGATCTTTCCAAGTAGGCGACTTGGTTCTTCGGTTCACACAAACTAGCCATGAGAAACTCACAGCCAGGTTTGTACATCCTCACAGAAGTAATCGAAGGAGGAGTGTACAGGATAAAGACAAGAAGACAGGGATTGCCGAGCCAAATCCCTGGAACGTGGCGCAACTTAGGCGTTTCTACGCCTAGAGTCTAAATATAGTCCTCTTTGTAAACATACAATGTATTGCAAATTTTCAGACGCACTCTTTTCCTTTCAGGGCACCGAGTGGGGCTGAAAGGTTTTTAATGAGGCGGGCTCGCGGTGTTGCAATCTAATAAAGATAGTGGTGATAAACATCTTCTTTATCGACAGACTCGGGGGCTTGCGCCCCGTAGTTAGAATATATATATATATACGTTGCCGCAAAATACAACTTGCAAAGATATTTCGCCTTGGTGCAACACACCTCGCAAATCAATAAAGATACAAAATAGCGATCAACAAAAAGCTCGGGGGCTTGCTGAAAGCAAAATAGTTTAAAGATACTTTACAATATACATAGTATTTACAATATACAGATCTTCATTGACAGAAAAACTTGACTTTTTAGTTGTCACCCAGTATATCATCTATATTTATCCTCTCGTTATTTACACCCCCAAGACTATGTTCAGCATAGCTACCTCTCACGAAGAATTCGGCGTCTAGACGAAGCAACTCATCCATCATTTCTTCGGCTACTGGAGTTACAGCTTCGTTGATCTTGTCGATATTTCTCCTCCTCCTAGTCAGTTTGGCCTGGCATTTTGCGACAATCCGGTTCATGTCTAACTTCGGGTAGCAGATTTGCAACATAATCATGGCAAACCTTGCTCCGGCAGTCAGTTGGGCCTTCACGAACCCATGGATTCGAGGAGCGTCCCGAAATTTGTTCATCAGATCAGGAAGAGTCTTTGGCGGGGGGTTGCGAGGAAACAAGGCGTTGAAAACCAAAGCCAGCGTCCTAGCACAGAAGTCGAGAAAATCACGGACCTGACCAGCATGATCTTGGAATCTGACGATTTGTCGGGTACGATCAGGCGTAGCCCAAAAATTTGAACCATGTTCCAAGGCGAGTTTGATAAGAACATTGGATCTAGCTTCAACACGTTGATCTTCGGCAGCTGTATCTAGAAAAGAACCTACCCAATGGAAACATCAGCAAGGGGCGGAAAACAAGCAGGAAGAAAAAGTGAAAGAGATCAAACTCAGGAAACGTGCCTGCCATATCTAAGCTAGCGTCATTCATCAGTTGAAGCATATGCTCTTCCCCCGAAGCGGCTCGGGCAGCCTCAGTAACCGCGGTTTCCTTCAACGCCAGGGCCTCCTGAGCTTGTTGAAGAGCGAGTTTTTCCCTCTCAGAAGATTTTCGAGATTGCTCCATTATTACGAGAGCCTGTTTTTTCATCGACTAGAGTTGTTGTCGAAGTTCGTTCAAATCCTCCATCTGACCAGCACTTGAAGAACTCTCGATAAACTCGTCAACGGGAGTTTTCTCGAATAGGATGTGGTCGGTAACGCTGTTGGGATTCGTAGCATAGAAAACAAAAAAAATCCTACCGCAAGAACGAAAACACAAGCCAAGATCTAATCTAGAGAAGACGGTAGCAACGAGGGGATCACGAGACTAACCCTTGAAGATTTCAAAAGCCTATGATATTAGATTTCGTTGTTGCAGAAGATGATCACTTGCCGCTTTTGAAAGCGCGTAGAAGATCTTGACGGTGCCACAATCGGGCAGCACCTCGTGCTACACGGTCGGTGTTGATGAAGACGATGTCCTTCTCCCTAGTTCCGGTGGGCAGCAGGAAGTAGTAGATCTCTCGGAATCCGTGACACGGCGAGCGTGGTGGCGGTGGTGGTGGAGAACTCACGAGCGGGGGCTTCGCACATCTTGTGCGAGAGTATTATGGAGGAGGAGAGGCTAGGGTTTGGGGAGAGGGAGGCCTGGGCGCCGGCCCTTGGATGCCCTAGGTGGTGCGGCCAAGTACGTCCAAACGTATCTACTTTCCCGAACACTTTGCTATTGTTGCCTCTAGTTTGTGTGTTTGGATACAACCTTACGGACTAACATTGCCTAAATGACTGTTAAGTGTCTCGTTTTGTCTGAAATCCAACTTTCGGGAAAATCCTCGAAATTTATCACAGAAGGCCCTATTTTCCCGGAATGACGGAGCTAGAAGGACAAGTCGGTGGAGGCCCGAGGCCCCACACCATAGGGCGCGTGACCCGGGGAGGCCCGCGCGGCCATGTGGTGTGGCCCCCTCAGCGCCTCCAACGCCCTCCTTCGGACTACTTATCGCCCTCGACCTAAAAACGCACGAGGAGAAGTCGAAGTCGCCAGAGACCCTCCCGAACGCCGCCACATCGCGAAACTCCGTCTCGGAGCGAGAAGTCTCAGTTAGGCACTCCGCCGGGACGGGGGATTGGAGGAGATCATCGCCACCATCACCACGACGCCTCTCCATCAACCAGCAATGTTTCCCCCATCCATGTGTGAGTAATTCCCCAGCTGTAGGCTGAAGGGGATGGTAGGGATTGGATGAGATTGGTCATGTAATAGCATTAGATTGTTAGGGCATAGTGCCTAGTGTCAGTAATTGGTACTTTGATGATATTGTTGCAACTTGTTATGCTTAATGCTTATCACTAGGGCCCGAGTGCATGATCTCAGATCTGAACATGTTATTGTTTCATCGTGATATTTATTGTTTATGATCTTACCTGCAAGTTGTATACACATGTCGTTGTCCGGAACCAATGGCCCGAAGTGACAGAAATCGGGACAACCGGAGGGGATGGTAGTGACGTGAGGATCACATGTGTTCACGGAGTGTTAATGCTTTGCTCAGGTACTCTATTAAAAGGAGTACCTTAATATCCAGTAGTTTCCCTAGAGGCCCGGCTGCCACCGGCTGGTAGGACAAAGATGTTGTGCAAGTTTCTCATTGCGAGCACGTACGACTATAATTGGAACACATGCCTATTGATTGCTTTGTACTTAGACACGGTTTTATTATTATCTTCAAATGCCCTGTTATGATTGTTACATGAGTTTCTCTCATCCATGCAACGTCATCCATCCCGATGCCTACGGTATTTTTAATCCTCTTGTTTACTAAAATTACCTCTGCTTTGTCTTTGTTACTACTGCTATTTGGTATTCTACTCTGCTCTTTGTTATAAAGCTGTTACTCTTGATAAACTCTTGCGAGCAAGTCTATTTCCGAGGTGCGGCTGAATTGACAACTCCGCCGTTGTTAAGGCTTCCAAGTATTCTTTGTCTCCCCTTGTGTCGAATCAATAAATTGGGTTTTACTACCCGTCTGCGATCCCCCATACTTGTGGGTTATCAAGACTATTTTGCGCCGTTGCCGAGGAGCATAGCTTTATTTGGAAGTTCACTTGGATTGATATTGTTAGCTTCCAAATTCTCCATCATGGGTAAAACTCACGTGATCCTAAAGTCGCCATATTACCATCCACTACAAGAAAAGGTACAACTGTGTACCTCTGCTACACTTGATTCACCATCCTATGATAAGTCAACTTGTTTCACGACAGCTTCACTTGCTGGTACTTCTTGAATAAAAACTCTCATAATATTGATAATATTTCTGGTGTGCTTGATGATAGTGGTTCATTGGGATCCTTTCTAGATGCTACAATTGCTAGGTCTAGACAAATTGAAAATCCTGAAACTCCTAATGAATGCTACACTGTTAATTCACTGAACTTGATTATTCTAGTGATGATCGATGAGGATTATGGAGCTTGTATATGATTTTATTGAAAAATGCAATACTACTACTGATGCAAGAAAAATTAAAAAGTGGCTTGCAGAACATGCTGTTAGATATAATCTATCTCCTGATCCTGGATCCCTTACATCTCTATAGCATTAAGGATAAAGATTATGATTTTTATCTTGATCTATCTCATATATATCTATTGTAGAGAAAACACCCTTTTGTGGTAGTGAAAAAAAAGTGCTGTAGAACACATGATTGAACTTTCTTCTATGAGTAGCTTGTTTTCTGATGATATTAAGATGCGTACTTATTTTGTCGCTAAAATTTTTCCTTTCTCATTAAAGGATGATGCTAAAACTTGGTATAATAATTTGCCTCTGATGACCCACAAGTATAGGGGGTGTATCCTAGTATCTTTCGAAAATACTTTCCTGCTAGTGCTCAACATATTGCTTTACAGAAAATTTATAGGTTTGACCAGGGAGATGAAGAGAAATTGCCCGAGGCTTGGACAAGATTTTGTTCTCTTATCAGAGCTCGACCTGGACATGATTTAGAAAAGAATGATCTACTTGATATATTTTATAGTGGACTAACCATTGAATCTAGGGCATATTTGGATAGTTGTGCTGATTGTGTTTTTAGGAAAAGAACTCCAGACGAAGCTGAAGAATTATTGGCTAGAATAAGCCGGAATTATGATGATTGGAATATACCTGAACCAACTCCAACGCCAATATTGAAGAAGAGGGGTTTAATTGAATTGAATGATGAAGATATGAGGAAAGCTAAGAAGTCTCTCAAGGAAAAAGGTATTAAATCAGAAGATGTGAAGAATCTACCTCCCATAGAAGATATATGTGAGATAATTCCCCTTCATCCATGATTGAGGTAAACTCCCTTCAACGCTTTACTAGGGAAGATATTCCGTATTCAAAACCTCATGCTCAATGCTTAGATGAGTTTGATAATTATATTGTTAAGCGAAAATTTTAATATGAGAGTAAGAATCGTCTAATGGAAAATTCTCAAGCTATTAGTGAATTGCATGATATTGTGGAAGACCTCCAATGATGTTAAGATGCTTGTTAAACATTTTCAAATGGTTCAAGCTCAAATTGATCAACTCACTAAAGTGCAAAATGATTTACTAAAAAATAACTAAAAAGAAACATGCTTATGAAGTAACAACTAGAGGTGGTGTCTCTACCCAGGATCCTCTATATCTAAACCTGGAACTGGATCAGTATCCAAGTCCAAAATTAAACTATCCAGCTATTGTCCAAATGTACGTGAAACATAAAAATGTTGTAAAATCTCACAGACATCAGCAATGATCTAATAGTATTTCTATTTCCGATGCTGAAACCGAAAGTGGTAATGAACATGATAATGGTAATGATAATGATAAGAATGACGCTTCTGATAAAGAAGAAGTTGAAGATGAACCTGAAAAACATGCTAAAAATAAAAAGTATATTAAAGAAGATTTTATTGCTAAGAAACATGGTAATGAAAGGGAACAGTGGGTTCAAAAGCAAATGCCTTTTTCCTGCTAAGAAACTAAAATCAAAGGAAGAAGAACACTATAATAAATTATGTGATTGGATGAAACCTTTATTTTTGCAAATCCCTTTAACTGATGCTATTAAATTGCCTCCTTATTCAAAGTATATGAAAGATATTGTTACTAACAAAGGAAAATCCCCAATGAGGAAATTTCCACTATGCTTGCTAATTACTCTTTCAATGGCAAAGTTCCAAAAAAGTTGGGCGACCCAGGTATACCTACTATTCCTTATTCTATTAAGAATAATTATGTTAAAACTGCTCTATGTGACTTGGGAGCCGGTGTTAGTGTTATACCTTTTTCTCAAGAGACTTGATTTAGATAAGTTGATACCAATTGATATATCTTTGCAAATGGTTGATAAATCTACTGCTATTCCTGTTGGTATATGTGAGGATGTTCCTGTTCAAGTTACTACTAACTGCTTGATATTAACTGATTTTGTTGTGTTGGAAATGCTGGAAGATGATAATATGTCTATTATTCTTGGGAGACCTTTTCTTAACACCGCAGGGGCTGTTATTGATTGCAACAAAGGAAGGTTACTTTCAATGTTGATGATAAGGAGCATACCGTTTATTTTCCCAAGAGGATTGAGAAAGCATGTGGAGTTAATACTATCTCTAATGTGAGAACTATCAAAGTTGGAACTATTGATTGTCCAATATATGAGCCTAAAGAAGAATATCAAACTCTTATGATTGGGTCCATATCAATACAATTCAAGGTAACATGATTGATTTGAGGTTTATTTCTTCATATGTTATGTAAAATTTATTTGGCGGCAAGACTTGATCAACCTTGTTAACAAATACTTTTTATATGCATAGAGGAGGTAAACAACATTTCTTTCTTCCTCCACTTGTTCTACTCGCTTTAGCAATACCTTTGTATCTTTATTTTATTGCAATGTTGTGCCAAGTAAAGTCTCTAATAGAAGGTTGATACTAGATTTGGATTTGCGCAGAAACAGATTTCTTGTCTGTCACGAATTCGCGTTAGTCTCTGTAGGTAACTCGGAAAAATCTGCCAATTTACGTGAGTGATCCTCAGATATGTAAGCAACTTTCATTAGTTTTTGAAGTTTTATAGATTTGAGCAACGTAATTACCTCTTAAAGAAATTCGTCTTTACTAATTTGTTCTGTTTTGACAGATTCTGTCTCTGTTTTTTGCATTGTCTCTTGTGGACTTTAAGAAAGGCTTTCTAGACGTGGAGAGCTGTAGCTAATGTTTTATTGAGTTCTTGCAATGTGTCACTACAGGACTAAAGTGGATTCAAGTTTTTGAGTACTAACCCCTCTAATGAAGTTTATGAGAAGTTTGGTGTGGCAAAAGTTTTTCAAAGGTCAAGAGAGAAGGGTGATATAATGTGATCAAGAAGAGCCAAAAGCCTAAGCTTGGTGGGAGGTATACCGGCATCACTCATTCTTTGCATATTATGGTTGCTGGATACTTGTATATATACTTATTTAGTTGTTTGAGTGGTTTTCTATATGAGAGGAAGATGATATTTGGGAAAGTGCTGATTGAAAACAGATTCTGGGCTGTCACCATAAAAATTCTCAAAAACAGCCAGAACGTTATTTTGCGAAGCCAATTTTTGAGCATGTTCCCCAGGTTGTTATCTAACTTTCATTAGTTGAACACTTTTCGATTTGAGCAGTGGAAGAATTTCTTAAAAATCAGTACTGTACTGCTGTCAAGTTTGTGAATTTCTGCTCTTGACTCTTCAGTTTGCCATTTCTTGTTTTAGAAGCTTTGTTTCTCTAAAACCAAAAAGACCAAAAATATTTCTATTGTTTTTTCTCTTCACCATTTGTTTGTTTTGGTTTCTTGCATTTATTTTGCTTTATTCGCTATCGTTGGTTTGCTATAAAAAAAAAAAAAAATGCCTTTATTTGCTTGTTTCCTCTTGTTCTTGTTTCCAATTCGGAAACACCAAAAATATTTGTTGTTCTTCTTTGGTTTGTAAAGTTCATCATGAATTCAATGGTCTTCGGTGGCTGGACGTGGTTCTCATTTCATATTATCCAAGCTACACAAGTGAAAGGCAATAATGACGATCTCCGACAATAATCTGATTGTGGTGAGAGGCTAGTATGAACTCTTTTGTTTCATTTTTGTACATATACTCATCCATGTGAGCATACTTAGTTGGTTCATGTGAGGTATATGTCATTTAATGAAAATCTAGTAGTTCATGATCTCTCATGTTTGGCTCCAATTTATTAATATGAGTAGCATGTCATGGATGTTTGCTTGCATTGTTTTATTCATAAGTAGGTATGGCATTGTGGTATCCTCCTCTTGAATAATTCATTTATATCGACTTGGAACATGCTCAAGCATGCATAAGACTAGACAAAATTTAACTAGCCTCGATGATTTAATTTGCTTGGAGTTCTTGTATCACCTATACCTCGAGTTAATTTATTTCTTTGCCAAGCATGATTCTCACATAACGGATTATTACTCTATTGAGTTTGTCGCTCCCCCGGTCCCCATTGCTAGCCTTCACTTATGCGGCGGGAACAGCTCGTGTTTCCAAACTCTTTGAAAACCAAGTTTCAAAGTGTCCACCATAAATACTGCATGGCATTTCAAACCATTCCAGTAAATTCTCATGCGCTACCTTTAAAACCTTCAAAATGCTTCTCCATTTGTGTTAATGTTCCATAGCTCATGAGGAAGTATGTGTTTATTTCAACCTTGTCATTTACTCTTGATGGACGGACTTTCATAATGGACTAGTGGCACATCTGCTCATCCAATAATTTTGCAAAAAGAGCTGGCAATGGGGTTCCTAGCCCCAATTAATAACTTCATTAATAATTCTTTTCACATGTTTTGCTCCTGATTCATCGGTAAGCAACTTAATTTGCAAATAGACCTCCTCCATGGTATGTGATTGATGGATCCCGAGGATTAGGTTAGCCATGGCTTGTGTAACCAAAGGTTGGGGGGAGTGTACAATAAAACTAAAATACGTGTGTAAACAAAAGAGAAGAGGGATGATCTACCTTGCTTGTAGATATAACGTCCTTCATGGGAGCCGCTCTTGAGAGATCCGGTTGGCGAGGTAGTTAGTTGTAGCCATTACCATTCGTTGACAACAACAAACACCTCTCAAAAATAATTTACTCTTGCTTTTTAAAAATGAAAAACTCACAGCGCATGTTAATCCACCGCCCCACTCTGCGAAGGTCAATCTTTTACTTTTTATGTTGTGTCTCCATCCTTTCTTTGAGCACTATCTTGGGAGCACAACTGTCATTCATTCTTAGTAAAATATGCTTGTCTCAAAATATTATTGATTGTGGTATAACTTTGATGCTTTTATCTTTGACAATCTCTATTTCTAGTCTTTCCATGAACTCCAGAGGTGCCCGGGCATTTATGTTTTGCCAACCAAATACAGGCCAGCGAGATACCACTTTATCATACTCTCTTATGAACACTGCTTATAGACATGATTCATGATGCTTATTATTAATTGTTGGTACTTCTCCATGATTGACGTAGCTGTTAGATGATCTTATTTGCATGCATCTTATTATGAACCTGCCTAAGTGTTAGCCATAGCATGAGAATATATACATCATATGAGCAAATGTGTTCGTGAAAGTTCTTTATCCGCTCAGTTGTTAAATGAATTGCTTGAGGACAAGCGATAAGCTAGCTTGGGGGGAGTTGATACGTCAAAACGTATCTACTTTCCCAAACACTTTTGCTATTGTTTGCCTCTAATTTGTGTGTTTTGGATACAACTAACATGGACTAACGTTGTTTTCATTGAGAAGCGATACAGTGTCTCGTTTTTGTGCAGAAATCCAACTTTCGGAAAATCCTCGGAATTTATGCGAGAGGCCTATTTTCCCCAGAATAAAGCGGAGCGAAGGACAAGTCGGGTGGAGGCGAGAGTACACCATAGGGCGCGCGGCCCGGGAGGCGCACGGCCATGTGGTGTGGCCCCTCGGCTGGCCTCCAACGCCCTCCCTCCGGACTACTTATCGCCCTCGAGCACAAAAGCGCCTGAGGAGAAGTCCTCCAGAAAGACTCCAGGGACGCCGCCACATCGCGAAACTCGTGCCAGGAGCAGAATCGGTCTGGCACTCAGCCAGGGCAAGGGGGTAAGAGGAATCATGCCATCACCATGACGCCTCCATCCAACCGGCAATGTTTCCCCATCCATGTGTGAGTAATTCCCCTGCTGTAGGCTGAAGGGGATGGTAGGGAGTGGATGAGATTGGTCATGTAATAGCATTAGATTGTTAGGGCATAGTGCCTAGTCCGTAATTGGTACTTTGATGATATTTTTGCAACTTGTTATGCTTAATGCTTGTCACTAGGGCCCCAGTGCCATGATCTCAGATCTGAACAGTTATTGTTTCATCGTGATATTTATTGTTTATGATCTTACCTGCAAGTTGTATACACATGTCGTTGTCCGGAACCAATGGCCCCGAAGTGACAGAAATCGGGACAACCGGAGGGGATGGTAGTGACGTGAGGATCACATGTGTTCACTGAGTGTTAATGCTTTGCTCGGTACTCTATTAAAAAGGAGTAACTTAATATCCGAGTAGATTCCCTTGAGGCCCGGCTGCCACTGGCTGGTGGGACAAAAGATGTTGTGCAAATTTCTCATTGCGAGCCGTGCGACTATATATGGAAAACATGCCTATTGATTGCTTTGTACTTGTACACCGTTTTATTATATCTGCAAATGCCTTGCTATGATTGTTACATGAGTTTCTCTCATCCATACAACGCCCGTTCATCCATCCCTGTTCACCTACAATATTTTTAATCTAGCATTTGTTTACTATAATTACTACTATTGTCTTTGTTCTTTCTGTTCTTTGTTATTCTACTACGCCTCTTGTTATAAAAGCATTGCCTCTTGATAAACTCTTGCGAGCAAATCTGTTTCCAGGTGCAGCTGACTAAATTGACAACTCCGTTGTTAAGGCTTCCAAGTATTCTTTGTCTCCCTGTTGAATCAATAAATTGGGTTTTACTACCCGCGAAGACTGCTGCGATCCCCTATACTTGTGGGTTATCACGGCCAAGCCATGGGCAGCCCCCTCCCTCTCCTCCTCATTATATAGGTGGAACCCCAAGGGTTTGCCCAAAGTCTTCGAATAAGACCCCAACAGAAAAACTGCATTATGGACGAAACCTAGAGGGACATGGACTCTCCTCTTCCCACTTTTACTTGGCTTAGGCCAAGGGAGGTGGAGTCCACCATGGACTCCACCCTCCCACTTGGTTGGCTGGTTAGGGTTAGTGGAGTCCCTCCGGGACTCCTCCTTCCATAGTGATTTATTCCGGATAATTCTAGAAACCACCTTCCATAAATTCACCGGATCATTTCCAAACTGAAGTGACTTCCTATATATGAATCTTATTCTCCGGACCATTAAGACTCCTCGTGATGTCCTGGATCCCATCCGAGACTCCGAACAAAACTCCGAACTCCATTCCATATTTACTTAAACGACATCAAACCTTAAGTGTGTCACCCTACGGTTCGCGAACTATGCAGACATGGTTGAGACTTCTCTCCAGGCCAATAACCAATAGCGGGATATGGAGATCCATTAATAGCTCCCACATATTCAACAATGACTTTAGTGATCGATTGAACCATTTACATACGATACGAGATTCCCTTTGTCACGCGATATTTTACTTGTCAGAGGTTTGATCATCATCGGTATCTCTATACCTCGTTCAACCTCGTCTCATGACAAGTACTCTTTACTCGAACCGTACCGTGGTATGTGGTCTCTTATGAACCTTTCATATGATTGCAAGCTAATTAGACGACATTCCGCCGAGAGGGCCCAAGTATATCTATCAGTCATCGGGATGGACAAATCCCACTTTTGATCCATATGCCTCCAACTCATACTTTCCGGATACTTAATCCACCTTTATAACCACCCATTTACAAAGTGGCATTTGATGTAATCAAAGTAACCTTCCGGCATAAGTGATTTGATCTCATGGCCGAAGGACTAGGTAACTATGTATCGAAAGCTTATAGTAAATGAACTTAATGACGTGATCTTATGCTACGCTTAATTGGGTGTGTCCATTACATCATTCACATAATGACATAACCTTGTTATTAATAACATCCAATGTTCATGATCATGAAACTATGATCATCTATTAATCAACAAGCTAGGTATACAAGAGGCTTACTAGGGACTCCTTGTTGTTCACATAACACACATGTATCAATGTTTCGGTTAATACAATTATAGCATGGTATGTAAACATTATCATAAACACAAAGATATATTATAATAACCATTTTATTATTGCCTCTTGGGCATATCTCCAACAGTCTCCCACTTGCTAGAGTCAATAATCTAGTTTATATTTGGCAAAGATATAACACCTTGGCCTTATGGTGCTATCATGTTTTTCTTACGGGAGAGGTTTTAGTCAATGGATCTGACATGCTCAGAAATGTGTGTATTTTGCAATTCATTTGCGTCTTCACGCATTACTCATTTTCCAAATGAGTTGTCATTAAATATGTTTGGTCTTCTGGTGGAACCTTATTCCGCGGTCTGAAATATGTCACCAATATTGTCATACACAATATAGCTTCAAAGTTTTGACACTATCGGAACTACACCAAGTACTTCTTGACTTAACATCCTCAATCATTGTCAAAACAATGACATACTCTGCCTTCTTTTGTAGAATCCGTCACAATATTCAGAACTCATCTAAATCTAGCATAGACATATTCTAGCTCATTGTGCTACCTTTTAAACAACACATAGCCTAATTGAGATCGAAATTTTATTTTATATGTGACCAAACTAATATCGGTGTAACATCTTACAGCGATTTGTTTGTCATTAATCCATATAAAACTATATATATATCCTTGGTTCTTCTGAAGCACTCAGGGATATTCTTACTGTTTGTCCAATGATCATCACAAGAATCATTCTGGTATATGCTCTTAACTCTTTTAGAGCACAGGACATCTGATTTTGTACATATTATTTGTGATCTAAAATCACTCATGTGTTTTTACTCATCAAGTGTCAAATACACTTAAGTCTTGTTAAACCTTCACATGAAAAGAATACCTTCTTAATATTTTATATTGAACTACTTCAATATTGAAATGACCCAGCGTACCACTGCATGGTGTAGTACACAAGTCGTTGACATAACACAAGTGAAACCCCGTTCCACTCATATTACATCTCTCAGAGTGGTACAAGAGAAACATATGCGAGTCCAAAGTATGTCTATAGAAGGATACACGAGCCCCATTTACATAAGATCAACACGACCTCTACTTTACGGTGAGGTAAAACTTCAAATAAAGCTCGGAAGAACGACTCGTAGTCTACCTTATTACTAACTCAAGTTTAAGAGCTAATTGGCTTCTATAGAAATCTAGCTACTTAGGTGCTAGGATTAGGGAAAGGTTCCCTTCTATTACTAATCTAAGTTTCCACTTTAGCTGATGCAGAAGTTGACTCCATTGACTTCTTTGATTTGATTCTTCATCTTGTTGTAGTTGACTCCTTTGTCTTCGAGTTCCATAGTTTCTCCTTCGGTGCCTTGATCTAAGAAGGGGGTTCAAATGGGAGGGAATGAGTACGAGCGTACTCAGCAAGTTCATAATAGGAAATAGATTGTATCATGCACTAGCTACAGCCATAGACCGGAAAGTCATGGCAATGCAAGTTTTGGTAAACATTTCTTCAAGAGTTTATTTTATTACAGAAAACTATGCCGTCGGTCTTCACGGGTTGAACGAGACTTCATGGAGTTCCTACTGCCGCGTTCGCAGTTCCTTCCCGAAACAGGAGTGACAGCCACAATTTTGATACCCTCTGCAAGAGGTGCGTTACTTTACCCATAAAGAACTTATCCCTTGTTGCCGGCCGAGAGTATATCCTCGTCCACACTTCCTTTGGTGTGAGGCCAGTATATGAACCAAGCGATCCACGCAGCTATCGGCGACCTCGCAGAGACCCACCCTTTTGTAAGTGTTGTCCTTGATGTCTTACCACTCACGCTTCTTTCTGTCTGGTGTTGGGTCTCCAAGAGCGAGAGGTTTGTAGAACGGCAGCATGTTTCCCTTAAGTGGATCACCCAAGGTTTTATCGAACTCAGGGAGAAAGAGGTCAAAGATATCCCTCTCAAGCAACCCTGCAATCACGATACAAGAAGTCTCTTGTGTCCCCAACATACCTAATACACTTGTCGGATGTATAGGTGCATAGTTCGGCGAAGAGATAGTGAAATACAAGTGGTATGAATGAATATGAGCGGTAGTAACGGCGCCAGAAAAGTGCTTGCTGGCGTGCAGTTGATGGTAGTAATATTGGCAGCAAGTAAACATGCAGTAGAACAGTAAATAAGCGGTGTTGGAAACAAGGCCTAGGGATCATACTTTCACTAGTGGACACTCTCAACATTGATCACATAATAAAACCACTCTACACTCTCTTGTTGGATGATGAACACCACTAATTGTGTAGGGCTACAAGAGCGCCTCAATGCCGGAGTTAACAAGCTCCACAACATTCGATGTTCATATTTAAATAACCTTAGAGTGCATGATAGACCAATGCAATTATACCAAGTACTAACATAGCATGCACCGTCACCGACAGACTATGAAAGGAGGAATGAATCACATCAATACTATCATAGTAATAATTAACTCCATAATCTACAAGAGATTACAATCATAAACTACGCCAAGTACTACATGATGCACCCACTGTCACCATTACATCATAGGATGAATAGAGTACTTAACATCACTAGAGTAGCATAGATTAATAGTGATACAAAGCTCATCATATGAATCTCAATCATGTAAAGCGCACATGAGATCATTGTATTGAAGTACACATAGGAGAGATTAACCACATAGCTCCCGGTGCAGCCCTTAGCCTCGATGGAGAACTACTCCCTCCTCATGGGAGACGGCAGCGTTGATGGAGATGGCGGTGGTGTCGATGGAGATGCCTTCGGGGCACTTCCACATCCGGCGGCGTGCGGGAAACGGGAACTCCTGTCCCCGAGATCTTGGCTTCGCGATGGCGCGGCTCACGGAAGGTTTCGTCACCGTGGCTTATTCGTATCGAAGATTTAGGTCGGGGACCTTTAAATAGGCGAAGAGGCGGAGTCGGGCGACGAGGCGGTGACACAGCAGAGGGCGTGCCCCCTGGGCCACCAGCCACCATGTGTGGGCCTGCAATGGCTCTCTACGGTGGATCTCGGGTGTTACGGAAGCTTCGTGGAATTATAAGATCGTTCTGGGCGTTGATTTCGTCAATTCCCGGGAATATTTCCTTACTAGGATTTACGCGGGGAAGCAAAAACAACGGAAAACGAACATGCACTTCGACATCTTGTCGATAGGTTAGTTAGGAAAATGCATAATAATGACATAAAGTGTGAACAAAACATGTAAGTAATGTCATAAAACAAGCATGGAACATAAGAAATTATCGATACGTTGGAGACGTATCGGCATCTCCAAGCTTAGTTCCTACTCGTCCTGGTAGGTAACGATAACAAAGATAATTTGAAGTGACATGCTACCAACATGATCTTAATCATACTATGTAAACATATGAGATGAATGCATCGATTCAAAGCAATGGTAAAGACAATGATTAAACAAGCTGAATCATATAGCAAAGACTTTTCATGAATAGTACTTTCAAGACAAGCATCAATAAGTCTTGCATAAGAGTTAACTCATAAAGCAATAGATTCTAAATAAAGGCATTGAAGCAACACAAAGGAAGATTAAGTTTCAGCGGTTGCTTTCAACTTCAACATGTATATCTCATGGATATTGTCAACATAAAGTAATATGATGAATGCAAATATGCAAGCATGTAAGAATCAATGCACAGTTAACACAAGTGTTTGCTTCTAAGACAGAAAGAAGTAGGTGAACTGACTCAACATAAAAGTAGAAAAAAAGCCCTTCGACGAGGGAAGCATGGATTGCTATATTTGTGCTAGAGATTTTATTTTGAAAACAAGAAACAATTTTGTCAAAGGTAGTAATAAAGCATATGCATTATGTAAATTATATCCTACAAGTTGCAAGCCTCATGCATAGATTACCAATAGTGCCCGCACCTTGTCCTAATTAGCTTGGATTTACATGGATTATAATCGCAATACATATGTTTTAACCAAGTATCACAAATCTATGCCGCCTGTACAAAGGTCTAAGGAGAAAGCTCGCATTGGATTTCTCGCTTTTGATTATTCTCAACTTAGACATCCATACCGGGACAACATAGACAGATAATGGACTCCTCTTTAATGCATAAGCATTCAACAACAAATAATATTCTCATAAGAGATTATTGTTGTCCAAACTGAAACTTCCACCATGAATCATGGCTTTAGTTAGCGGCCCAATGTTCTTCTCTCACAATATGCATACTCAAACCATTTCATCATGATAAATCACCCTTACTAGACAAGACGAATATGCATAGCAACTCACATGATATTCAACAAAGTGTAATAGTTGATGGCGTCCGAACATGGTATCGCTCAACAAGCAACTTATGAAATAAGATACATAAGCTACATATTCAATACCACAATAGTTTTAAGCTATTTCCCCATAGAGCTATATTGCAAAGACAAAAGAATGGAATTTAAGGTAGCCTCAAGCATTTACTTTGGAATGGTAGAAAATATGTAGTAGGTAGGTATGGTGGACACAAGTGGCATAGTTTTTGGCTCAAGGTTTTGAATGCACGAGAAGTATTCCCTCTACAAGGCTTAGGCTAGCAAGGTTGTTTGAAGCAAACACAAGTATGAACCGAGTACAACAAAACTTACATAAGAACATATTGCAGCATTATAAGACTCTACAGTCTTCCTTGTTGTTCAAACATACGAGAAAATATCTAGACCTTAGAGACCAATCATGCAAACCAAATTTTAGCAAGCTCTATGTATTTCTTCACTAATAGGTGCAAAGTATATGATGCAAGAGATTAAACATGATCTATATGAGCACAACAATTGCCAAGTATCAAGTTATTCAAGACATCATACCAATTACCCATGTAGCATTTCTTGTTTCCAACCATATAACAATGAGCGAAGCAATTTCAACCTTCGCCATGAACATTAAAAAGTAGCTAAGAACACAAGTGTTCATATGAACAAGCGGGCGTGTCTCTCTCCCACACAGCATTTATTAAGAGAATGAAAATAACAAAAACAAATAAAAACACACAGACGCTCCAAATAAAGTACATAAGATGTGTAGAATAAAAATATAGTTTCAAGAGAAGAAACATGATAATTTGTTGATGAAGAAGGGATGCCTTAGGCATCCCAAGCTAAAACTTGAGTCTTCTTGAAATATGCAGGGATGAACACAGGGGCATCCCCAAACTTTTCACTCTTCTTGATCATATATCATCCTGCTCTCTTGACCCTTGAAAACTTCCTCACACCAAACTCAAAACAAACTCATTAGAGGGTTAGTGCATAATCAAAAATTCACATGTTGGTGACATAATCATTCTTAACATTCGGAACATTGCACAAAGCTACGAAAGTTAATGGAACAAGAAATCCATTCAACATAGCAAAAGAGGCAATGCGAAATAAAGGCAGAATCTGTCAAAACAGAACAGTCCGTAAAGACGAATTTTCTGGGGCACTAAACTTGCTCAGATGAGAAAACTCATAACTAATGAAAGTTGCGTACATATCTGAGGATCACGCAAGTAAATTGGCGGATTTTTCTGAGTTACCTATAGAGAACCCTGCCCAAATTCGTGACAGCAAGAAATCTGTTTCTGCGCAGTAATCCAAATCTAGTATCAACCTTCTATTAGAGACTTCACTTGGCACAACAATGCAATAAAATAAAGATAAGGAGAGGTTGCTACAGGAGTAACAACTTCCAAGACAAAATAAAAAAAGAAATGTTGTAGTAAAATAAACACATGGGTTATCTCCCAAGAAGTTCTTTCTTTATAGCCATTAAGATGGGCTCGGCAGTTTTAATGATGCACTCGCAAGAAATAGTATTTGAAGCAAAGAGAGCATCAAGAGGCAAATTTAAAACAAATTTAAGCCTAACATGCTTCCTATGAAAAGGAATCTTGTAAATAAACAAGTCATGTAGGCATAATGCAATAAGCATAGGAAAACTAGACGAGCTCAACTTCAAGATTTTTAGCATATAGAGAGATGTTTTAGTAACATGAAAATTTCTACAACCATATTTTCCTCTCTCATAAAGATTTTCAGTAGCATCATAAACGAACTCAAAAATATAACTATCACATGAAACATTCTTATCATGAGCTACATGCATAAAATTATTACTACTCCCAACATAAATATAGTCATTCTTATTAATTGTAGTGGGAGCAAATTCAACAAAGTAGCTATCATTATTATTCTCATCAAGTGTAGGAGGCATAGTATAATCATAATAAAATTTATCCTCCATAGTAGGTGGCACCAAAAGACCACTATCATTATAATCATCGTAAATAGGAGGCAAAGTATCATCAAAGAAAATTTTCTCCTCAATTTGGGGGATAAAAATATCATGCTCATCAAAACCAGCTTCCCCAAGCTTAGATTTTTCCATATCATTAGCGACAATGGTGTTCAAAGCGTTCATACTAATATCATTGCTACTAGCATGCAAATAAGGTTCCATAGGTTTTTCAATTTTTGGAACACACCATTTATGTCTTAACTCGGGAAATAGATTAAAAAGCTCACGGTTGTTTTCCATTATGCCTAACTAGTGAAATAAAAACAAGAAACAAAAAGATGCAATTGCAGGATCTAAAGGAAATAGCTTCAAGCACTTACAACGGCACCAGAAAATAACTTAGTAGCCCAGGACCGGAGTATGAGTGCCTTTACCTTTCCTCCCCGGCAACGGCGCCGGAGAAAATAGCTTGATGTCTACTCACGCTTCTTTTCCTGTAGACAGTGTTGGGCCTCCAAAAGCAGAGGTTTGTAGAACAGTAGCAAGTTTCCCTTAAGTGGATTACCCAAGGTTTATCGAACTCAGGGAGGAAGAGGTCAAAGATATCCCTCTCAAGCAACCTCCAATCACGATACAAGAAGTCTCTTGTGTCCCCAACACACCTAATACACTTGTCGGATGTATAGGTGCACTAGTTCGGTGAAGAGATAGTGAAATACAAGTGGTATGAATGAATATGAGCAGTAGTACGGCACCAGAAAGGTGCTTGCTGGCGTGCAGTTGATGTGGAGATATTGCAGGAAGTACAGATGCAGTAGAACAGTAAACAAGCGATGATTTGCAGTTTGGAAACAAGGCCTAGGGATCATACTTTCACTAGTGGACACTCTCAACATTGATCACATAATAAAACCACTCTACACTCTCTTGTTGGATGATGAACACCACTAATTGTGTAGGGCTACAAGAGCACCTCAATGCCGGAGTTAACAAGCTCCACAACATTCGATGTTCATATTTAAATAACCTTAGAGTGCATGATAGACCAACGCAATTATACCAAGTACTAACATAGCATGCACACGTCACAGACTATGAAAGGAGGAATAGATCACATCAATACTATCATAGTAATAGTTAACTCCATAATCTACAAGAGATTACAATCATAAACTATGCCAAGTACTACATGATGCACACACTCAACATTACATCATGGAGGAGGAGCAGTACTTTAATAACATCACTAGAGTAGCACATAGATTAATAGTGATACAAAGCTCATCATATGAATCTCAATCATGTAAGGCAGCTCATGAGATCATTGTATTGAAGTACATAGGAGAGAGATTAACCACATAGCTACCGTATAGCCCTTAGCCTCGATGGAGAACTACTCCTCCTCATGGGAGGAGAGCGTTGATGGAGATGGCGGTGGTGTCGATGGAGATGCCTTAGGGCACTTCCCATCCGGCGGCATGCGGGAACGAGACTCCGTCCCCGGATCTTGGTTTCGCGATGGTGGCGGCTCTGGAAGGTTTCTCGTACCGTGGCTTATTCTTATCGAAGATTTAGGTCAGGGACCTTTAAATAGGCGAAGAGGCGGAGTCGGAGGGCTGACGAGGCGGTGACACAATAGGGGGCGCCCCCCATGGGCTGCGCCGCCACCATGTGTGGGCCTCCTGTGGCTCTCCTGCGGTGGCTCTCGGGTGTTGGAAGCTTCGTGGAATTATAAGATGTTGGGCGTTGATTTCGTCCAATTAGAATATTTCCTTACTAGGATTTCTGAAACCAAAAACAAGAGAAAATAGAGCTGGCACTTCGACATCTTGTCAATAGGTTAGTTCCGGAAAATGCATAATAATGACATAAAGTGTGAACAAAACATGTAAGTAATGTCATAAAACAAGCATGGAACATAAGAAATTATCGATACATTGGAGACGTATCAGTCCTCCCCTTTATCTATGGGTAGACCGACACAGGCACTTGTTCTCCCCTATACCATAAAGGTAGACCGATCCGAACAACTCATGTGCCCTGTCCTATACACCATAGATAGACCGATCCGGACAACCCTTACAATCCTTCATAGACCAATAATAAGTCTGCCCTCCCCTGTATCTAATGGTAGACCGTGATGGACCACATGTCCCCACCTTTACCAAAGATAGACCGATCCAGGCAACCCTTATTACCAGTCCGTTGGCATGCGAGAGGGAAAAGATACAGCTGACTTCCCCAGAGCCATTGTAGATCTTATGGATAACGCGATATGTACGGCGCTAGAATCACTTGACGGCATTGGTACTTAGTCCTAGATGAGTAGTACCCATGCAATGGAACCTCCACCATATCAACACATACCATGGTTCCATTGCCCACCACATAGTCATATTCATAATTGTAAAATAATACTTTGTTTTTTAATGCAAGAGTGATAAGTATAGTACTTTGCATATAGTTTGATACAAATAATCAAATGACATGAGCAAGCGATGAGCTTGCCTTTCTTGACTGCAAGATTATGCAGGCAAAAGCTTCGATACGTGAGAACTCCAAATGCTGAAATACCATCATCGTCCGGTAAGGACAATGTTTAAAGAACTGGCAAAGATGCTATAATGCATAGTATGAGATGCAATCGTCCGAGCGTAACCTAACCTCGATGATTTAGGATGTATGAGTTGTAAAGATTTCTTTAGGGTTGGTTGCACTTTTAGAATGGTTCTCAAACAAGGTTCTTATAAGACTAGCATATACAAGTGATATAATACATCATAACAATCATACACACTAATAATAGTGGTGGAATAATATGTAAAGAACAGTTGTCAGTTTTAAGTTCTACAGAACATGGTTGATGATTACTTGTATTATACTTCAAAAGAATAAGTTTTGAAGAACATGTTGTTTAAGAAATAATGAGTATTTCAAAGAAGGATTAGGGCTTCTAAGGTTTGATTGAAATTTGTACTTCAAAAGAATAACTTTTGAAGACCAGGGTAAATAAGAACAAGAACTATTAAAAATAGGAGCTATGGTTTCTAGGGTTTACTATTAGATTTATTTAGTTCTCTAATAGGAACTAGTTGGGTTCTTAACTTGGAATGGGTTTCTATGTAGCAAGTATTGGTAGGGTTATTACCATGGTTTCTTCTAAGCATCATATCAAAGGATGATTATCAAGGTGTTGCTATGAGTTAGGGTTTACTATGATCTCACAATTGCTTTACTAAATAATCTCTAATTGCTTCTAAACTAGATGGTTTATTATTTATTTAATAGGGTTTAGTTGGATAGGAGCATGTGATGTGAATTGTTACACAAGGTTGGTACTAGGGTTTATCATTATGGTTCTACTAGGGTTTGATGGTTGAGGTTGATTCTAATGGTGTGATATATAGGAGTGGTGATCAATGGTACTAATCCAATTAACAAGTTAGGGTTTACTCCTAAGTGACACTTAGGGAATCATATAGGTTTGAATAGGGACATGAAATGATAATCTCATGTGACTTGGTTTTATGCTAGTGGATCATAAGAATGCATTCAATTGTTGCTTATTAGGGTTCTACATGTCAAGTAAATCTCACATGATCACATGTGACACATAACTAGGGTTTTAGAGTTGCTTCTAAGGTGGAATGATCATATGAAATAATAAAGTTGGGTTTCTATTTATTTTAGAACTAGGTTCCTAAATTGTGGTATTATTCTTATAGTAATAATTGTGCTAGGGTTTAATGTGATTAAGTACTCGAAATAAAGTTATTAATAAATTTAACATGCTATTAATTTTTAGAGGGTTTAAGAATTAAAATAATTACTAGTTAGGGTTTAATTAGAAATCAGGGTTTCCTAATTATTGTTAGGTTTTAAAATAATGACTTGTTAACTAAAGATGTTTAAGTACACAATTGTTGGGCTACCAAAATAATATTGGCTTTTAATATTTTCTTGAGTTATTACTATTATAGAAAATAGAAAATAGTAATATGCAAATTAGGGTTTATGAATTACCACTAATATTTAAATAATGACATTATGGTAAAGAAAATTAATCTTAACATTTTACTTAGTTACTGAATAGTTAAAATTTAATTTTTGATATTTAACTATTTATTGAATTCAAATTGTATTTAAAACAAATGGAAATGGCATAATTAATAAATTTTAAAAAATAAGTGAATTTTTATTTTGACACACATTTTTGTTTTATATTTTATTTGAATAGAGTTTATTTTTGTGAACATTTTGATATATTATTCATATTTTTCTGAGTTGAAATGAATTTTCTATGATTTTGCAAAGTTTTAGCTATTTACTGGAATTTGAAATAAACCTAAATACTAAACATACCCGTTCACTTATACCCGCAGAGACTGACTGGTGGGACCTGGTCCACGTTCACTGCCACGAGGGCAAGACCGAGTCAAAGATGTGCGGAGCCCACGGCCACGTCACTCACCGGCGGCTTGACGCCGGCGGTCAGCGAAGACGGCGCCGCCGCTACAGGGCACCCCCGGATGCGCGGTTGGTATCAATCGAACGAGAAGAAGACGAGGAACACTATGGTGGTGGTGGAATGGCTAGGTCACGAGTCGGAAAACATGACCCGCGGCGGTGCTCTCCGGCGAGGTGGCTAAACGGAGCTACAAACGTCATAGGATGCGAGAGTAGGAAGACGCGCAACTGGTCGGCTCGGCGATGGTCGATGGAGATGACGGCGATTGAGCGATCCCTCGACCGAGAAAGGGAACCTTAGAATTCGCGATGCCTCGACCTCCCCTTGATGCTGAGCTCCTCCCAGATGATCTACATGCCAAGGCGCACCTCCTCGACCATGCGCCGGAGGCTGAGGTGGCCTGTACCGCCGTGTTCATCATCGACGCCGGCGATAGTGCGTGGAAGAACACGAGAGATAGAGGGAGTCTGAGGGGAAATGAATGGATGGAGATGAATCAAGGTTCCATTGCAGTGCTACACGACTATTTATAGAGCTCGAGGTGGTCAGAAGCGTCAGCTCGCCGGCGACAGAGGTGGAGATGTACTGGCGACGGTGAAGTGCATTTGGGCGCGAATCTTGATGTCTTCGGATAGGCTCGGACGCGAGGATGATAATGTGGAACTCTAGAACCTTCTGCGACGTCCGGCGGCGTCCTTATCCTCGTCGAGGACGTGGCCGAGCTCCTCCTCTGCGCTGTCGTCTCCGGAGAAGAAGACGACAACGCCCTCCTTCTTTCTTTAACGCGAAGCATTACGGCGGGTTGGGCTGGCTTCCTACGTGGGCTGGGCTGGCGACATGGGTTGCTACTGGGCTGCGATGGCCTGCCAGGTAAGCTCCTCTCTCTCTCTATTTTTCTGTTTTCTTTTCTATTTTCTGTTTTTATATTCTGGTTTGAATTTGATATTTGAATTCAAATTGATTTCTGTTTGTTTTTGCAGGTCCTAAATTATTTGAGTATCAAGATAACTTGATAATCATGCTTACTGCATGGTTTTGTTGTTTAAACAAATATTGTATTTTGATTAGAGTGACACTTTGTGAGGTTTAATTAAAATGGAAATGGTTAAGATATTGATCTCCATTCTTTTATAATTTAGGAACCATTTCTGTTTAAATGATTTGAAAATTTACCACATGTGCATGGTGAACATATCATTTAATTGTTGCTAGGGTGCTTAACAATAGTGAGGTTCACACACATTTTAATTAAGGTTAGAGTTTCATATAATTGGTAATGAGGTTGGAATTGTGTTATGATTGTATGTGAAGAATTATTCCTATGGTTTTAAGAAGATGGCTAAGAAAATTCTATAATCACTAATCTGGTTTTAGTAAACTTTAGCTTGAACTAATTAAGATGGATCCTATGTTTATAATTAGCAATGCATTTGCTAATGATGGTTTAATTTATAGAACACTACTTCATTTGGTCTACTAGGATGGAAAGGTAGGGTTCAATATGTTATGTGAAGTGATTCCTAGGTGAAAGGTTTAGGGTTTTGGTGATGCTTCACCAATTGAAGTATAAAATAGGCATGAGGCATGGCATGGTTCTAATTATAATCGAAAGTGATACTTGGATTGAAATTCAAATATGGCATAGGGTTTTAGTAATGATCACCAATGTGATACACAACAGGATTAGGTATGAGCATAAACTTGGTTATGTTCAATTGACTAGGTTCCTCCTCCTCACTTAGGTAGAATTATTGTATCAAGGCAATGCTAGGTTTGTCTCGAGTGTTTGGATAGGCAAGGTTTAAATACCATATCAATACAACACAAGGCATGAGTATTGGTCTGGATTAACTACTATTGATATATTTATCATTTCATGTGATAGATGAGATCTATGGATCACATATATAGGTTTAACTTATCATCTCAATTTATAAGGTAAGATCATGCATTAGACATGATCAACTGTTGCTCACTAATCTCTCTTTATTATTCCTCTCATCACACTCACCTAGATTCTTAGGGTTTATGATCATCACCCAATTTGTAATGATCAAAGTATTGGCCTCATAACAATTCATTGGTGAATTATGGTTCTCTCTCCAAGATCAAGTATAAGTCCATATACTTGAGTATACCTCTGTAGGTTGAGCTCTTCTGAATAGGTAGGGTTCCTCTAGGGTTTATGATCATTACCAAGTTGTAATGAACACCACACTTGCCTCCTAATGAATTACTAGAGGAATAGGTTCTTACTTACCATCAATTATTAGCTAGGTCAAGTAGGGTTTAGTACTTGACTTGTATTTCTTTTATTAATTAGTATTAATGGTTTACCTCACATAGATAGGTTGAATATTAAACTAGGTTCTACCCAATGGATAATATAAGCATATTAATGATTCTCTCCTTTCTCTAAGGTTTAATGGAATGAGTTGGGAAACAAGGTTGGAATGGTCAAAGTTAATGAAGAATGAATATGAATGTTCTTGACATGGATTCCTTATTATAGTTGAAAAGATATACCATATGAATCATGGTAGAAATGTTTATTTAGTAAAGACATGGAAAAGATAAGTAAAGAATAGTTTCTTAATTAATTGAGTTCTTTGTTTTATAGTTGAATAATTATTCATGAGTTGTTGTAAGGGATGTCATGTTGAGATCCTTTGTAAGATCTTGTAGTTGACCCTTATTTAGGTGTTATTTGTTGTAAAACTAATTCCATTTGATCTAGCCCATAGATCAAATCATCTCTACCCAAAACAAGGTTTTAGCAAAGATCACAGTGAAGTTTATAGCGCTTGACTTGATGATCTACTTCAATTCCAGCAAGTCAAGTGAAACTTCAGTTACTGTGGTAAGTTTTATTTGAAAGCGCAAAAATTCCCCGGATTTTCTATGCATGAATGCAATGCACACTTTGGTGTTCTCTCATTTTGTAGCCTCTAAACCTGGGATATTACAAATATTCATTCTATGTACTTTTTAACTTAAACTTATTATGTATTTCAATCTATCTTCATAGATCTTGACACTAAATATGTTTCAGTTCATATCCTTTCATTGAAGTTAATTCTCAATGAAACCTTTTAATCAATTATATAATTACACTATTTATAATCAACGATATGTCATCTACATAAAGTATTACAAATATGTCTCAGCTCTCCCACTTAATTTCTTGCAAATGGAAGCATCTTCATCGTTTCTGATGAAATCATAATTCTTTGATCATTTCATCCGGTGAAGATTCCAACTCCGCGATACTCACTTCATCCAATTGAAGTTCGTATACCTATCTAGTATTCCACGGACTAGCAAAACTATTAGTTGTATATTGTGTACACCTTTAATACACACTTCTATTAAGTAATGTATTTTGCCATCCTACTAGCATATCTCATAAAAGAAATATGTAGCGATTACTAGAATAATCCACATAGACTATAAGCATTGTTACGGAAGATCTAATCTTATCGTAGTCAACTCTTTGAACTTTGTTGTAAACAACTTTTCGACAAGTCAAGCTTCTTCAAGGATATTCTATCCAAGTCCATCAATTTTATAGATCCATTTACTTTCAAAAAGTATTCATCTATCTTGGATTTCATGGCGTATAGCCATTTTAACGGAGTCGGGGCCCATCATAACTTCTTTGTTTGTAGTTGGTTTATCATTGTTCAAAATCAATCCTTTGTCCACAAATCATTTATTTGATCACAAAGTAAACCATACCTACAAGGTTCAATATGTACTTCAATCTCCATGGCTAAAACACTTTGTAGTCATGGGAGCCATGATCGTTGTGGCTGCTTCCAGAACCAATTCCGATGCTGCGCTACTCTGATCATTATGCTCAGGTTCATAAACCTTATCAAGTTCTATTGTCCTCCCACTCAAATACTTCGCTAGAAACAATTTCTTGGAAATAAGTAAGAAACATCGACAAACACTTTTGTCTTTGTTTCCATGGTGGAAAGAATTCCCAATTAATTCTTTGGGATAACCAACAAAGGCATTCATCCGATTTTGGTTGTAAACTCTTAGACCAAAATTTAAAGAAAGGACTATTAGGGTTTATACCCATGCCATAACTTGTATGGTGTCATTTCAACGGATCATGATGATGCTCTATTTAGTGTAAAAGCGATAGTCTCTAAAGCATAATCCACAAAAATATAATGGCTTCATTTTATCTCATCATTAATCCAACAAGGTTTGGATACGTCTTTCGGATACTTCATCATCACTATGATACTCCAAGAAACGTGAGTTGTAGAACAACTTCATAACTCTCTTAGATGTTCGCTAAAACTCGTAATTCAAATATTTCCACCATGATCCAATCGTAGATATTTGACTTATCTATTACGATGATTTCCACTTCATGCTAAAATTTATTTGAATCTATTCAAATGTTTCAAACTTCTTCTTTATCGAATATATCCACATATATATACTCAATTCATTGTTGGAAGTTTTCATGAAGTAGAAGAATCTCCCGCACACAACTATGCCCAGTGAACCACATACATCATCATGCATGTTTCCACTAAGTTAGTTTCCGTTCAACTCTTGGCCTATGAACGGTATTTCAGTCATTCTCTTTAGAAAAGATTTGCAAGCGCCAAACGATTCAAAAATCAAATGACTCAAAAATCCATTTGCATGGAGTTCCTTCATGCTTTCCTTTCTAACATGACCTAAATGGCGGTTCCACAAATAAGTGGAATTCAAATCATTTGCCTTATGGCATTTTAGCGTCAGTGTTATGTATGTGTGTTTTCACCATTAAGATTTATAATAACTTATCCATCGTACATGGAGTAATGTCATAACTTGAACAACTCATTGTTTTCATTTGACCAGAGCAAAATAACAATTATTAAGTTCTCTATTATAAATTCTAAGGGCTAGGTAGAATGCCAACAACAAACATAATAACACCTTATTATGTTCCAGACGTGCATTATTACCATATTCCTTATCAGTCACTTAGGCCATCGTATTCTTGTATTGTGTTGTACTGTATGACATTTCATACCAACCAATCTGGTACAAATACCCAAGAATTTTATTATGTGACCAAACTAGGAATATATTCATAACATGTATATCATTTATATACACCTGAGTAGACTTTCTAGTCTTTTTCTTTCTTTCTGCCAAAATATCTTTTGTAGTTTCTCTTTTAGCTTTCCTCATTCTCAGAAAACACTTCACCTTCAATAACTTCTAGGTTTGTTGGTCAAATACCAATAACCTTGAGGTTCTTACTTTGAAGTTGATCATCATATGACAAGTGTTTCAGATTTCACTATTAGTAACTTTGTAATATGATGAACAATTTCACTCATAATTTTATTCATCATATCATGACGACTTTCCGAGACCATGTCTGTACATGCTAGGCTCGTAAAGTTTAACCTCAGTATTCGCATGTGCAAATCTGGCTTGCACCCGTTGTATGCACACGTAGAATCTATAACACCCGATCATCACGTGATGCTTCGAAACGACGAGTCTTAGCAACGGTGCATACTAAGGACGATCACTTCATGGATATGCGAATATCGTTAGTGCCCCAATAGTTGGAGGATTGGGACGCCTTGTGTCTTCAACCTTCGTACATTCCCATAAAACTTATGAGTTTATGTAGTCTCACCAAATTATATTCTATCACCTTGCAATAAGGTCTTAGATATCACATATATCTCATACGTTGCCTATTTCTGAAAACAAAATTTCCAGCTCCTTACTTTTAAAACAGATTTGAACTTCAAGTTTCACGGAGACAAGATGATTCTAGGTACTAATTGAAACCATTGTTCTTTGAATCAGCAATGTGAGGTTTACTAAAAGTTAGCAATAGGAATTAATCATTTCTTGATTCTTTAACAATACGGTACCAGTCCGTAAAGTTACTTGTCAGTATTTCTATCTCAATTACAAGACTAGTGCATGGTAGAAAACGGATGCCAATACTACAAATTTAATTCAAAATACTATTCAGACTAAGTTCATGATAATTAGTTCATTTTTAATCTAATTACTAATGAATTCCCACTTAATACAACATCCCTCATAGTTGTTAAGTGGTACATGATCCAAATCCACTACACCAAAACTGATCATCACGTGAGATGATGTAGCTTCAATGGTGAACATCAACATGTTGATCATATCATCCATATAACTCGTGTTCAACCTTTCGGTTTCCGTTGTCCCGAGGCCATGTCTGTACATGCTAGGCTCGTCAAGCAAACCCAAGTATTTCGCGTGTGCAAACATGGCTTACACCCGTTGTATGTGAACGTAGAGTCTATCACATCCGATCATCACGAGATGCTTTGAAACGACGAACTGTAGCAACAATGCATACGAGGGGAGAACACTTTATTATCTTGATATTAATGTGAGGGATCATCTTATAATGCTACCGTCGCGATCTAAGCAAAATAAGATGCATAAAGGATTAACATCACATGCAATTCGTATGTGATATGATATGGCCCTTTAGTCTTTGCGCCTTTGATCTTCATCTCCAAAGCACGGACATGATCTTCATCATCAACGGGCATGATCTCCATCATCGTCGGCGTAGCATCAAGGTCCATGGAGCCATCTTCATGGTTGTTCACCGTGTGTAGCAACTATTACAACTACTTTGAAACAATACTACAACATGAAATATAAAGACAACCATAAGGCTCCTGCCGGTTGCCACAATACAATAATGATCATCTCATACATATTCATCATCACATTATGGCCATATCACATCACCAAACCCTGCAAAAACAAGTTAGACGCCTCTAATATGGTTTGCATATTTTACGTGGTTTAGGGTTTTCGAGTAAGATCCAATCTACCTACGAACATGAACCACAACGGTGATACTAATGTTGTCAATAGAAAGAGTAAATTGAATCTTCACTATGGTGGGAGAGACAGACACCCGCAAAGCCACTTATGCAATACAAGTTGCATGTCGAGAGTGGAGCAAGTCTCATGAACGCGGTCATGTAAAGTTAGCCGGCTTCATCCCACCATGCCGCAAGATGCAAAGTACACAAACTAAAGACAACAAAGCATCAACGTCACAAAACAATTGTGTTCTACTCGTGCAACCAATCTATGCATAGACACGGCTCTGATACCACATTGGGATTTGTAGCATAGAAAACAAAAAAATTCCTACCGCAAGAACGAAACACAAGCCAAGATCTAATCTAGAGATGACGGTAGCAACGAGGGGATCACGACCCTTGAAAATTTCCAAAGCCTACGAGATTAGATCTCATTGTTGCAGAAGATGATCACTTGCCGCTTTCGAAAGCGCGTAGAAGATCTTGACGGTGCCACAATCGGGCAGCACCTTCGTACTCGGTCACACGTTCGGTGTTGATGAAGACGACGTCCTTCTCCCCGTTCCAGCGGGCAGCAGAAGTAGTAGCTCCTCTTGAATCCGACCGCACGACGGCGTGGTGGCGGTGGTGGTGGAGAACTCGGCAGGGCTTCGCCTATGCGTTGTGGGAGTATGAGGAGGAGAGGCTGGGTTTGGGGAGAGGGGAGGGGCACTTGGCGCCACCCTTGGATGCCCTAGGTGGTGCGGCCAAGCCATGGGCAGCCCCCTCCTCTCCTCCTCATTATATAGGTGGAACCCCAAGGGTGCCTTATGGACGAAACCTAGAGGGACAGGGACTCTCCCCTTCCCCCTTGGCGGCCAAGGAGGTGGAGTCCACCATGGACTCCACCCTCCCACTTGGTTGGCTGGTTAGGGTTTGTGGAGTCCCTCCGGGACTCCTCCTTCCATAGTGATTTTTAGATAATTCTAGCACCTTCCATAAATTCACCGGATCATTTCCAAACTTGGAAAGTGACTTCCTATATATGAATCTTATTCTCCGGACCATTCCGGAACTCCTCGTGATGTCCTGGATCCCATCCGAGACTCCGAACAAAACTCCGAACTCCATTCCATATTCCATATTTACTTAAACGACATCAAACCTTAAGTGTGTCACCCTACGGTTCGCGAACTATGCGGACATGGTTGAGACTTCTCTGACCAATAACCAATAGCGGGATCGGGAGATCCATAATGGCTCCCACATATTCAACAATGACTTTAGTGATCGATTGAACCATTTACATACGATCGATTCCCTTTGTCACGCGATATTTTACTTGTCCGAGGTTTGATCATCGGTATCTCTATACCTCGTTCAACCTCGTCTCATGACAAGTACTCTTTTCTCGTACCGTGGTATGTGGTCTCTTATGAACCTTTCATATGCTTGCAAGCTAATTAGACGACATTCCACCGAGAGGGCCCAGAGTATATCTATCCGTCATCGGGATGGACAAATCCCACTGTTGATCCATATACTCATACTTTCAGGATACTTAATCCCACCTTTATAACCACCCATTTACGCGTGGCGTTTGATGTAATCAAAGTAACCTTCCGGCATAAGTGATTTACATGATCTCATGGTCGAAAGGACTAGGTAACTATGTATCGAAAGCTTATAGCAAATGAACTTAATGACGTGATAGGGACTCCTTGTTGTTCACATAACACACATGTATCAATGTTTCGGTTAATACAATTATAGCATGGTATGTAAACATTTATCATAAACATAAAGATATATTATAATAACCATTTTATTATTGCCTCTTGGGCATATCTCCAACAAACGCATCCGAATTACGGGGCGCCACGGTATAGTTGTCAAAAACCAACTGAAGAGGAAAAATCTCGGCATCAATA
Source organism: Lolium multiflorum (assembly GCA_030979885.1). Lineage (NCBI taxonomy): Eukaryota > Viridiplantae > Streptophyta > Magnoliopsida > Poales > Poaceae > Lolium > Lolium multiflorum. Next base: position 272,287,450 of record CM061748.1, on the reverse strand, counting down.
ACTTGGCAAAATAGCTCTCCATTGATTCATATGGGTATTTACATGAATATTACAAAGGAGGGTCCCTAGTGAACCAATGATCAGCTGTCGTCAAAGCTACTACAGTGACAGCATCAAAAGAGAAAGAACAAGCAAAATATAGGGACAAGATGCTCTACTTGACCTCCAGCTTTGACGAGCTAGGAGAAGGAGTTGGTTTGCATCCGAGGAAGGAGAGGATCTTTTTCGAGCTTGGCATGGCAGCCTTAATCAAAGACTGCCACCTCTTTGTCTCCATCTTCTTGGCGTCACCGACTTTTGCCCAGTCGACGTTTTGTTGACTCTCGGCAACCAACGCAATGGTGCCTTTAACGCCTATCTTTAATCCTTCTTGAAGAGGCCCAGCCCAAGATCTTCTTTGGGGATGAATTGCTTGGCAAGGCAGCAAAGGTCTTGGGCTCTCCTTCTTCGCGAAGAAGTAGGGGAAAAGCCGAGAAAACGCCGACTTGGCATCGCGATACTCTGGCGCACTTCGTCTCCATGAATTTCAAGAAGCGAAAGAGCGTCCAGAAGGCGATCATCTACGGGCTTTTCGAGTTCAAAATCTTGGTGCATCCTCCCTGCTGAAGCAAAACATCGGGTCGTCAACAAATGAACCGAAAAGCAAAGGTTCAACATAGAACCAAAGTGGTTCAGACACTTACTCACGAAGCGCCGATTCTGCGACTCCAAGCGGGCGATGATGTCTTCCTCGCGAGCAGTTTGCCGAGTGATGTTCTCGCTCGAGGCAATTTCGCGTCATGGACTCTTCTTGAAGATCCTCGACGGTGCAGCGTTTGACTCAGCCTTTTCGCGAGCCTTTCACTTTCCTCCAGCTTGAGGGCAAGGTCATCGGCACGCTTATTAGCCTCAGAAAGATTCTCTAGCAAAACAAACCAAAGAGGAGACAATGTTATGAAAAAAGGGAGAGGAAAATTTACTCGATGAAAAGAGGCAAAAAAGAAAATACCTTTCAACTTAGTAGCGTGGTCACGGTACCCGATAAATTGGGTACCAAGACGAACAAATTCTTTCATCAGAGGCTGGAAAGTCATGAGGATGAGAAAAATAACATAGGGACGAAAGGTCGACAGCAAAAAAGTTCGAGGAACATGGATGAAAAGAGCACTTACATCGTCCATCGGAGGAGTCGCAGAGCTACCAGTCAGGAGACTAGACTCTCTGCCTGGCTCAATCCTCGCTCTCTTAGGCGAAGGGGCACAAGGGCTCGCGACAGGAGTTGGATGCCCTACATCTTGCTGAGGAGGCGAGGTTTCGTCCGCGTCAGGGCGAGTCTCGGAGATCACTAAAGTACGAGACATGCTAGTTCGAGAATTCACGTCAATAGGAGTATTTTCCTCCTCATCGCCACTATACACCAAGCAAGAGTATAAGAAACACAACAGGCAAAAAATCGAGTGCAAAAAGAAAAAGGCGAGAGGAACTTACGAGCTGACGAGGGCATCGTCGTAAGGGTTGAAGGGTTGCTCCTCCTCTTTGGGTAGAGTTTCCTCGAGGAGGGACCTATCAGCTTTGGAGGTACCGGAGTCTGCGACTTCATCCCTTTTCCGCTTGTTCGTTGGAGAAGCAGCAGAGGGGAGGGAACGCGTAGACTCGATGGCCTCAGAATCAACTTCTCTTTCAGAGGAAGCCGCGGATTTGTGAGAACCCGCAACTTCGCTCTCAGGGCGAGAAGTGCCCTGGTTCTCGTCGGTGACGACGGTTCGTTCTTCAACTTCCCCGCCTTCAGGAAGAGGAGGAAGAGAAGATAAAACTTGATGTTTCTACAAGGGAAAAACATATATCGACAGTAAGTTACACCAGGGAAGTCAGCAAAATAGCAGTCGACAAATGTTAAAAATAGCAGTCGACAAAATAGCAGCAAGGACAATGATAATTTACCTTGGGGAGGGCGTTGGCGCCGCTATACGGCTCCATGCGACAGGAGGATGGAACGGCATCTTTCTTGCTAAGCGAAGAGATTCTTCGGACAAGCTTTTCCAAGTCCTTCACAGAAAGATCCTTGGAGAGCCGGTCGACATCTTTTTCACCAGCATACATCCAAAGAGGATTCTTGCGAGCCTGCAGAGGCTGCACCTTAATCCTAAGGAAGTACGCTGTAATTTGGATACCCGACAGTTCCTGGCCGCGGGTGTTTTGGAGATAGCGGATGCGGGTCATCAGCGCCTCTGTCGCCGTTTTCTCTTCTTCGGTGGCCTCGGCGTCCCAGGATCGGTGGCGAAAAATTTCGGCACCCCCGTCGAAGGGGGCGATGTTATACTCCAACGAGTCAGGACATTCCTCGTGGACGTACAACCATTTTTTGCGCCACCCTTGGACAGAGTCGGGAAATTTAATGTCAAAATATTCGACGTCAGGGCGAACGCAAATAACAACACCGCCTATGTTGTAGGCGATGTTGTGGGAGCCATGCGGCGGCGAAGATGCGCTTCCACAGAGCCCAATTAGGACCCAGGAAGCACTCACAAAGCGTGATAAAAATAGAGACATGGGGGATGGAATTGGGAGTCAGCTGATGAAGCTGCAGCCCATAAACAAAAAGCAAACCACGGAGAAAATCGTGGATGGGAGCAGAAAGGCCGCGGATAAGATGGTCTACAAAGCTAACCCGATATTCCATGGGACGCATCGGGTAGCTCTCCTTGCTGGGGAAGCGCAGAGCATCCTTCTTCGTTGTCAGCCCAAGCTTCTTCATCAGATTGATGTCTTGGTTGGAAATCTTGGATCTTTCCCACTCCGAGGCTCCCAGATCTTGCGCCGCCATCTTCAATTCGGGCGTGCTGTGCCTTGTGAGTTTTGCGCATGGTGGCATCAACAATGGCGATGGCAGCGAGAGAGCTTCGTGGCATGAGCTTTGGCGGTTGCAGAGGGGATTTTTTGGAACGAGCGAGAGCAGAGGCGCGGCGCAGCGAAGGGGAGAACGGAGGAAGAAGAAGGCCCTTTTATAGGAACTTTACGAATCGATGCGCCGTTGGATGGAGCAGTAATGAGCTTGATGCTTTACACGTGGCTAAAGGGGTACAATCGTATTTTTACTGTGAAGGAACGGGATAGGCGCTACCGTGCGAGTGCCAGGAAAAGCGGAGGACGTGTGTCCCCCCCTTGCGCGACGTGTCAAACTGCCGCAGATTTTGGGTCCACCGGTCAGTGACAGGACAGAACTCGTGTTTTTCCCGATACAGGGGTCGTGGCTATCGTCAGCACTGATGTCACTTTGACAAAGGAAAATTTCGACGACGGTGATGATAATTTCGAGAGCCTTTGATCAAATACCAGTTTTTGCTCAAATACCAGTTTTTGCTCAAATGTTCGCGTGCCCGATGAAATTATAAAGGTCATAGTGAGCATATTTCGAGTTATACAAATAACTCTTCATATACTCCCATCGGGAAGGCAAAATAAAAAATATACAAGTCATCCGTTGACTCGAGTAAATGTGCTATTCCAACAGCCGAAAAAGCACTCGACAATATATTCTCAGAGTGCCTAAGTCGCAAATAATCTCTGAATGCCGCAATACTTTGCGAAGGTAAGACCCCGGGATCCGTCCTGTGCGGCGTGGCACCGTAATACGGCGCTTAGCTACTTTCATCAACAAATACGAAGAAAAATCCTAATGGACGCGTTAGGTACCCGATAATAACTGGAATTCGACATTTGGTAAGACCTTAAGCGGCGCATGTCGAATTACACCAGTATCCCGAGATCATGTCCAGGGACGTGATCTTGAAGTAGGTATTGGTGGATTGCCACAAGAGCAGTTAACTAGTACCTGATCCGTCAGATGAACTATCCCCAATTGCCATTATCCCTGTACAATATATGATTGAATGTTTATAAATATATGATCAACTCGAAAAAGTTGTGTCAATTCGAAGAAGTTATATTGAAATTATAAAGTTGGAGATTTTCCTTGATTCTCTGATTCAAGCAAAATCTCGGGGGCTACTGACATAGGCATCCCCAATGGGCCTGCCAAAGAAGGTACCCGGGGTTTATTAAAGGCCCACGACCCGAAGATTTATGAAGCCCGGAAGCCCAATTAGTTATCGATAAGGAAAGATAGAGTTGTATTAGGAATATCGAATTGTAATTACTACGGGACGGATTCAGATTGTCTCCCAAACTCTGTAACTTGTTTTTCATGAAACCCTCGGCTCCGCCTTCTATATAAGGGGGAGTCGAGGGACGAAGAAAGAATCGATTCATTGTCAACATAACCCTAGCTTTCTAATCGTTGAGTACTTTTCGGCTGAAACCCTCGAGATCTACTTGCCCTCTACTTCCAACTAAACCTAGTCTACAATCTGTAGGCATTGACAAGTTAATCCCTTGTCACCCATCGGCCCCTCCTGGCTTTAATAAACAAAGTTAGGTCTCAGGTTACCGAGTCCATGTAGGTTACAATGATTAGAACTTTCATTTATGAGCTTAGTCCTTATTGTACACGTTGAGTCCACAGGCCTTTAGATGCCTCGTGCTTCCTGATGACCCACAAGTATAGGGGGTGTATCGTAGTACTTTCGATAAATAAGAGTGTCGAACCCAACGAGGAGCAGAAGGTGTTGACAAGCGGTTCGATGAAGGATTCACAGTAAATGCTCCTGAGACAAGTATTCGGGGTTTTTGGTATAGCGGATAAATAAAGTACAAGTAAGTAAAATGCGAGAGTAATAATTAGCGAGTGGCCCAATCCTTTTTAGCACAAAGGACAAGCCGGTTTGTTTACTTATGATTACCAAACGTTCTTGAGGACACACGGGAATTTAGTCTAGTGCTTTCGCTTCATATAGTTGATTAATCTTCATTGTTTTGATAAGTGTTGTGTGGGTGAACCTATGCTAATGCACCGCCCTTCCTAGGACTAATACATACTTGTGATTATACCCCTTGCAAGCATCCGAAAATACAAGAAAGTAATTAAGATAAATCTAACCATAGCCTTAAACTCTGAGATCCTGCTATCCCTCCTGCATCGATATACCAACGGGGGTTCAGATTGCTGACTCCGGCAACCCCACAATTAGCAAACGAATACAAGATGCATTCCCCTAGGCCCATAAAGGTGAAGTATCATGTAGTCGATGTTCACATGACACCACTAGAAGAATAACACCACAACTTAAATATCAAACCATTAAATATTACTCAACATAGTTCACTACTAACATTTAGACTTCACCCATGTCCTCAAGAACTAAACGAACTACTCACAAGACATCATATGGAACATGATCGGAGGTGATATGATGATGGATAACAATCTGAACATAAACCTTGGTTCAATGGTTTCACTCAATAGCATCAATAACAAGGAGTAATCAATACCGAGAGAGTTTCCCCTATGAAATAATCAAGATTCAACCCTAGATGTTACGGCGGGACGAGGTGCAGCGGTGGAGATGATGGTGACGGTGGTGGAGATGATGGTGATGATGATCCCAATGAAGTCCAGCTCGATGACGGTGACGATGGCGATGATTTCTCCTCCGGGAAATTTCAGCCGCCGGAGAGCTCTTTTCACTCTGGTGTTTCCGCCCCGCGAGCGGGTTTGTGTCTATTCGCGATTATTCCCAGTACCTTAGGTTTTCGGGTAAATGAAGTAGCAAAGGAGAGACGGCCGAGGGGGGTCGTGGGCCCCCTCCCCACAAGGCGGCGCGGCCAGGGTAGGGCCCGCGCCGGCCTATGGGGAGGGCCCATGGCGGCCCTCCTCAGCCTTCCCTTTTGGCTGGCTCCGTCTTCTGCGAAAATAAGATCTTCGGTATAATTTCCGTCAATTGTTGATCTTCGGAAATATAGTATCCTGACGGTGCTTTTTCCAGCAGAATCGTGACTCCGGTGAGTGATTCTCCAATAATCATGAAACATGCAAAATAGGTGAAATAACATAAGTATGATCTCTAAATATGAAATATATCAATGAATAACAGTAAATTATGATACAAAATAGTGATGCAAAATGGACGTATCAACTCCCCCAAGCTTAGACCTCGCTTGTCCCAAGCGAAACTGAACTCGATAAACAAGACCACATGTTTATGGAGTGAAGAGTCGATAAATGAAATACGGACAAGAAGCATCACATTAATTCGCACAAGACATTCTAGTGAACAACTTCCTCATATAATTCAACTTGAAACAAGTAGAGGAAATCACAAATAAAGTGCATAGGGAATCATAATTGGTGATGGCAAACTTCGTTCTTGGTCAAAGAACAATTAACAGATTGTACTTATCTTTAAAGCCTCTTATATTAAAGCTTATAGCAAAACTTTACTCAATCATAATAATCTTCTCATAATCATTGATAACCTTCAAAGCTATATTCATTCGGATAAAACTTGTACTAAACAAGGAAGAATAAGAAGATTAAATAAATCACAATATAAATGGTTGGATCACAACAACTCGATTGCTTGCTTAAGATAGAGGGAAATAGGTTTTGACTCAACATAAAGTAAAGATAGGCCCTTCGCAGGGAAGCCGGGATTAAATCATGTGCTAGAGCTTTTTAAGTTTTGAAATCATATAGAGGCATAAAAGTATAGTTTTGAGAGGTGTTTGTTGTTGTCAACGAATGGTAGTGGGTACTCTAACCCCCTTGCCAAACAGACTTTCAAAGAGCGGCTCCCATGAAGGACGTTATCTCTACCAGCAGGGTAGATCATCCCTCTTCTCTTTTGTTTACACATGTACTTTAGTTTTATTTATGGATGACACTCCTCCCAACCTTTTGCTTTCACAAGCCATAACCGAATCCTCGGGTGCCTTCCAACATTTCACATACCATAAAGGAGTGTCTATTTGCAAAATTTGAGTTGCTTACTGATGAATCAGGGCAAAACATGTGAAGAGAATTATTAATGAAAGTTAATTAATTGGGGGCTGGGAACCCCGTTGCCAGCTCTTTTTGCAAAATTATTGGATAAGCGGATGTAGCCACTAGTCCATTGGTGAAAGTTGCCCAACAAGATTGAAAGATAAAACACCACATACTTCCTCATGAGCTATAAAACATTGAAACAAATAAGAGATAAAACTTTTGAATTGTTTAAAGGTAGCACCTGAATTATTTACTTGGAATGGCAGGGAAATACCACATAGTAGGTAGTTATGGTGGACACTGATGTCATAGGTTTGGTTTTAAGGGTTCGGATGCATGAGAAGCATTCCCTCTCAGTACAGGTCTTTGGCTAGCAAGGTTGGTTAGCAAGCATAAGAGTTGAGGGAAACAAACCAAGTTATGTGTGATAGAAACAATCATGCATCTTTCTTGTAAGCACAAATAATTTTAACTTCAGAATACTAAGCTCATTAGCTAACAAGAATGAAATAATATATCTACATGTATTTCCTCTTTCTACTTAAACCTCAAAGTGTTGTTGCTATTGGCCAATGCTAAGTTTGCCAAAACCAAATAGATTTGCTCAATGCTCCCAAAGTGATACCAATACTAACAACAAGATCAATCACATAACAGAGATTGCAAACTAAAATAAGGTGTGCAATATGTAAATCATAAAACTTCTCATTAATATTCCATAACGATAACTCACACCAAGGGATACATAGATAACCAACTAAAAGAGATACTTCCACACTGCAACCATCTTATATGATAACTTTCCAAATCATGATATGACACTACTTAATAGTAAAAAGGTAAAAGATAGTGATGATGTGATACCGCGACACTCCCCCAAGCTTGGAACAAAACAAGGGGGTGCCAATACCAATGATGAATTACCCCTTCGGTGGCGGTGATGATGGTGAATTCTTGATAAGCTTCTTAACAAGCTCCTTTAGCTCATCGATCTCGTACATGAGGTTGCGGATCATCTCCGAGTTGTGCTCGACGCGGTTAAGAATTATGTCCGACGGCGAGTCCCAACTCTTAGAGTTGTTTCCCCACTCTTCAGGTTTCGTCCTTCCTGCAGTGTTAGAACGATCCATATCCCAACTACTAGGCAATACTGCCTTGGGAATCCTTTCAATTTGACTATTATGAATTAGAGTGTGGAAGGGGTTGTCGATGCCTGGAGGAGATGTCCTTGGAGCTAGGAAGCGATGTGGGACTTTCCCCCCGGTGCTAATTCGTGTGCTCTTCTTGGGGTTGAAAGGATTTTCCACCACCCCGATGCTTGCGACAGTGGCCGCGGGTATACTGCGGAATTTCCTCCACTTCTCCTTCATCTTGCTCGAATTCTTCTTTGATGGGGTCCTTGAATATCTTCCTCGGAAGCCCCTTGCCCTTGTTGTTAGAGACCATGGTGCTTCTAGATCAAGAACGGCAGAAAACAGCTCGAAACAAAACACGACGAGAAAACGATATACGGACCTCCGGGGTCCGGGGCTTATATAGCAAAAATTTCACGGCGAGGAAAGTACCAGGTCGAACCGGAGAGGGAGAGGGACTCCGAGGGGCCGTCCTCATAGGGCGGCGCGGCCAGGGTGGGCCCGCACCGGCCTATGGGGGCACGCCCTCATGCGTCTCCTCCACTCCGTTTCAATCTCGTAATTTTTCATATTTTCCAAAAATAGCAAAAACATTGTTCGGAAAGTTAAACGCGGACTTTTTATTACCAGAACTGTTACCTATTCAAAGTCGAACTCTGCAGAACTATCAATTTGATCTTTGATGAAAGTTTCCGGAGTCACCACTCGAATAACATCAACATCTTAATTATAAGAATCTCCGAAATATAATGCTTGAGTCTTTGTCCATTCACCACTTGTGGCATCACCTTTCAAAGAACTAATTTTAATTGCCCCTGAACGATACACCTCCACAATGACATATGGTCCTTCCCATTTTGAGAGCAATTTCCCTGCAAAAATCTAAGACGAGACCGATACAATAGGACCTTATCTCCAACATTAAATTCTCTTTTGATAATTCTTCTATCGTGCCATTTCTTAACTTTCTCCTTAAAAAGTTTTGCATTTTCATAAGCTTCACTTCTCCATTCATCTAGAGAACTCAATTGTAGCAACCTTTTCTTACCGGCAAGTTTAGGATCTTTATTATGTTCTCTTACAGCCCAATAAGCTTTGTGCTCTAGTTCTAAAGGTAAATGACAAGCTTTCCCATAAACCATTTTATAAGGAGACATACCCATAGGATTTTTATAAGGAGTTCTATAAGCCCATAGTGCTTCCTTCAACTTACTAGCCCAATTTTTCCTAGATTTATTAACAGTCTTTTGCAAGATAGATTCAATTTCTCTATTTGATAATTCTACTTGCCCACTAGTTTGAGGATGATAAGCGGAAGCAATCCTATGATTAATACCATATTTAGCAAGATTTTTCCTAAAACCACCATGAATAAAATGAGAACCTCCATCAGTCATAAGATATCTAGGAACTCCAAATCTAGGAAAATAATATCTAAAAGCATTCTTAAAGAGGTCTCACCATCATCACTTTTTGTGGGTATGGCTTCCACCCATTTAGTAACATAATCAACAGCGACAAGTATATGAGTGTTACCTAGGGAAAGGACCCATGAAGTCGAATCCCCAACAATCGAATGGTTCAATAACAAGAGTATAATTCATAGGCATTTCATTACGTCTGGAGATATTACCAACCCTTTGACATTCATCACAAGATAAAATAAACTTTCTTGCATCTTTAAAGAGAGTTGGCCAATAAAAACTGTGTAGAACCTTTGCGCGGTTCTATCTCCAGCGCGATGTCCTCCATAGCACTACCGACCTTACTCAATATCTCTTGTTGTTCATTTCGGGAACACATCTTCGCATAATACCATCCACTCCTTCTTTATATAAGTGTGGGTCATCCCAAAAATAATGCCTCAAGTCATAAAAGAATTTCCTCATTTGCTGAGCTGAAAAGGTCGGAGGCAAATACTTGGAAACAATAAAGTTAACTATAATCAGCATACCAAGGACTATCTCGTGAGCTCACCTTTATTACAGCCAATTGTTCATTTGGAAAACTATCATTAACAGGAACAGGATCATAAGCAATATTTTCCAATCTAGATAAATTATCAACAACAGGATTATCAGCACCTTTCCTATCTATAATATGTAAATCAAATTCTTGCAAAAGAAGCACCCATCTAATAAGCCTTGGCTTAGCGTCTTTCTTCCATAAGGTCATAAGAGCATGATCAGTATGAATTGTGACTTTTGAATCAACAATATAAGGTCTAAATAGCATAATTTCTTTGAGCAGCATCAAGAGTTTTACTAGCATAATGAATAACATTCAATTTTTTATCTATTCGCTGTCCAAGAACAGCACCTACAACAAAATCACTAGCATCACACATAATTTCAAAAGGTAAATTCCAATCAGGAGGTTCAACTACAGGAGCAGTTGTTAAGGCTTTCTTTAGAGTTTCAAAAGCAATCATCATCAAAAACAAAAGGTACATTTTGAAGAAGATTAGTAAGAGGCTTTGAAATCTTAGAGAAATCGTTAATAAATCTCCTATAAAACCAGCATGACCAAGAACACTACGAATACCTTTAACATCCCTAGGATAGGGCATCTTCTCAATTGCTTCAACTTTAGCTCTATCAACTTCAATACCTCTCTCAGAAATTTTATGTCCCAATAAAATTCCTTCATTAACCATAAAGTGGCATTTCTCCCAATTAATAACAAGGTTAGTTTCTTCACATCTCTGCAAAACTTTATCAAGGTTTCGCAAGCAATTATCGAAAGAATTCCCATAGACAGAAAAACCATCCATGAATACCTCTACAATCTTTTCACAAAATCCATGAAAAATAGCAGACATGCATCTTTGAAAAGTAGAGACTTTACATAAACCAAAAGGCATACGCCTATAAGCATAAGTTCCATAGGGACAAGTGAAAGTGGTTTTCTCTTGATCTTTAGTTTTAACAGCAATTTGTGAAAACCCCGAATAACCATCAAGAAAGCAAAAATGAGTATTTTTAGATAACCTTTCTAACATTTGATCAATAAAAGGTAAAGGGTAATTATCTTTCTTAGTTACTTTATTAACTTTTCGATAATCAATGCACATTCTACCCTACAACTACTCTTTGAGGGATGAGCTCATCATTATCGTTAGGTACAACAGTTATTCCTCCTTTCTTAGGAACACAATGCACAGGACTAACCCATCTACTATATCAGCAATAGGATATATAATACCAGCTTCAAGAAGTTTTAATACCTCATTCCTTACCACGTCTTTCATTTTCGGAATTAGACGGCGCTGATGTTCAACAACAGGCTTCGCATCATCTTCATGTTAATGGCATGTTGTATAGAAGGAGAAATTCCCTTCAGTCATCAAGAGTGTAGCCAATAGCTCCTCGGTGTTTCTTTAATATTTCCAATAACCTTTCTTCCTCAAAATCTGAAAGCTTAGAACTAATAATAACAGGATATATTTTCTTATCATTAATATGAGCATACTTAAGATTATCAGGCAATTGTTTTAAATCAAAAACAGGATCTTCCTTTGGTGGTGGTGTTGTACCTAGATCTTCGACCGGTAAGTCATGTTTAAGAATGGGTTGATGAAGGAAAATTTCATCAAGCTCATTCCTTTCTTCCCTAAAGACTTCACTCTCACTATCCTCCAAATGTTACTGCAAAGGAGTACTAGGAGCAAGAGCAATAGATGCACACAGTTCACCATTTTAAAATCATTATTAGGCAAATCAGCTTTATAATGAGTTTTGGCAAATTTAGAGAAATTAAACTCATAAGATTCACCAGCAAATTTAGTTACAATTTTCTCCTTCTTACAATCTATAATAGCTCCACAAGTATGTAGAAAAGTTCTACCAAAAATAATAGGACAAGACTTACTAGCAGCAGAACCAAGCACCAAAAAGTCAGCACGATATTTAATCTTACCACATAGAACTTCCAGATCTCGAACAATACCAATAGGAGAGATAGTTTCTCTATTAGCTAGCCGAATAACCACATCAATATCTTCAAGTTCACAAGAACCAATTTCATGCATGATTTACCTGTAAAGTTCATAAGGAATGGCGATAGTACTTGCACCAAATCACATAAACCATAATAACAATGATCACCAATTCTAACAGAGAGCATAGGAACACTGGCTTTCCTAGACTTATTAGGATGTGAAACAATATTAGAAGCATCTTCCCCAGAAAATGATATGACCATCTTCTATTTTGAGTCACAAGATCTTTAACTATTGCAATAGCGGGTTCAACCTTTATTTGCTCTTCGGGTTCTATAGGTTTCTTTTTTTACTTTTATTAACCACACTAGTTATAACGAATACTCCTTCATTTTAGCAGAGGGAAAGGAGTTTTTCAATATAAGCTTCGGAAGAATATGATCAACGGTTTAATTTCAACACATTTACCTATAGGTGAATCAATTTTATCTTTGTAAGGTTCATGATACTTATTAAAATTCTTCCTAGGCAATTCAAAATGAGAGGCAAAAGCTTTATAAAAATTTGCAACAACTTGAGAGTCAAGACCATAAGTAGCACTCATATTACGAAATTTGTCAGTGTCCATAAAAGTTTCAATGCATTTATAATCATAATTTATACCTGACTCTATCTTTGTCGTTCTCCCATCTTCAGTGTTCTCCTGAATCCGATCAAGAAAGGTCCCATTTAAACTCTTTTCTTGTTGCGTGTAAATGATCCCGAACAAGTAGTATCCAGCAAGGTTTTATCTTGAAAGAAAGTCTTGCATAGTAATTATCAATGATGATATTACCGGGGCTCATGAATGGGGCATTTGAGCATTAAAGACTTCAATCTCCCCCATGCTTGGGTAATACTCTCTCCATCATGAGGCCAAAATATATATGCGGTTTCGGTCTTTGTGAATTTCACTTGGAGGATAGAATTTAGAATAAAAAATAGAGGCACAATATCCTTCCAATCAGGAGAACGCCCATCCTTCGGCGAGTTTGCCACCAATGCGCCGCTTTACGAGGCAGTGTAGAATAGTTTCTTCCTAACTATCCATAGCAATACTGCACCTGAATAACCCACATACTTCATGCATAGCGGTAAATGATCTCAGGGATGGACAGTTCCATCCCCTTCATAGCGAGTTATCCACAACACGTTCAATAATTTTCCTTAGGTATTTTGTATGGAACCTCTTTCTCACATGGCGCCTCATCCACTACCTTTGCAATAGTAGTAGATTTTCCAAATAGAAATTAAGGGAAGATCTCTCCATAATGAATTATAGCAGCGAGGCAGAAATAAAAACAGCACGTATAGTAAAAGTTCCACTTACCAATGGCGCTTCACTCCCCGGCAACGGCGCCAGAAATAGTCTTGATGACCCACAAGTATGGGGGTGTATCGTAGTACTTTCGATAAATAAGAGTGTCGAACCCAACGAGACGGAAGGTGTTGACAAACGGTTTAGATGAAGGATTCACTTTGTAAATGCTCACAGACAAGTATTCAGGGGGTTTTGATATAGCAGATAAATAAAGTACAAGTAAGTAAAATGCGAGAGTAATAAGTGCAGCGAGTGGCCCAATCCTTTTAGCACAAAGGACAAGCGGTTTGTTTACTTATGATTACCAAAACGTTCTTAAGGACACACGAGAATTCAGTCTAGTGCTTTCGCTTCATATAGTTGATTAATCTTCATTGTTTTGATAAGTGTTGTGTGGGTGAACTGGTAACCCACAAGTATAGGGGATCGCAGCAGTCTTCGAGACACAAATTTATTGATTCGACACAAGGGGAGGTAAAGAATACTTATAAGCCTTAACAAGTGAGTTGTCAACTGCACCTGGAAAAGCACTAGTAACGGGGGTGATGTGAAAGTAACGAGTGATATGAGAGCAATAATGTGATAACTCAGCAGCGATAATAGTAACTTACGAGGCTGATGGCACAGAAAATAGTTGATACTACTTTAATGACATGTAGAACGAGTATATGATGATGAGAGATGGACCGGGGTTCCCAACGATCCACACTAGTGGTAACTCTCCAATAAGTGACAAGTGTTGGGTGAACAAATTACGAGTTGGGCAATTGATAGGATTGATAAAGCATTAAGAACATCAATTCACTAATCATGTAGGCATGTTTTCCATATATAATCTCATGCGTGCTCGCAATGAGAAACTTGCACAACATCTTTTGTCCTACCGGCCCGGTGGCAGCCGGGCCTCAAGGGAATCTGGAAATTAAGGTACTCCTTTAATAGAGCACACAGGAGCAAAGCATTAACACTCAGTGAAAACATGTGTCCCCCACATCACCGCCATCCCCTCCCGGTTGTCCCGATTTGTCCTTCGGGGCCTTTGGTTCCGGACAATGACATGTGCATACAACTTATAGATACAATCTAAGCAATTATAGGGCTCAAATCTAAGATCATGCCACTCAAGGCCCTAGTGACAAGCATTAAGCATAACAAGATTGCAGCAACAATAACTTCACAAACTTTATAGATAGACTAATCATAATGTATCATCCATCGGATCAACAAACACAACACCGATTACATCGGATGGATCTCAATCATGTAAGGCAGCTCATGAGATCATTGTATTGAGGGAGAGAGAGTACCAACTAGCTACAGCTAGAACCGTAGTCCATGGGGGAACTACTCACGGAGCATGATGGAGGCGGTGGCGTCGATGGAGATGGCTTCGGGGAGCACTTCCCCGTCCGGCGGGAGTGCCGGAGCAGAGTTTCTGGTCCCGAGGTGGAGTTTCGCGATGGCGGCGGCGCCTGGGAGTCTTTACGGAGTTTAATCAATTGGTACTGCGTTTTTAGGTCAAAAGGGCTTAAATAGGCGAAGAGGCGGCCTTGAGGAGGGACGACGAGGGGTGGCCCCACACCCCGGTGCGGCGTGGCCGGGGGTGTAGCCTACATGGCAGCCCTTTGTGTGGTGGCCCCCTGGCTCTCCTCCGCCTCCCTTCGGTGTTCTGGAGCCTCCCGGGAAAAATAATATCTTTGGCGTTGATTTCGTCCAATTCCGAGAATATTGCCCGAACAGCCTTTCTGGAACCAAAAACAGAAGAAAACAGGAACTGGCACTGTGGCATCTTGTTAATAGGTTAGTTTCGGAAAATGCATAAAAACATTATAAAGTGCAAGCAAAACATGTAAGTATTGTCATAAAACAAGCATGGAACAAGAAATTATGGATACATTGGAGACGTATCAGCATCCCCAAGCTTAGTTCCTACTCGTCCTCGAGTAGGTAAACGATAAAAAGAATAATTTCTGTAGTGACATACTACTTACATAACCTTGATCATACTATTACAAAGCATATGAAATGAATGAAGTGACTCAAGGCAATGATCTATAGTTGCTAACAAATAGATAACATATTGCAAAACTTTTCATGAAGAGTACTTTCAAGACAAGTATCAAAAGTTTTGCACAAGGGTTAACTCATAAAGCCGATAAATTCAAAGTAAAGGCATCGAAGCAACACAAAGAGGAAGATATAAGTTTCAGCGGTTGCTTTCAACTTTCAACATGCTTATCTCATGGATAATTGTCAACATAAAGTAATATGATGAATGCAAATAAGCAAGTATGTAAGAATCAATGCACGGTTAACACAAGTGTTTGCTTCTAAGATGGAAGGAAGTAGGTAAACCGATTCAACATAAAGTAAAAGAAAGGCCCTTAAAGAGGGAAGCATCGATTGCTATATTTGTGTTAGAGCTTTGGTTTTGAAAACATAAAGAGAGCATAAAAGTAAAGTTTTGAGAGGTGTTTGTTGGTGTCAACGAATGGTAGCGGGTACTCTAGCCCCCTTGCCAGACAAACTTCAAAGAGTGGCTCCCATTTTATTTTATTTTTGGGTGGCACTCCTTCCAACCTTTCTTTCACAAACCATGGCTAGCCGAATCCTCGGGTGCCTGCCAACAATCTCATACCATGAAGGAGTGCCTTTTTATTTTAGTTTTATTATGATGACCTCCTCCCCACCTTTGCTTTCACAAGCCATGGCTAACCGGATCCTTCGGGTGCCGTCCAATAATCACATACCATGGAGGAGTGTCTATTTTTGTTAATTAATTTGGGACTGGGAATCCCATTGCCAGCTCTTTTTGCAAAATTATTGGATAAACGGATGAAGCCACTAGTCCATTGGTGAAAGTTGCCCAACAAGATTGAAAGATAAACACCACATACTTCACCTCATGAGCTATAAAACATTGACACAAATCGGAGGTAATAAATTTTGAATTGTTTAAAAAGGTAGCACTCAAACAATTTACTTTGGAATGGCAGGAAATACGTTGCGGTCGAAAACCAGGCGAGCAGCAACGGGCAGCTTAGTGAGCCGAGACAACTTAGGGCTGCGGGCGGCTGGTCCTCAGCGGCAGCGTGGGTCAGGCACGCCGTCGATCTTGATGCAGGCGTGCCACCTAACCTATACCTGTCAGGAAGGTGATGGAGATACCTCGCTTAGTTTGCATGGCATACACGTAAACAGTAAATACGAGCCTCGATCGGCTCTCGGGTTGTCTGTGAATCGGCTCAAGGAGGCCGCGTCCAGCCACATGATTCGTACGGGGTGCACGAATATATGGTGGTCTGCTTGATCAAGATAAAGCTAAAAAAAGCAGTCTGACGATTTTAGGGTTTCACCTCTCGTGGGATCATCCTACTCCCACCGTTGGGCCTCGCGGCCCTTGCGGTGATAAATGGCCGTCCTAGATAGGGCTTAAAAACCAACACGAGGTTGATCCTCGGAACATCTGTCTAGGACTAGCAAACGACACCCTACGCGTGCCGCTGGATCCTCCAGCCCTTTGTAAGGCCTAACTATTGCGGATATTAAACTAATCCTTGTAGAACAAGGAGCAATCGTAACGGATCAGATCTACTAAATAATGATCAAGCGGGGTGCCGCCCCTACACCTAAGATAGGTGTAAGGGCGGCTAGATGTACAAGGGTTGCACTAGACAGCATGTAATATGAAGAACAATGCTAACCCTAACACATCTAAGATAACTACGTTGCTCGCCATCAAAAGAGCTTCGATACGAGCAACGCACTAGGTAGACGAATAAACGTATATTGCCTAGATCGCTAGATGCGATCTAGGCGGCATGGTGCTTACCAGGAACCCTCGAGAAGAAGGAGTTGGCGATGCGCCGAGTTGATTTGGGGTGAGAACGTGGATTATTGTTGTTACTAAACTGATACATATTTATAGTCGGGGGACTTTCTAACGTGGGAATAATCCCCACCGTGCGAGACAAACTCTACCTAACCAACACGTATCCTACTATATTACAGGATACACGGGCCAGCTAGCCCAAACTTTACAACGGGCCGATTCACGTATTTCTTCCATGTATATTCTTCAAATCCATCTTGATCGCGGCCCACCTCTGACTCAGTCAAATTCTGGTGATAACACATGCCCCCTGGTTTTGGAATTGATAATTCCAAAATCACTCTGCTTTTCCTTCGTCGGGTCATGTCGTGGCAGAGCAGAACCGTCGCAGTATCCTTCATCATGATGCCTTGCCTTCTCAACTTCTCCGCGTGACCTAGCAGTTTTTTTTTAGGCTCCACTTCCTCGGAAACTGCTTTGTGGCATTGAATTTCCACTATATCCCCTTTTTATTTAACCGCTCCAAACAGTTTGCTTCTTCATCTCGCATTAGCACCCAAAAAACCCTCTGTGCCACCATGTCTTCTTCCTCCTCCTGCCTCATCGGATCTTTCCACCCGGTCTTCCTCTTCCCGCGAGCAGCTCACAGGAGCCGGGCAGGAGGAGGGTTCACGCGACCAACACCGCCGCGCCATCGAGGCGGGAGGTCCAGCCCTTGACTTCTCACGTTTGGTCGAGGACGACAAGTCCTTGGCCAGAGGGCGACCTCCGCTTCCTCGCTAGACGGGGAAACGGAGGAGGAGAAGCGATGACGATCGCTTCTCCTGGGCAGACTTCACCTCCTAGGAGGAGGAGGAGGAGAAGGAAGAGGAGGAGGACGACACCTCCTCAGAACGAAGCCGCCGGCAAACGGACACCCGCCCTTGGTAGGGTAACCTCGGCGACCGACAGCGGCCGGCGAAGGTGTTGTCGGGGAGGATGAGGACAATGAGGGCCCGGCGGGCGGCCGGCGGAGCAGCGACGAAGCGAGCCGCCGGGGTAGCATAAACAGTGCGGCAGCGAGCGGCGCGGCGATGACGGCCGTAGATAGGACTTTTAGCATAGGATCGGTAGTAGTA